>JAQPZY010001288.1:600000-785000 GCA_029931535.1 Margaritifera margaritifera | reverse complement strand
AGAATCTGATAAACAGGAAAGGCTGATGATAGCAAAGGAGAAGCAAAGCAACATACATTGGTCACAGGCATTATACCATTGTGGTATTTGTGGATGTACAGAGCCACATCCCAAAGATCTAAGTACCGGTGAGTATGCAAATACCAATGTAAGCTGGATTCATTGTGCTATGTGTGAAGACTGGTTCCATCAAAATTGCTCAGACATCATTCTAGAAGAAGCATATGATAATGGTTTTACATTTCTATGCTTTGCTTGCCAGGAAAATCCTTATGCTTTGGATTTTGTCAAATTCAGTACACTGAATTAAAGAAATTGTTAACTTTGTGAATTGTATTTTCCTGGTTTTGTTTATATGTCTGAAAGGCAGGAATCATAAAGAACTAATTGTTCCTTTAATACAGAGTATTTACGGATGCTTGATTACAATTTGTCAATTACCTATTTCTTGAAATCTGTGAAGCTGTTATCCGTAGATTACATCCTATCAGTAGCAGGTGTTTGTTCTTAATTATCATTTTCTTTCCATTTTACATCCAAGTTTTTAATTATTTTTGTTTTCTTTGAATTCGTGTAGTTAAAATGTTATTTATAACTTTGTGAGTTAAAAATATATGCTTCACCAGTCTGTCTCTCTGTCACTAGTGCTGCTCGTTATGTGCAACTACGTTGTCTAAAAAGCGGTGTTTGAGTAAAACATTGTCGTGTAAATTTTGTGTGAAGAAAATCACTGAATATGTACAGTTTAGCTACAGATACCTTAACAAAAAATCAATATTCATAACAGGAGAATGTTTTCTTATCAGCATAGATTTATTCCAACAAATCCGAAAAAAAACTAAACATTTTGGAGGTGGCGACAATTGGTATAGTGACGATCGAACATTTAACGAAATCTTTGTTGTAATGAATGCTCCCCCGTAACGAGGTCAGTTATTTTTGTTGGAACCGATATATCTGAAAAACATTCAAAAAGGATATATTTTATCTATTTCATTTTGTCTTTTCAAGGGTCTGTGTGATTTCAGAGTAAACTGGATCCGAGTTTGTCTCTATAGTCTGAATTTATCTCATTGTTTATTGAATAATATATCTCATTATTTACTAAATAATTATCTCATTATTTACTATATAATTTATCTCATTATGTACTATATATTTATCTCATTATTTATTTCATAATTTATCTCATTATTTATTATATAATTTATCTCATTATTTACTATATAATTTATCTCATTATTTATTATATAATTTATCTCATTCTTTATTATATAGCTTATCTCATTATCTATTGTATAATTTTTCTCATTGTTTATTATATAACTTATATTACTATTTATTATATCATTATCTCATTATTTACTATATAATTCATCTCATTATTTACTATATAATTTGTCTCATTATTTATTATATAATTTTTCTCATTATTTATTATATAATTTCTCATTGTTTATTATATAACCTATCTCATTATTTATTATATAATGTATCTCATTATCTACTATATAATTTATCTCATTGTTTATTATATAATTTGTCTCATTATTTATAATAAAATTTATCTTATTGTTTATTATATAATTGACCTATTGTTTATTATATAATTTATCGCATTATTTACTATATAATTTATCTCATTATCTACTATAAAATGTATCACCTTGTTTATTATATAATTATCTCATTATTTAATATATAATTTATCTCAATGTTTATTATATAATTTATCTCATTGTTTATTATATAATTGAACTCATTATTATGATATAATTTGTCTCATTATCTATTATATAATTTATCTCATTTTTTACTATATAATTTATCTCATTATTTGTTATATAACTTAGCTAATTGTTTATTACATAATTTATCTCATTATTTATTATATAATTTACCTCATTATCTACTATATAATTTATCTCATTGTTTATTATATAATTTATGTCATTATTTATGATATAATTTATCTTATTGTTTATTATAAAATTGATCTTATTGTTTATTATATAATTCATCTCATTATTTACTATATAATTTATCTCATTATCTACTATAAAATGTATCACATTGTTTATTATATAATTATTTCATTATTTAATATATAATTTATCTAAATGTTTATTATATAATGTATTTCTTTATTTATTATATAATTTTTCTCATTATTTATTATATAATTTGTCTCATTATTTATTATATAATTTATCTCATTTTTTACTATATAATTTATCTCATTATTTATTATATAATTTATCTCATTGTTTATTATATAATTTATATACGAAGTAATTGATGTTGGTTCTACGGCGCCCCGGATTCACAGTTTGCTTATTTTTTTTTTTTTTAATTCGTGTTTGTTTGTTTTGTATTCATTTCTTTATTCTGGTACTTATTTATTGATTGTATTTAGATGATTTATTGTTATATCATGCAATCTTCTACGGAAGGAAATAAAGATGATGATGATGATTCACTTAGTATATTCATTCAAGGCACGTATGAAAATAAAAGTTCGTTTTCCTTTAATCAACAGCAAACATTGTATAAGCTTCATTGCGTTATGGGCGACTTACATTGTTTAACTTTAAGGCCAAGCATTTTATTTTCACATAGTAAGCATCTTCTTCAGCTGTTTTCTCTCTAATTAACGTGTTTCAGATGAGATGAAAAGTGTAGTACTAATGTGACTTAATATAGAATACTAAATGAAACAAAATCGCGACTGATGCAAAGAAAACACTATTTACTAAAGCTCTATCAAATTTTAAGCTCTACTTAGAATAACTCTATACAACTGTGAAAATTCAGGTTTGTGGATAGATATTTAAATTTAGGAAACGATTAAAAAAATGAAAGACGATAGTGTTGAGAAAGTATAAGAAATTTTTTTTTAAACTTTGCATGAAATATTTATTTTTGTTTAAAAGATAGCTTGTTTTAACCAATCAAGTAGCCGTCATATTTCACAAGACAAATATGAAAAGTTGAGAAAATGGTTAATTCCATAATTCGATAACAGTTTATTCAAATAATTCCCCACTCTACCAAAATGTTTAACGTTCTTGAATCTTTAAATTATAAATCTGAAAGTTTTGATACATAACACTTAACAAGCAAAAAAGTTTAAGTGTACACAGACACACACACACACACACACACACACACACACACACACACACACACACACACACATTATAGCTCCACTACTTTGCTCTAAGCCCCGCACAAATCTCATTCGAAAAGGAACATTTTTACTAGTGGAAGTGTCTCACAGATTGCTCCTTCATACAGTGTTTGTCTACCATCGACCTTTGGTTCTATGTTTCATAACTTTTATTAAGAGCAAAGCCTTTAGAAAGAGACAAGCAGTGTAGAAATTCCATAGTATACTCTCACCAGTTAGCAACGGACAAGAGAACTAGGTCAGTTCCATTGCATTACATCTTAATTTTGTGCATACTTTATTATTTAAATATAATTAAAGCAAACTAGTATATTTCAGATATATCCAATCAGTTCTTTATGAGTTATCGAAGACCAGCGTTGCCATATGTTCTTTCTATTTAGTCTTCTTCGAGGGGCTTTGTCGGGTGAGTGCTTCTCAAAGATACCTGCGTTATGTACCACTATATCTCACAAGGATACGGCTGGTGATCCTGCTATTGGTCATACGTAAAGAGATGGGGGAGGTGCCAAGTAATGTTAATTTTGACATGGTGGAACCATTACATTTTAGGTGGATATCGTTTACTTGATTAATGTGAAAGCCTGTGTTGGTGTCTATCCAGGGGATTAAATCTAACACGCATCGACACCAGGGTGTCAGCTCTCGGCATGAAGACTCCTTCAGATGTAGTTGTAAAATAACAACGCTTCTAATTTTAGTGCGATCCAAGGAATTATCGGTCACGAACATGCAGCCTAATGAATGCAGCACTTGTACCTAATATTGATGGAAAGCTCACCACAAGAAATTACATTCTAAATACATTTTGGTTAAAAATTATTAGAGAATCATTTGTCACTGACTTACATTCGTTACATATTTGTCTTCGGGGAATGATTAAAGAATTATCTGTTTAAGATCAATTATAGATGTTACTCTTTGGTAGTATTCACAATAATGATAAGTCATGGCTTGAGAATAGTTTTATGAACTGATATGCTCTTCCCCATGTATATGGACAGCATAGGAAAATCAAAAACGAAGAAATAAGAGGCGTTACCGCGTACCTCGTTACCCGAGCGTGTATTAGTTTTAACCTTGGCGATTTAGAAATACTGATTTCTTTTCACCTTCAAAGCACCGGTTGTGGGAATCCCGTTTTACTTCGAGTTCTCTGGTCGTGGATTTCATGCTACTTAAAGACCAAATTATCCCTGTATCGTCGCAATACAGATGAGTCTTGTCAGGAAGATGTCCACTTTACGGAAGCAATCTTCAGCTATTGATGTATAGGAAAATGAAAACTGTAGTTTTTCTTGCTATCACTTCTATTTGATGAAATTGTTTAATATCTTGAATGTCTCGGAAGATATTTATAAATGTTCTAGAAAGTCAGACCTATGTCACATTACGCCATGCTATCAGACAGAATATAGGCTGTTCCAAGTTAGACATTTTATAGCTGAACAGACAAGTTGAATTAAATTATCTTGTATGCACCAAACGATGGGGTGCGTTTAATTTTGTATAATCCAGTTCGATTATTCCTGTCAGAGACAGATTAATGTACGAACGTCGTTTTTTAATAATAATCTTGTACATTCGTTCTTATAAAAGCATTTAATGCGTAACGAAGTCAATTGTATTGTGTGTATCGTTGTATTCGCACTTGATTGTGTCTCATGTATTACACTGCTCAATCATTGTATTTTTATCTGCTCCTGGCAGTCGTCGAACTCTGTGGGTTTGTGTTACCCGGATGCTACGGTACGGTCAATGGTGACGATTGGTTCGAGGGACCAACGGGTCTGCGGAATAGGGAGGTTATTGAGGGATCCTTCGGCAGGCTGGGAGGAGCGGACCACTTATCGCCTGGATGTCACGAGATAAAAATCATATATGCTGATGGAATATATATATATATATATATATATATATATATATATATATATATATATATATATATATATATGTGTGTGTGTGTGTGTGATCTAAAATTCAATGTCACTATATGTGTGACAATCAATCTAATTAAGCATCATAGTTGTTGATGAACAATATATTGATCATACTTGTTAATATTATATCTGTTGATAAGTTCCATACCTTGATCATATCCGTTGACATGCGAGAAAATTTGTGATTATTTGTTGAAATTCCATGCTTTGATCGTATCCTTTGTGGAAAGGTACCATTTTGTTATATCCGTTATCGAACTTTGTGCGCATGAGTAGGGTGTCAGATTCATTCATCATTAATGTTGCATTATAAACATCTTTCACTTGATTAAGTTATGTGTTTTCGCAAATCCAATCCCATACGGCTTCATCCTGTTGCAAGCTTGCGCAATGATGCAAATGAGAACAGGTAAAAAAAAAGTCCACAAGACAGACCAAAACAAAATGATATACTCCTCGTTTCAACTTTATCTAGAGTTTAGTTTTCTTTAATAAATAATAATGATACGACGAATTTTAACAAGCGATTACAACAACGGCTTTTTTTACTCGAAAATGGACTACATACTTTGTGCCTGTAGTTAGATTGA
This sequence comes from Margaritifera margaritifera, assembly GCA_029931535.1. Classification (NCBI taxonomy): domain Eukaryota; kingdom Metazoa; phylum Mollusca; class Bivalvia; order Unionida; family Margaritiferidae; genus Margaritifera; species Margaritifera margaritifera. The sequence goes on along the minus strand of JAQPZY010001288.1, from coordinate 779,280 downwards.
CTAGTACAAATTGTCCTTTTTGCTGGACATTGACTTCACTACTTTCGATTTAGGAAACAAATGTGTTGCAATTAATGTTTCTCTTTATTATTGTGCAATAATGCTCAAGTGAGGATAGAAATCAGAGAGCTTGTTTCTTGTTTGTGTGCACTGTGAGTGCAGTAGAAGGCCTGTAATGAAAGTCGGCAGTCACGTGATGAAAAATAGATATATTATATTCCCTATCGTTGTTCTGTACCGGAAAACACGATTATACACAAAATTACGAATGTGAGAAATTTGCTTCCATGTTCTGAGCTTTCTCTCCTAAAGTCTAATGCACATTTTTAACCTACACAGCAAACAGCTGTGTTTTGTTTTATTGGGCTTGGATTAATGTGAAAGGAAATCAAATACAAACGAAGAAAAAAAAATGAAGCAAATTTTGTCATGTTACATCCATTTGAAATGAGTTTTATACAAGTAAGGGCTTGAATTCTTGAAATATTTGTTTCATGAAGTCTACTTAAATATTTAGACTACAAGTGACTGCAATTAGTTATGATTGTTTTTACATCAGATGAATGTAGAACTTAAACGACTTTGACGAATAAAAGTCAAGCCTAATAGGAGCTCGATGAATGAATCACGACTACGCCTCTCTGTTTAGCTAGAAGTGATAAATTCGTGGGACGTGATATGATCGTGCCATTCACAAACTGGTAGAGAGTGTTCTCCATTGTGCCATTTGAGGTTGAAGGCTGTTTTAAATAGAACTGTGCGAATCCCCGTCCCTGTTTACAGGCCTTTGTGATTTGTTTTACTTCAGTTGAGGTTATCTGATTTGTCTCAATATTCCATCTTTTCACATTTCGATAGCACTGAATCAGCAAAGGATATCATTCTAACTTCTATACAGTTTACAATTAAGTACAAATCTTCAAGTAAATAGTCAAGGACTATCATATTTTCCATACGTAATTAATTGTAGGATGCACCGTGAATAGAACCTGTAATCATAAAATATTCCAGAGCACACTGGAATGAATTACATTGATATTTTGGGACAATAAGATGGGTCGCTCTGACATCAGCTTATTCTTCTAAGCAACCTTTAGAGACAAACCCATAACAACACGTCTCGTTTCAGGACATTATGTTCTGTAATGACTGTATTAATCCTTTTTTATTTTTTTATGCAGATGATCACTGCCTTCTGTCATAGTGACATGGCATTGTCTACCAAAGCTCGTTATACTGCTTTCCTGGATATTTTTCTGACGTAAGAACATCGTGAAGAACATTTCTCTTAAGGATAAACATTTACCTCGAATTTACCTCATATTATTAAACGTATATCTTGGAGAAAAAATCTTCACAAGTTAGAGATATTTATAATGAAAAAAAATGTTCTGTTAGCTCATACCGCTGACTAAATTTAGAGCACTCACTAAAAAAAAGTCACTGTGTCCTTGGCGGCCAATAAACTTGTATGAGAAAAAAAGTCTAGTCAAACTTAGACCTAAACTCCAAGAGGTCCTTGTGATTCCCAGATTATTTGAACCGTCCTAGCTATATTAAATATTTGGACTTTATGTGAAACACTTATGTTTAAATCTATAAATCTAACTTGCCTCGTGTGTGTGTGTGTGTGTGTGTGTGTGCGTGCGTGTGTGTGTGTGTGTGTGTTGTAATGTAGGACAAGAAAAACAAAAGCTATATGTCTTGGTTCAATTTAAAATCTTTAACCATATTTGACATTTAAGTTTATACAGACTTGTGCCTAAATGTTATTGTGGCAAAACAATTTTGTTAGTAAGGAAAAAATAATTGCAACAATGACAGAGACGTACAAAAACACAAATTTAGAGTTCTACTGGACCGGGTTTTTGGCGGAGGGCACCATTTCACGTCTAGTATCAACAAAAAGAATTTATTTGTTTGTTGTTGTTGTTTTGGGGATTATTTTTAGGCTGTATTAAATCCTAGTACCCATCTATAAATTTGTACATACCAATATCGTTTTACATACAATTTTATAACTAAGAAGTCACCGATTTGCTACAAACAGAAATGAAGTCGTTTGCCCACGACACTTTACGTTTACCGCCATATTGTTTTCATGCAAACGGGACAAGGAATAGTAAACAGTTGTGAAGCTTATGCAAAATTCTGTCATATGTTCTTTGTATTTCCACAATCTGTAATAATATTGGAAATAGTCATGAAGCATTATTTTTATGGGACTTATTGCGGGGATGGCAAAAATATTGCTTATTTACAAGTAGACATGTCCGCATGGTAAAAATATGAAAGAGATAATATATGGATTCATAAATCTGTTATCTATATTCTGTTATCATTAATTTTGTTTTATATCAAACATACAATATTAGGTAACCTGCGTAGTATTCGCAATCCAATACATCTGGCTGATTTAAATAGGTTCTACGAATTCAATATACAAGAAACAATGGACAGTTCTGATATCGAGCGATAAACTCCGCCCACTTTGCTACTGTTGCACCGGCTCATAAACTATCGTCAACATGGCGGATTCAGTAGCATCATCAACAGATTCATTGCTAAATATTCCCGACAATATTTCTGAAACTTACCTACCTGATTGCAAGAATCTTTCAGATCGTGTGTTAAAGAAAGTCTTGAACTACTATATAAAAGGATATATCCATGACATTTGGATTTTCGATAGCGAAAATCAGGTGAAATTTGCAGCACGTTGCTGACTGTCTTTGAGAAGGAACGAACATCCTCACAAACTTCAAGTAGACATTTAGATAGAATAGGACAAAATAACAGAATCTTTCTGTTCTTGCAAAGTTTGGCATGTTTTTTAACTAAATCAGAATTCAAAGTATGACTTGAGTAATGTTTTTTTTTTTTTTTTAATTCAAAATAAAGCTTACGTTATGTATAATTGTCATGTGAGAATTAAAAAAATGACAACATTTTCTGATCTACGATAAAATAAAATTGTTATTTATTATCAATTCATAATTTAATTATAATAACGAAGAAAAAACATTAAAGTTACAATAAATAAATAAACAATGTATACAAAGTTTCCTGAGTGTTAGAAGGGAATGTTTTGCATTCTTTACGCCGCGTTAAATTGTATCCTTAGTTGGACGAATACAAGCATTTTATAAGGGAATCATTGATAAACCAGTAAATTTAAATTATTTCAGATCCATGTAAAACGATCATTTATCATAATCTCTTTAAAAAGAAATAAATAATAATGGCACGTCGAAATAAACTACTACAGGCACGTTGAAGGGGTTATATTTGCATCCGCTTTTACCTTTGTTTGCTACTTAGTGTGACGCATTTTATCTTACTTCACTCTGTCATAACGTCTTGCATGTGTGATAAAATCAGTACTTTGTGAAAAATAAGTTATATTTGAAGTGAGCATGACAAAAATTCAGCAAATGGCAGGATATAGCTTGCTGTTATTTATAGTAACAGGCCTAATAAAGACAAAAGAAACAATTTATTAGTTTCAGCTCTTCATAAAGTTAAAAGATGTTTTTAAAAATCTCCATAATAACATTTTTATTTTAAAACAATCATTTAAACATTTTGAAAACAAATGATGTCAAAATCCAATTTTGCAAGTATAGATACACTGCGCATGTTTACAAGTAAGTAAACATATTAAGGGATGTTGAGGCAGTTATGAATACTAAGGGAGTCATCATCATTCTACATTGCTAATACTGTATCCCCGTCCTTTTTTAAGAAGACTTTAATTTGTTATGTATGATGTTTATATAATATTATAAATATTTTAAAAATTATAAACGCTTCTTGACTTTATTATTTGCTGAAACCTTAATGTTATGTATAAGGTTTACATGTTTAGCTATTGTCTTTGAATTAGGTTGTTTATTTAGTATTTGAGTTCAAGGACGGTTTTGGTAAACAAGTTGTTTATTTAATTTGAGGTCAAGGTTAATTTTCTTTACAGATAAAACTAGAATTTCCTTTAGAGTTGTGTGTTAACAGTCACATACACCATATAATTTTCTAGAACATTCTGTCATGTGATCTATCTTTATATATACAATGTTTAGTGGACAGTTTTCAGTTTCAACCTTACCATCAGTCAATAAATAGTCATTACAGTTGTGAAAAATCATTCCAAATTCAGAAAGAGAAATTATTAGTTTCAAAAGATTCACTAGATTTACTTATAGTGCTCATTCTCTTTTTGGATTTTGAATTGATGATTTGGGGATTTATTTGAACTTATTAAAAGATATTCTGGAGTACTTCATTTTGGCACATCAGCACATTAAAGACTACTGACACATCAGGACATTCCAGACTATTGGCACATCAGCACATTCAATGATACAGTAATTCACTCGGAACATTCTATATATATGACATGTGATTAGGACACAGGATTATTGGATTATTTGGATTTTAATTCACGTTACTGTAAACGTCTTTTTATTTTATATTAATAATCTAGAAATAAATTGCTTGTTGATTTTTACTTGATTTGCTGGTTTCGCTTTCTTTATGTTACATTATTTTATGACCATAAAGTCGCAACAAATTATTAAGACTGACTTGTACTGTTAGAACATTTCCAAAATAAATTAATAATACTAATCTTCTGCCATTTACTAATTTACCATGTTAGCAAAATATAAAATGAAATGGGAATTAAATTAATCTCGATCTAGAGGAAAATAAATTTCTATACGCAAGTATCAATTAATGAAAAACTTTAGAAAAAAGTTGTTAATACAGTAATATGTCTTTATAACGGTTCTTTTCTGAACCTCTGCTAAACTAATGTTTTATAACAGTTCTATAGAGGTAAACTACACTAAGAAAATCCACTAGAATAATTCAAATAAAACACAATATTTCCATTATATGAATCCAACCATATAGTCCTCGAATCTTGATAGTACTTTCCTAACGCGAAATGGACTCGGTTCTGGTGCAGTGCTGATCCGTCTCACATTCATTTTCACTTAATACCCTTTCAAATGAGTCTGGAGCCGATGTTTGTGTATACCGAAATTGAATATTTGTTGGCTCCTTTGATTCCACCGGATATTCTCTTGGAATAACTTCGGGCACAGCATCCTCTAGATTTTCCTCCTGCAGTGAAGTTTTTTTTTTTTTTGCGGGGTGGGGGGTGCTTATCCCAGGAGTTTCATGGGGTGTACTCGTGTATATGACGAGATAATGATCCATATCCGACATCAAAAATTCCGTCCTCCTGTTTACGCAATCATGATTCGTTTGAGGAGAGAATTATTTTGGCGTTCCACCTCTCCACTTACCTGTGACCACAGCGGGGTAGTCTTTTGACGAAGAATACGTTTTGCCTGCACGAACTTCCTGAAGTATTCGCTGATGACGCGCGAACCATTATCCGTTGGAATATATAATGGTAGTCCATGTGTGACAAAGACGTAATCTTGTCAGATGTTGTTGACTTAGTATACTTAATCTCGAAGAATCTATTGTAGTAGTCAATCACACGAATATGTAACCACCCGACTGGACTGGTCCCAGTATATCAGCGGAGAGGCAAAATGCTGCCATGACGATAATGCTAAATCAGTTCAAACCATTGGTTCTGGGTTTGTTGGCTGTGCAACTAATTAACATCCGTAGCAGCTCTAGCAAAAGATTTCCACATCCTTGTTTTTTATCATTAGCACGCGCTGTTTCTTCCCAACGATTCCGGTATGTCCATCACGTGCTAAAGTCATTATTTGGCTACGAAAATCACTGGCACCACAATTATTCCAACTGTACGAAGTTCATTACGAATTTACAGGTATTCTTTAAATTCGATTAAGTGTCATTTTCCATTCAACAAACAGGCTATAACGTCTTTCGACTCGAGAACCTTACCGAAACTCTATAAATTTCGTTCTCTGTCGGAGCAACCGGTATCGACTTCTGAGCAACACACTAGACGCATCCTTTCTAGGCAACTCCAAGTCCAGAGTGTTAGCCAAAGGACGTGATAATGCATCGTTAACATTGTTTCTGCCTGGTATATACTTCAACTGGAACTTGTGCTTCCTAGCACCCATCGCTCAATGCGGGCACATGGTGTTGACTGTGGTGAGTATGTAATTGCTATAGTGGATTGGTGATCAGTCAATAACTCAAACTCAGCTACACACAAATATAAATTAAATCTTTCACAGGCACACACGAAGGATAATACAGCCTAGTAACGTCTCTCTGTATGCAAACGCCTACCCAAAGGGTAGTACAGCCTTCTCTGTCTGGGAGTAACGTCTCTCTGTTTTGCAAAGGCCCGACCCAAAGGGTAATACAGCCTTCTCTGTCTGGGAGTAATGTCTTTCTGTATGACAAAGGTCGACCCAGTGGGTAATACAGCCTTCTCTGTCTGTGAGTAACGTCTTTCTGTGTGACAAAGGCCGACCCAATCGGTAATACAGCCTTCTCTGTCTATGAGTAACGTCTTTCTGTATGACAAATGCCCGACCCAATGGGTAATACAGCCTTCTCTGTCTGTGAGTAACGTCTCTCTGTATGACAAAGACTATAATTGGATTAACAAATCGCAAGCATTTAGTCGCCTCGCTGTTGAACTAACACAGCTACGAATCCAAAAGGACTAGTATCAGCGATCGTCTTTGTAAGTGCTTTCGTGTCGAAGAAGACCAGTATTTCTGCACTCGCCAACCGTTTCTTGAGCTCACTGAAAACATTTTTCCCAAGACGTTTCTCACTTCAGGAAGGATTTCGGGCTCTCGAGCGTCATCGGCTGCTCTTAAACTTAACTTTAGCTGCTCCGACTCCACGTTCAGATAATGGCCTATCAACACAAAGAGTAACATGTTCAGTTTACACTTGTCGCGGTTCAGATTTAAGCCTTTTCACGAACAACTTGCACACTATGTTCTGTTCTCTTGTTGTGTTCTTTCTATGATGAGTATGTCGTCAAATATGTTATGGACGTCTTTCACAACTCTGTAGAATCAGTTACGTCACGTTCTTGTACATCTTACGGGCGCACCTGAATCCGAACATTATTCTCTTGTATCGGTAAACGCCTATATGAGTTATAAAAATAGTTATGTACCTTGATTCTGGTGAAATTCCTATTTGATGGTAGACCCATTTCAGGTCGAGTTTACTGAAAATCTGACATTGTTTGAAATCTTGAAGCACTTCGTCAGTCATGGATATAAGATAGTGTTTAGCGCATATGTATAATGAATTCGTACTGTCATTTACCTCCAGGTATTTGGCCCATTCACTTTTTTAATTATTTAAACTCTTCGAAGTTTCTACTCGGCTTGTCACGTGAGTTGTATGGAACTCTTCTCGTTGGTTATGCAGTCCGTTGCACTTCATGTGTTGACTGAAATCTTCAATTAAAAAATCTTTAAACTTTCCACGACCCTCAGAACAATCTGTGTATTTTCTCAAAAATATTGACGGTAGGTTGTTTTGTTATGTCTTCATCTTGCAGTTTAATTACAATAATTGTGTGGCCTAGCTTCAGAGCTTCTAGCTGTATAGCTATTTATCTTCCTAACATTGGTTTACCCTCCCCTTTTATGACAACAAATTCTGTCTTCTCCAGTGTGCATGTTCCGAACGAAATTTGCGCTGTAAATGTTTCAAGTACTTCTAATGACCTTGTACTACCATATAAATATAGTTTATTTGTGGTTCTTTTGGATTTACATTTCACATTTTACATTTACTTTCCGATTTTCGAAATCTCGTTTGTTGATAATGTTGCCACTGGGACCAGAGTAAAAATACATTGGAATAGCAACAACACCAACATCTACTGTTATTTTACCTGTTCCTGGCACAAATGCATTATTGGATACGCTGAAAGCATGCGCATTTTCCTAACTATCTGTAGTTTCTACAGTCGCTTGTCTAACCTTTCCGTTTTTTTCCATTTTAGTTTTGCAGCATTTTTCAAAATGTCCAATTCTGTTGCATTTTCGACACCTATTTCCTTTCTCAGGGCACTTTGGGTCCAATCCACAGCGATAACAACCTGTCTCACAAGTCCTGTTTGTTTGTTCTTTCCCGTGTTTAAACTTTAAAAATTGTTATGATTCAAAATTGTGAATGCGTTGACATCACCTTCCAAATCTTCTTTCTAATTCATTAAACCTACGTGCAATATCCCCAAGTTGCTTTAATGTAATTCAAATGAATCTGATCCTCTACTGCATTACGGTTTCCAAATTCACAAGTCTCATCTTTCGGTCTTAATCTAGTGTTAAATTGTTCTACAGTCTCAATCGGCGTGTGGGTGTTATTTCTAAACAGCGGTCTAAAGTCTGGCACACTTGGACTGAAATACTTCTACACAGCGTCGATTGCTTTCTTGCATCTGTTGTCTCCTTCTCCCTCCTCCGGCTTCAAGAATATATCATGAACACCCATTCCTGCCATGTGCGGTAATAACGTTTTATTTTATTCTGGGCTTTTCATCCCTTTTCCTTCTGCATACAGTTCAAACGCTCGTAACCAACGTTTCCATGCGGCGAATATTCAGACGAAGAAGTCTCGCTCACATCCGTCCACGAAATAGTGGCCATTCTGTTTTGTAATGACTTTTTGTATCCTTGTCGTCTTAATTTAGGCCTAGTGTTCGTTATTCAGTACTACTTTAACATTAATCTAGATTCTACGAATTCATTATACATTGATGTAAACACGCTACTTTAATCAACTACACCGCGCATGTGTATACGGAATTGAAACATATTACGAGACGCTGATGTTGCACTAGTCAATATAAGGGAGTAATAATTATTTCCACATTGCACAAACTACAGCCTGTGTTTTAAGGACATGCTTTTCACACACTAATATAACTGAGCTTTACGTGGGCAGTTGCGGCTTCATTCAAGTTTAGAAATTTGTAGGAAACAAATGTCCCATTGTACAACCGTGGCAAATTACTGACACTAAGAAGGAACATTTTTATATGGAGAGAAGTGAGAGCGGATGGAATGAGAAATATACGTTCTTGTGAACTTGATACAGCAACACCAACAATAAAAATGAGTAACAACAACATTAACAAATTTATATACTAACAACAAAAAGGGATAAATCAGCATCGATAATCCTGGGTTTAATTTAGCTGCTGCACGAGTGAGAAAAAGTTCCCAATAAGCCTTTTTTCACATACGTAAAAACTTTTTCACATATGTGAAAATATTATTTCTGATATGTGAAATACTTTGTTTTAAATACACGTGAAATAACTGGGCCTTATTTTACAGATATGAAAATAAATTTCACATATACATAATAGTTTTTCACATGTGAATTATATAACATTTTTTTTACTTATGTAAAACACGACTTTACATAGGTGAAAAAGAATTTTACATATACTTTGTATCGCCTATGTGAAATTCCTTTTTACATATGTGAAAATGTTTTTTATACGCCTACTACATGGCGGAATGTATTCTGGTATGTTGTTGTCCGTCCATTCGTCTGTTACCAATCTTGTTTCCGTGCAATAACTCAAGTTCTCCACCATCTATAGTTATCAAACTGTGTGCGTGGCTCCCACTTCTGGTGAGGAAGAAGCCTATTGATTTCAATGTCAATCGGTCAGAGGTTAAGCTCACCGCTACTAAAATAATAGTTTCCGAACAATAACTTTAATTCTACATCACAGACCAAAACGTTTTGGAGAGTTTGCACTTGGTGTTCGAGAAAAACTTTTTGATTTGGGGGTCAAAAGTTCAAAGCCATAGTAACTGATACCTTCTGCAGAAATATTTCATTTATCGATCATGTACCTTCACCAAAGTGTGTGGATCACTTACACATCGGGTAAGAAAAAGCCTAATCATGTTGGGGTCGAAAGATCGAAGTCTAAGGTTACTGTAATTGAAAAAAGAAGAATCGTTTCTTCGAAAAGATTAAGTTATTGACCTTGTACCTTCACCAAAGTGTGCGGATCACTTAAACGTTGGGCAAGAGAGACCCATTTTAATTTTGAGGTCAGCGGACAAATGGGAGGTTCACTGTAACTAAAACAATAATGGTGTTACATGATAACTCATGTTCTAAACCACGTACCTTAAGGGCTTGTATTTAAGGTATGGAAGAGGCCTATTGATTTTCGGGTCCAAAGATCAAAGGTCAAGGTCATTGTGGCTCAAGGAAAACATGGTTTCTTCAGAATAACTTTTGTTCTAGAGTAAGTCATTTCACCAAACTCTGTGGAAGACTTGCATTTAGTGTAATACATAAACCTGTAGAGTCTACCGTCTTAAGGTTAGAGGTCACGGTTATGTTACGTCTAGTAAGAAAATATTGGTTTCTGTACAGTACGTTTAGTTTCAGACTGCTGACCAAAGGTATAGGTCATTGAGTGAACCATGCCCTACTGGTGCCTACACAGATGACTGTATATATATATATATATATATATATATATATATATATATATATATATATAAGCTAACTTATTTATTATATATATGTAAAAAAAAGACTTTCACATCTGTGAATAAGAATTTAAATATGTGAAAACAATTTCACTTATGTAAAAAGAAAAGCCATTATGTCACATATGTAAAATTATCTTTCATATGTCTAAAACAGTTTTTCCATATGTCTGAAAATTGGAATTAATTTAGCGCAAGGAACATTGTTTTCGTTCATTTTGTCCGCGAGGCTCAATACATTGTACACGCAGGTTATTTATAGGTATGAGGTAATTACGTGTTTAGTCACATCCTCTTAATTCGTAACAAGTCCTCTATTACTTAATTCTGTGCGGTCATCTAGATAAGCACAGTTAGGTTTCTAGCCATATATATATATATATATATATATATATATATATATATATATATATATATATATATATATATATATATATATATATATATATATACATATATCGCAGAACTGTTTTGAGTTATATATCACGATTTTCGTAAAACAAATTAAATTGTTACTGAAAATATATACCTTTCCAAATCAGATATGAAAGTTTTGGTGCAATGTATACCTGTTAAGCTCACACGTCTAGCGCAATGTCACATTTTCTCTATATTTTAGTGCAAGTGGATGCCCGAGTGTTGGGACAGAAAGCCGTCACGTAAATAGATGGGGGCGATGTTTTCTCATGTTTTGTCGGAGAGTCAATGGACCTTTTCATCCGCGGTTTTCGAATGGTCTGTCATCTGATCTTGTTGTAAATGCACGAAGATTAATGCTTACCTTTCATCAAACTCCCCAGCTTGCTAAATTCCGACACTATACAGCCAATGAAACTGGGCCGATGTGTCATTGTTGATCAATGAATCTCCAGATTCTGCTCTCTTAAGTCCCAGGTTCCTCTCCAAGCTACCGCATGCAATCATCTCCAGAGATGTTTACATTGGAAAATTTGAACTTCTCAGGTCTCAGAGCTCACTAAATACGATCAAATTCAATAAATCTGAATAACATATGGCCCATGTGTGATTTAGAAGTTTGCTCTTACATCTAAAACCAAAGATACCCTTGTCCTCTGAACGTTTTTTTTTTTTTTTTTTTTTTTTTTTTTTTTCTAAAACTTTTATCTTTTTATTTTCCAACTTTACCAAACCATAACAGTGATGAGAAGTAAAATACAAGATTTGTTTTCATTACATACACTACACTTAGAATACCTTGCTCTGAATTTGTATATGAATAACATTTTCATACTATCCAGGTGTCTTTCCTACCAAAAGAAATATCGTACACCAACCAATTCATTCATCCATCCCAGACAGTGCCACGACACAACAGTTCGTAAGATAGTTACATAGACATATAGGAAATTATGCGTCTATGTTTTACAAAGCGCTACCAGAACCGCGTGGACGGACTTGTTATTCAAACGGACTGCAGTAAAAATGTTAAATTTAATCACTATAGAATTTCTTGGCTACATTTTTTATGAATTAACTAAAATACAGACATAGAGGATATCTATGTTTTTTTTTTTTGTTTTTTTTTAAAGTAGATATAAGGAAATATTTCACTAGTGTAATGGAAACATTGTATTGTCACGAGTGGTGAAGCCTCGATTGACAATACAAAATGTTTCCACTTCAGGAGTGAACTATTTCATTATATCTACTCAAAAAAACGTAGATTTTCTTTTTATTATATAATTTTTAAGGTAAAAATCGTCGATTTGCATGGACTTTCTTCTCCATTCTTTGCCAGTGAGATGAAAAAGAAGTTCCAAAGTTTCACAATAAGTTTAGAACAGCGACTTTTTACAAATTATGCTTGAATAATATAAAGCTTTAAATTGTGTATCTTGTCAAATTAATGACTGTTTTCATTCGCAAATGACGCGAATTTTATTTTTTCGTTAACATATTTCTTGCGCTCACTGATACAGTAAACATTGTTGGGATTGAGATACTGTAAAAATATCACAGAGCGGTCGTATCCGACAGACTTCAGAGCGTAACATATATAAACAAAAGATTTTAATGAGTGTGAGTTTATTTGTAAGGAATTTGTCTCTTAATGTTGTTTATTTCTGCATTCAAACGTGAATTTTTGTGTCATCTTAGCAAGATTGCAGTCTAGTTCGGCAACAGACGCTGCACGCAAATTTATATTGTCATCAATGCACGATTCATCCATCGTTTTCAAACGTGACTTTGATTGTGATGAGAGTTATAATCGATACTTAAAGAATTTTATTATTATATTTAATCAAAAGTTTTTCCTAAAAACGTTTATCTTTGTTGTCGAGTGTGACAGGTATACGATACTATATGGGTATACGATACTCTATGGGTGACCCAAAATATCGAGTAGAAAGGTAATGTAAGTTCAGTCACTGACAATTTGCTTGATTCATGTGGAAAACTAATTATAAAAAAGTTAATACTTGAAGCCTATTTTTTGTTGTTTTGAGTTTGTTTTTAGGCATTTCTTGATGGCGCCTCCACATTGATTGCATAAATGTATACTAGACCCTAATGTATACTGGAGGGTCTGCAGTCTTGACACATTTTAAGATCTGTTCGTCCTGATGGAGAAAGATAGAAAGAGAGAGAAAGAGGTACGGAGTGAGGGTGAGAGGTAAGGAGCAGCAGAAGAAGAAAAATGAAATAGGCCTAAATATGGAAAAACATGTTTGAATAACATACTTACGGGAAGATATATTTCCTAAATTGGAATAAGAAAGTAGTTCCAAAAGTGATAACGCCACTTTGGCGATATCATTCTTCTTCCACTGTTATATTTCAGTATCTCATTATGAAATATATAATCAATGTTTATATTTTGTTATATGTTCACATGCTGAAATTTGCATCATGTGCGAATTTCCGTTTGCACCACCCCCGGAAATAATGCAAATTTACATATATGTGTAAATCGGTTCACAAATCAAACCTTACATGCATATGTAAATATACATAAATATGTAAGTTCACTCACGCATGTTAACTGGTTTATTGGTGTGTATCAGAGACGCAAAACATTTTGGTTTGGTTGGGCTAACCCCACTAAGTTATTTTGTTTAAAAGGCACATTAAATGTGCGTCAACTGAAGTAGTCTCTTGTATGTGACGTAATATACCGTATATGCTCGCTTACAAAACAAGGCCAGATGCAAACAACATAGACCCTGATCTGCGTGGCATAATACGCCGGCAGATCAGGATCTATGCTGTTTGATCAACAGATCACTCCTAACCAAATAAAAATACCCAGATCTGCCAGCGCATTATGTGTCGGCAGATCTGGGTCTATGCAGTTTGCATTTGCTCCGATGTATAAGCTAAAATATACGGTAACTCTTCCATTGCACACTATTCAACTAAGGTTTCTTTTGACTGAAGAATATATTTGAGTAAATGACTAATTATAACCTGAATTATCTCCTTCTGACCTTATCGGATATTATACCTTTTAGTGCTGATCTCTATGAATTGTGTGTGGAAAAAATGGCGTTCACTTACTTCCTATTCTATTCTTCTTCTTCTTCTTCATATTATTATTATTATTATTATTTACTAACTAGAGTATAAATTTGACATTATATAACTTGTTTAAATGTGATTTTGATATTGTAATTCTTTTTCTCTTTACCTTTTTTCATTTTAGGATTTGTAATTTATTTCAGATGCCACTGGACTCAATGCTTCACTGGTACATACAATATATATAAATATATATATATATATATATATATATATATATATATATATATATATATATATATATATATATTACCCAGCCTCTCCTGTATTTCTTCCTGCTGAATTGGCCAAAAACGTGCGCACAGCATCTGTAATGTAACTGACATTGGCGCTCAAACTTCAAAGGCGCCGCCACAAAATGTAATGGTCAATTAGATATACAAACCATCCCATAATACTTTCTGAACCTAGATTACACAAAAGAGGCGTCTATTCTATATTCCACACTGCAGAAAAGGGGCGGGATAAATATTTCCAAGATCAAACTCAGGTAGATCATAAAATGATCATAGGTGCAGTGCATGCTTTTGGGTAATTTTCTCAGTGAAGGAGAAAAACGTCACCTAATGCCTTCGATTTGTTATGATCTTTGAAAGATTTCCCATCATGTAATAACTAAATTCTAATTGGGGAACTATAATTTGATAAATATTACAAAATAATGCAATATAAATTCAAAAAGAGAAACATACAAAGGAAAATTTTACAACCTTAAAAGCATTCGAACTAGTTTTTGTGCCTGTTTGCAATGCATCAATGCACAAATGGTTAATCTTCTCTCTTGGATATAATCAGTTCTTTGTGTGTCGTAAATTGTCCATTTCGGTTATGAGAGTTATAAATAAATTGTTTACAAGTTAGAATCCTCATGTAACAATCCTAGTACATTACAGAAGAATTCCATTTTATTCTTCATCTTTCAATTAATAATCATTTTTTCCCTACGTTTTTATAGACCATAATTTAAATAATTTACCAATGATATTCCTGTCTTTAACTGAAGATCACTTGAATTTCTGTTACTTAATTTCTCTCGTCCATTACCGTACACCATGTTTAATTTTATCATTGTAATAAAATTTTAATAAAATAAAATACTTCTTGAAAAAGAAGTAATTTTCATTAAAGGCTTTGACAATAAAATATAATAAAGCTATTGTTCATTCATTCATTTGTGTTCAGTCTGTCGGAGTGTTCGTGTTACGAGCATAATAAAAGGGATAAATGCGCCTCGAAGGAATTTATTATTAAAGTCAAATCGGAGAAAGAGCTCAAGTCTTTATTTCAATAATTATATATGTTGTTCATAGTGTTCACTACAAACTATCAATCAAATAAAATATATCATATTATTTAATGATATAAAATATATCATCCAATTCAATAATGTTCAAACAGTACACAAATATAGACATAATAAAAATCATTATATCCTTAACACATCATAAGACATTTGTTCTTTTGGAGGAAAGGTTCTTTTAATATAGAATTGCACCTCGAAGGGCTACGGGGAGAATCAAATACCTTTGGTTTGCATGTTCGTGAAAAGGAACCGTTTCATAATTTGTTCTACCACATGTGCATAATCTTATACCTACGTATTGCCATATTTATACATTTTACACAGATTATTTCTTCCTTTCGAGCGTAGATAGATGGATACCTACCAATCTGCCTAACTACCACGTAATATATACTAACATTTATACCTCCATCCATCCAGCATGCCATCTAGTCAGTCATACACACACATACATACATACACACACACACACACATACATACATACATACATACATACATACATACATACATACATACATACATACATACATACATACATACATACATACATACATACATACATACATACATAAATGGCTATACTTGTAACCAGCACAAATCAATTGCCAAACCGATGTTACCCCCAAAAGTAAGTCAATGACATAATATCAATGCCGCTGAGAGAGTAACTGTGATAAATGTGCGGTCTATTTGCCAATGTTTGATTTAATTGACAGTTAAGAAGAGAGTTTATATCAGAATGAGTGGTCCAACTGTGAAAAAATAAAGGTTTTTATTTAATGAAAGCGTTATTTCCATTTATTATCTTACATGACCTGGTCGCTTTACATTTGGAGAATAAAATCTCGTGCGGTTGAAAAGTTGAGGGAGGGGACTAGCTGCAATTTATTACGCCTTTTTCGAGCTATAATGTAATAACAAAGTTATAATCAAGTTATATACGTGCACTATAGGACTGATAGAGAACAGTGGTATGAGCAGATACATGGCAAAAAGGCAAATTGTTATAAAACCGTTATGTTATATTTCAATTTTTTAATCATTTAAAGCTTTAAATATTATTATTTCATAAATGGTATTCAAAAACAACAAAACATGCACATATTTTGCTGCTAATTGGCTCATTCTAGTGCAAAATCAACCTCTTCAAACTGGTCACCTCTATCAATCCTCCTGGAGCTGCGGTGGCTCAGTGGTTAGCGAGCCGGACTTCGAATCCTACTATCAGACCAGCCTCGGTCAGCTACCGTGGTTTGTCCTTGGGCAAGAAGGCACTTTACTCCACTTTAACCTAGTTGTAATTTCAACACTGTTCAGGTTATGAAGTGTTATTGTTTATTTAAATTCCTAAAATTTACGATGATGTCTGTCCTTGCCTACAATATATGTATTGAAAGTCACATGACAATTGTCCAGCAAAAGGGATACGTTCTAAGGGACTAATCTTTAGCCATACGTTTAAGTAATGTTTGCGGATGTGCATGAAAATTTCGATCCTTACAACTGCAGCGGGCTATGTTACCTTGAGAAGGGCGAGGGAGATGTTATAATACCTTGAGACAGTTGGACGTGGAGAAGGGCGAGGAGGGGCATCACCTAAACCAATAATTTCCATGAATTATATCTCTCGCGCACTCCTGCTTGATTTCGATAAGCTCTGATGTTCAAAAATGACATAAACCTTGTTTGAGGGATGGGGCGTGTGGATATAAAAGGGATCTGCTTACTGACTCTAAAGTCCAGGTATGATGGCTATCTCCAATAACAAATTTATTATTTTCATTTTTTTTTTTTTTAATTTTGTGAGGGGTATAATATGATTTTACATTTTCCGTTTTACAATTTCAATTTCTTTTACCGTATTTGTCACATTCGTCTAATACCTTTGCCTTCTTGAGCGATTAGAATTATATGAATTGTGTCGTGAGTTAGCATGTTTTAATGCGCTACATAAATGAATCTCTCTGATACTTTTTGTCATGAATACGAGGATACCGGCAAAGAAAACCTTTAATGTTTCCAGTCTGACAATAAAAAGAAAACTGCAAGGGGATGACAGGAGATAACCAACATCAAACATCTTTTCTAAAATAGATCTGGAGCAAGTGAAGAAAAAAAAGTCTATGACATTGAAAAGTTACTTAAGTTATTTTTAAGTAACCCTACCGGGTCCAATATATTCTTGAAGCTCGCCAGAATTGCTCATAGAAGCAAAATGCGATTGTTGCAGGAAAATTTATTTATTTTGTTATTATTATTATTATTATTATTATTATTATTATTGTTGTTCATGTTGATGTTGTTCTTGCTGCTGTGATTATTATTATTATTATTATTATTATTATTATTATTGCTGCTGTGACTATCATTATTATTATAGTATTGCTTTGTAGTTGCTGTTATAATTATGATTATTTTATTATTATTATTATTATTATTATTATTATTATTATTATTATTATTATTATCATCATAAAGTTGTTACCAGTGGCGTACTAAGGGTAAATGGCGCCGGGGCGATGATGATGGCCCAAAGGGCCAGAATACGAGCCCCGAATTTTTATCAGCTGTTTTGGCGCCCCAAGACCTCTGGCACCCGAGGCAAGCGCCCCGTCCCCCCCCCCCCCCCCCCCCCCCGTTAGTACGCTACTGGTTGTTACTGTTGTTGATTTTGTTTAAAGTCGTCGACTGTGTCGATGTTTTTGGTGATTTTGCAAAATAATCCATAATTGTATTCCGTAGTTAAGGTAGATAATGTCCATATAAGGAAATCAACAGGGAAATTGGTAGCAACATCCCAAAAATTTGAGGTCCCTGTAATTTTCATATTATTTTCCGGTAGTTCATCCCTCAGCTTGTAATATTTTCAATTAAAACAGATCTTGTTAAATATAAAATAGGAAATATATACAGAATATCGAAAGAAATACATGTAAACAGGCTCGCCGAGAAAGGAGGAGTTGGCAATTGCCTATGAACTCGGCGATTTCTAGGAGCCTGCCTTCAACTCAGTTATAAAAAATAAATTAATCTTTGCAGTAAATATTAAAATTTGCTTCTTGCAAGAGTCTAAGTTATGGTAGATTACTACAGGTTGTATATGCAAAACTGAACACAGCTTTGTATATACAAAAAATTAAAATAGTTTTGGGGCCCATGACTGTTCTGCCCATGGGCCCTGAATTTCTGTTGGGGGGCCTGCATGTAAAATAATTCCCTATTTCTCAATATTAGTTAGTATA
The DNA here is from genome assembly GCA_029931535.1 of Margaritifera margaritifera. Taxonomy (NCBI): domain Eukaryota; kingdom Metazoa; phylum Mollusca; class Bivalvia; order Unionida; family Margaritiferidae; genus Margaritifera; species Margaritifera margaritifera. The sequence goes on along the minus strand of JAQPZY010001288.1, from coordinate 760,727 downwards.
TCCGCATTTTGTGACTAAAAATGCTGTATACAAAATGAAAAATCCTTATTATAAATGCATGCATATTTTTACACATGCACGCACTGATTTAGCTACTTGTTTCTTCTTTTTTTTTTGTGGAAAATGTTATAATTTGAATTCCGTAGGAACTCACTCAATAACTTAATTGCACACCGAATCTCCCAGTAATTTTCTTGCTCTATTATCACTGGACAAAAGGCAGCATGGCAGCAATTAACACGTTGGCAGGAGCGTGCTAAAACACGACTTGAGCCCCAATGTATAAACACGAACCGGCACGCGCAGACTTAAGCACCTAGTCATCAAAAGGGGTTAAACTCTCTTGACTCGCTTGGAATGTTTTCCTTTAATATTAATGCAAATACCGCAAGTATTTCAGTGTAGAGTTTCGAAGCGACCTGTGGAATGCATGTCGACCAAATTATCATTTGCAAGGTTTCGCATTTATCAGTTAAACTCACGCTATAAAAAGGAGGATAAATTTAGGAGTATGTATATCGTATTATATATATATATATATATATATATATATATATATATATATATATATATATATATATATATATATATCAAAGAGGTCACAACAATAAAATGTTTAATTTATAAGATTTTATAACACGATAGTGATTTTTGAACGCATTAATTTCATGGTAAAATGTTAAGAGACAGAAGGAGAAAATAGGAAAAGAGCTTAACGAAACAAATGTGGAATATTGTATGAAAGATATCTTTTTTATAATAATAATAATAATAATAATAATAATAATAATACAGACTTTATTTTCAGAGGGTGACTCAATTAGTTACAAATGAGATATAGATGTTTTTAATTGAAAATAGTTTCTAATCATTGCTAATAAATTATTTTGCAGTTTTCATCACTCGATTGGAAATCCACACATACAAAACACTTGAAAATGGCAAGCTACCACATAATCAAAGAGGTCACAACAATAAAATGTTTAATTTATAAGATTTTATGCTAATTAAGTAAGTATATAACTTTGAAGGGAAAGGGACAAAACACAAGCTGAAACTTCGTTGTATTATTTCAGGAAGAATATAACGTGTATTGGAGCTGTTTTCAAAAATCAAATCATCCAACTGTATACCAGCTGGTTTACCATTTCAAAAATACACTGATGCTGAATAACTTACATAACTCTGCGTCCAACCTTGTTTCTTTAATCTCAGTCCATATGAAATCATCCGTCTGATTATTGAGATCTTTAAAAGACATAACTAACAAAATCAATTTGAAAATTACTTCCCTCTCTCCCTCTCTCTCTCTCTCTCTCTCTCTCTCTCTCTCTCTCGTGCGTTTGTAGCACCATCCTCTGATATACTGCATGCATTTCAGATTCACTGATGAACATTTCTAGCTGTCTTTTCCATTTGTTGATGCTGACTGCGAATAGCTATTCTGTTCACATGAACTGGGATAGGGACGATAATTTTTGGCTTATTGCCCGAGTCCACGTTACGACCATGTACTAAACCTGCTTTTACCCTTTTCCATTTCGCTCTTCTATTCTGAAACCAAATTTTCACCTGTACTTCACTCAGTTTGAGATTATGTGCAATATGAGATCTTTCCGTCAATGATAAATACTTTTTACTGTGGAACTCTTTTTCCAGCTCCAACAACTGTTCACTTGTGAATGCAGTCCTTCTTCTCCGAGTTTTCCCCGAACTTGATACCGTTTTGCAAACGATATCCGAATTCATAGAGGACACCCCCAACTTGCTTTGGTCTTTCGCTTTTCCATCATCCAGAACAAAACACGTGCTAGAATCTCTTACGTCGGCGTCTACTGTGACGGAAATCTCGGTTTCACTTTCCTCCTGAATCCCTACTATCACCTTTCCTTCGTCTATTTCCATTATGCGATCTTCATCTGCTGTAGTGACAAGTGTCAAATCACCTGACGAAAGACAAATGAAGATCAGGTGTTTGTAACTCAATAAAATGAACATTAAAATTACAAGGCATAGAGGCAGCAATTACCTTTCAATAACCGGTAATTATCTTTGTTCAACAGAGATTGATATATGCAAATATAAGATCTCTTCTACAATTGGAAAGGCGTTAACCTACCCCCCTTTAGGGAAGGTAACAGTGTGCCATGAATGATGTTCGGAATCTTGATAGAAATATCACGATTAAAAGAAATAAGGGAATTGATATAGTCTTTAATCACGCCACCCAATTTTGAGAAAACTATTTCCTACTCCGCATGGTACTTTTATGATCTCGTACGCTTCGCTTTGACGAATATTAGTTTCATAAGGTGTAATGCTTTGAAGTAGATGTGAATTCAGCTTTACCTGATAGCTGCAGATTAGTATCAATCAAAATGTCAAGATCTTAAAACGAGCAGCAAAGTTTTATTCAGTTGAACTGTATCCTTTGGTAACAGTCCATCTGTTTTCATTGCGCCTGATAATCTCTTTCTTTCTCTCGCTCTCTCTCTCTCTCTCTCTCTCAATTGTCTCTATTATATACATGTAACTTCCTCACTACAGAATGTTCGTCAAACTTTGAAATCTTAAGAGTAATGCTTTGTTTAAAGGCCGCTGACAGTTTGTTTATGTATGTTTTCTTTAATCAGTGGAGGAAAAATGTGCGCTACAACTGGCATTATACATATATATTGTCTGTATTAGATGATACATCACTGGAAAATAACCATAGCAATTTAAACCAGCGCCTCCTCTTTAATAATGTATACTTACAGTAAGAAAGAAAGAAGGAAAGAACAGCGTGATTCTAGACGAATTGTTGCTGTACTTCATTATTATTAAATCAGACCGTCTTGGCAAGCATACATTTGCTGGTGGTCATTAAACGAAATTGCTATCATAAGTGACCTGCACTTTATCTCTCCACCTCATGTCTTATTTACAATTGCAGATCTTTGTTCATATACTTCTTAATTGTGTCAATGTTCTAGTCAGTTGTTATAACTTGCACACCAAACTTTTTTTATTTTCTTCATCATAAATGAGGGGAAATACTAGTGGAAAGTGTCGGTATAATATATAACGTCATAAAATATTTCATAGAACTTTTAGATGCATTCTTTAATGGTATATAAATGTAATGTCTTTTATCATCTTGCACCTGTTTAACCTTCTCATTCTGTCTCAAACATGAGTGACTGTGTTTCATACATAAAATAATAAATATGGACATGGCGAGTATTAGTCAGTGTCAGATTTATTGAGATGGTCAGAATATTAGTAAAGATACCTACCTACCTATCGAAATACCTTCCTACCTAGCTACATAATATCCCATCCATCTATCGACCTGTCTACCTAACGCATAACAGTCCTATCTACATGCATACATTGATACGAGCGTACATATACGTGCATAACACTACTACTACTACCACTACTACTACTACTACTAATAATAATAATAATAATAATAAATGCATGTACATGTATAATACTAACATGCAAAACATACAAAATTGAAAGTTGGTATTTGGGAAAGATCGAAAATTAAGAGTACCACTCTGTTTATATTGTATTATAAATTCATTTATTTTCGTGGATATACACTGTCGTGCTGTTAAAAAAAAATATGAGTTTTTCATCGCTAATTAAATTTATGGATTGGGGGAAGGGTTCCTGATATTTACTCAGTAGGATCACTCTTCGTGGCTTTTTAAAATTCCTGATGTGTAGCAACCATGAAATTCTCGAAACGGATATCCCACGAAAAATAGTGAATTTACAGCAGATGGATTGCGGCAGAACAAGTCTATTTATTTGGATATATAGACTCTAAAGTGCTTTTATTTTTGAAAGATAACATATTTGGAGCAAGATTATGGAAACAATATTCTCATAAGAAAATAATAGTTTAAGTTGTTCACTAAGTTCTGTATGCCAATTAAATGGTTGCGAAATATATTTTTTACTTCCTTTACAATTGAAAAAAGTGAACCATTCCTAGATAATAAAACTTGTATTTTAGGCACGACCAACAGTCAGAAATACGTTTGATTAAAGCAGTATTTATTTATTTGTAATTTTTATTAATTTTTTTTATTTAGCTATTTATTTATTCATTTTCTTTATTTATTTCTTACTTTCTTTCTTCCTTTCATCTTTTCTTTTCGTCTTCTTTCTTTCTTTCTTTTCCGCTCACATTTGTGCAAAGGAATATATTTAGGCAAGTAATATTTCCGCTTTAATGTTGAAGCTATTAATTTTGCTGAAATCATTTCCTGCTATTGTCTGCACTGTACAGAGTCAGCTAATATAAATATATATTTATATTTTAATCATTATTTTTAAAAGAAAGAAGTATTAAATCTATAATTAATTCGTCATTTTTTTCTGACTTATATAAGTAATCTGCTCATTTTCCGCTCTTGTGTTTATTGCTTTGCATATTGTAAAAATAAAATAGTGTGTCAGTTGGACTTTTGAAGCTATGTATATTTACTGCGGATTACTCTTTCATAAGCATGAAATCAGAGTAAACCGAATTTAAAAGTAGCCGAAAATGAAAGTCTTTTCAGTCTAAAATTTTGTAGATCATATATTGTTGGCGTAGGGTTTATCTTGACCTTTGGCGGTGGATACGAATTGGCCACATTAAAATCTTTGAACCCCCTCCCCCTCCCCCTCCCCCCTCCCCCACCGTAGTATACTTTTGAATTTAAAACAATCCAAAATAACAATTTCTAAAATGAAACAATTTCATTAAGATTTCAAATCCTCATTTGTACGGTTTTGCTGACAAAAGAGAATTCAAATGTGTTAGACAAAAATAAATTTAAGGCAGTATGATAACGTATTTTTGGTCCCTTTTCATTAATAATAACTTTTAGATTTATTTTTGCTCGTATAAATTACTGACAATATGTGCGAATCAAAACAAGGAAGGTTTTATTGGTCCATTTTGCAATCAAACGAATGGTAGGTATGTTTGTTTTAATAACCATCAATTAATATTCACAAAGTACATTAACCAGACTCAACAAAAGAGTCAAATTCAAAGATAAGTTCGAAAAGGTACATGTTTGTGGGAATATTTACTTACCTAATAAATACAAAATCTGTAATCATATTTAAAAATCGTGGACGTGGCAATATAGATATTGAGTCCTACCAGAAAGTTTTAAGACAATAATATTTATTTTCAGTTATGTTGCGATCATATATATATATATATATATATATATATATATATATATACATATATATTCTTACATTTCTTAATGTTTTCACTCTACAAATTATGCGAAATTGTAGTCTCTCTCGAGGATATTTCTACCTATTGTTCCCTATAAAGCTACTTATGGAGAAGAGAAAGAAGTGGTTAGACGTTTTTTGCTGTAACAAAATTAGTTGCAAACAAAATTGTGTACATGATTTCAAAACGTAAAAAACAAATTATATCCAAGCATGAACTTAAGAGATATTATGTACAATATCGACTCGACCAGAAAAAGAATATTATTTTCTTTGATCCACTTTCAAATAATTTTCTAAAGTACAATTTATAAATGTTTCAGAAATCATCATTGTTATTCTATAATGCCTGTCAGATATTCATTTAGGAGTGTTTACCTGATTCAACGCATCCGCCTCCACTATTTTCAGACTCAATTTCTTCTTTTCCATCTGTGCTAATGGTAAGACGATCTTCAGTTTTGTTTAACAACGGTGAATTGTTCTTTTGCTCTCCTGTTTCATCTAGCACAGATTTTTTCTTGGACATCCTTTCTGATGTCTTCACAACTTCATCAAATCCTTTTACTCTGTCTCGACGATCATACTCTGACGTTGTTGGAAATGCCTTTGGAATTCCATATCCAGTAAAAGGTACCGAAAACAGGGGGTTCCCGGAAGTAAAAAATGGGTACCTGAATGCAGTCGGAGAGAATGACATAGAGGCTGGAGACAGAAAATGCTCTGATGATGGGTAAACGGCAGACGTTATCTGAGTTGGATTGGCCGGAGGCACGAAGACGTAGCCGTTACAAAGCATAGGACCGAGTCTTGATGCCAAATTGGGAGCTATTATAGATTCTATGGAAAACGAACTTAGTCCTGGACGATTCATTGTGTTCTCTTTCCTTTGTAACTATCTTTTATTGAGGTTTCCTTCCCACGATATACCTTGAACAATGCTTGTTTCGAATACTAATTATCAATTCATATTGATATATTTGGATACATAAAAGCGCACTTCATATGATTTTTCGATGTCTAAACACTCAAATGTCACCGTGAAGTGTACGTGTTTCATCTTTTTTTCACAGTCCAGATGTTGAATATTTTCAGGATGTAGGCCTTATAGAAAAAAAAATTCCACAGCCACTTAAAAGCAACCGAGCTCCTACGCGGGCAATGAAAGTCTTAATCAGTTTTAAGCATAAAGTCTCTGATGGCACAATTGAAAACAATCTCCTATCAGTTTCAAATGGCAAGATCATCACACGTCGCTTGATGTTATCAGTCCAGCTAAACTGAGAGGTGTAGCTCCAACCCATTCATCTAGCTCAGATTACGCTAGCCCTTTGAACGAAAGACACGGGGTCTTGGCTTTGATTGACACGAGCTTTATTGAGAAAGCAGACTGTTTATTGGTGGAAGTCGAGCCGCGTGACCCCCATCATTCACAGATCAACACATGCTGCGAGAGAAAGTGACAATATTTAAAGCTGATTGGTCCAAATTAATTGGATTTCGAAAGCTGCACGAAGTTGCTGGGTTGAGAGTAATTATGATTGATTCTACTCAATCGGATTCAACAACAAGATACGGGTTGACTTTAGGAAACAAATGTGTTAAGAATTTAAATCCTTTGCAGACATAGAATTTAATTCAAGTATAAATAATTCGTCGAAATTTAGTTCAGTCTATTTTATGTCTGTAGACTGCCGCAATATTTCATGCTTTATTAAATTCGTTTTGATCCATATTCGCAATGATAAAGAAGGTATTCCGGTGCCCAGGTCATGTATACGCATAAAATTCGGTAAACTGTACTTAAGAAAGCTCGACTATATACAACTAGTGTCAATTTTAGTTCAGTAGGATCCATTTACTTTCTACTAATTATTAAATGTCAATTTAAAAAAAAAAAAGTATAGTTCCTATAATTCGGGCAGCCAATGCAGGAAGATAACTCTTTCAAGAATAAAAAGTATCGTCACATATACACATCTAGGGGACAGTGTACTTCAAATGTCTATCAAAATTCAAACATTAAACCCGAGTATTGCATTGACGTGTATTCCTTTTTATCTTAGCACAAATTAAACTGAAACAAACCGTATCATATTTGCCATATGGTTACGGTCATATGAAGTTCTGAGACGCATGATTACGTTTGTATTCAAACATCTACCTACCTACATACCTATGTATGTATGTATGTATGTATGTATGTATGTATGTATGTATGTATGTATGTATGTATGTATGTATGTACGTTCGTACGTATGTTGTATGTATGTATGTACGTATGTATGTATCTATGTATGTATCTATCTATCTATGCTTCTGTGTGTGCTAACAATGCTTACATTAAAAACATCAAAAATTTTATTTTACCTTTGATAGGTTTCAATCTGTTTACATTTCTATTCTTCATCATGCATTTTAAAATTCTGTAGAAAAACGTCTTTACCGCAAACTGAATTAAAGAAAATAACACATGCGAAAAATTTGTTTTATTAGTAGGAACCACAACATAAACCACAACGAAGTGTCTAACAACTCGTGCTTTTGTAATCTCTGCTTTTACAAAAGAATGTTTTTTTTTTTTTTTTTTTTTTTTTACATATACAATCATTTAATTGACAGGTAAAATTGATAAATAACTTTCCGGTATAATTTTTTTCTTTCTTCTTTAAATGATTACTTCGTGTAAGATCCTATGATTAACTTTCATTAATCTTGATATAAAGTGTTTAAGTTTCTCTGATATTTCATCGTTATATGTAATGCAGCAGAATGAGACAGGAAGGACTAGGTCTGAAGATTTCTTCCCTCCTGAGAGCACAAAACGTGTTGTAGGTACGTGTAAGATATAATCCCCTAAAGTAACACGAAGAGTTACCAGCCCATCCTTAGAGTGACAAAGATTAAGGCATTAATAATACCCAAGTGTTTGGAATCCACTTCACATAACATTACTAGCAAGCAAAGTTATGCATTATTTGCCCAAGTAATAGTTTCCATTGACATTGTCATGTTTATCATTTGTATATCGAGAACTGTTTAATTTTTGCCGAGGTATAACTACTGCTGTGTTCAGGCGTAAATTATATTGTTTTTATTAGATTCTGGTTAATAATTGTAAAATGTAACTGTTGCGTAAAGACAAACGTGTGCCAAAAAGGGAATAATTTATGTAATGTTACGACTCTTTGGTCTAAGAAAGATGTAACAGAAAGAAAGTGAAACCAACAAATCAAGTAAAAATCAACAAGCAATTTATTTCTAGACAATTAAAGTGAGAATTCAAAAGACACTTACAGTAACGTGAATTAAAATCCAAGTAACCCAATAATCATAAGTGTCCTAATCACAAGTCCTAAATATAGAATGTTCCGAATGAATGAATGTATCCTTGAATGTGTTGATGTGCCAATAGTCTTTAATGTCCTGATGTGCCAGTAGTCTTTAATGTGCTGATGTGCCAAAATGAAGTACTCCAGAATACCTTTGAATAAGTTCACATAAATCCCCAAATCATCAATTCAAAATCCGAAATCTAAAAGTCTATGAGCACTTTCATAATCCAGTGAATATATTAAATAATTCCTCTCTTAGAATTTGGAATGATTTTTCACAACTGTAATTGCTCTTTAAAGACTGATGTTAAGGTCGAAACTTGGTATATATAAAGATATGTCACATGACAATGTTCTAGAATATTATGATGTATGTGACTCTTAACACACAACTCCAAAGGAAATTCTAGTTTTATCTGCAAACAAAATCAACTTTGACCTCAAATTGAATCAACAACTTGTTCACCAAAACCGTCCTTGAACTCAAATACTAAGTAAACATCCTAATTCAAGAACAATAGCTAAACATGTAAACATTATACTTAACATTAAGGTTTAAGCAAATATTAAAGTGAAGAAACATTTATAATTTCCTAAAATATTTATAATATTATATAAACATCATACATAACAGTAAATATACCAACCGTTTTCCTGCCGATCGAAGTAGGTGCATTCATTCGTACACTAAAATATACATTTACTACATGCATGAAACAGTGAAATAATGCAAATAAACGCTGTTGAGGGAGCCTGTAAGAGTGGTCCGCTGTTGAGGGAGCCTGTAAGAGTGGTCCGCTGTTGAGGGAGCCTGTAAGAGTGGTCCGCTGTTGAGGGAGCCTGTAAGAGTGGTCCGCTGCGATAACTTGGTGCCAGAGTGGCCACCAAAAATCAGAGATGTGTCAGGCTTGGGTCAAGGTCTCGCAATGTATATACGTCGCCCGTAAAAGAAAGTACTTCGATTCGATCAGTGATAATGTAGTTTATGTACCTCCGCCTTAACTCTACATATATATGTGTATGTATATATATATGTATATACATACATACATTTTGGCTTAGTTATGGTCAAGGGTTTAATTAGCATTAGAACGGCTTTATTGGGACCGGAATATGTGGCTAGTCTACAGAAATCGGCCAGGTTACAGAGGGGACGGTTAGGTTTAGGACATTCGCTCGCTCTCTCTCTCTCTCTCTCTCTCTCTCTCTCTCTCTCTCTCTATATATATATATATATATATATATATATATATATATATATATATATATATATATATATATATATATATATATATATACCTGTCAAGGCACTAATGAATTTTTAGCCTGGGTTCACAAAATATTAGGAATCATCAAGCATCTGGATCAATGGGTACACGTCAAAATGAACTTTTTGGGAATTTGGTCTGGTGGACTAGAAGTTACATTACATTCGTCATCGGGTATAGACGGTTCATGTTGAGCTGAAACAGAGGTTTTAGCCTCCTGAACTTAGAGATTGCCATCAACATCTTTCGTTGTTCTAGCACTTTCCAGAAAAATAACTTTAGCTATTTTCCTTTTTCTGAAGTGATCTCCGTTTTGCTTGTTCTCTTTGTCAGGAAAGAAAACAACCGATCGGACTGTAAACGAATGATGAATACTCTTTCGCCACGGAGCTCACAACTGGTATCTTCTTTGCTAAAACACAGGGGTATGACGTTTTGTCCATATAAAACCACCAGAAGTTGAAGAAAAAGAAATGACAGTATCTATAGTATAAATATACAAAAGGAGTGCAAGTGAGACTTCCCCCCCCCATCCGCTTCCCCCCCCCCCATCCGACTTTAGTTTTTTTTTTTTTTTTTTTTTTTTTTTTTTTTTTTGTTTTGGGGGGGGGGGGTGGGGGGAAGAAGGGTCTTTTTTAGAATTGCGCATAACTCTCGTATGATTATAGCTCAAACCTAATCAGGAGAATCAGCCTTTTCTATATCAAAACCCGTCAGAAAAGAATGAAGGAAAATATATACGAAACTTAATTAGCGTAGTAATACACGAAACAGCGTCTGAGATGGGGATGCGCCTAAACACCGTTCCTGATAATATATTTAGGAGGTGGAGGGGAGGAAGGTAAGTAGGATGAATAGAAAGACACATGAAAATAATCCTACAGTTCTTTGTAATGATATTTGGACAAGGAAACTGTTATCCTTGTCTTCTATGAAATCGTGTACATACTTACATTTGCTTTAGTCGATAATGTTTCTATGAAATTAAACATGTATAGCTATCCAGCCATTTATATACAAGCCTGAAAGGCTGCTCCGCTCTTAGCAGGTATTCCCCAACAATTTACAGACGGGACTATAAGGATGTTCCTCTCTTAACAGGTACTCGCCAACCATTTACAGACGGGTCTATAAGACTGTTGCATTCTTAACAGGTACTCCCCAACCATTTACAGACGGGTCTGTAAGGCTGTTGCATTCTTAACAGGTACTCCCCAACCATTTACAGACAGTTCTGTATTACTTGCATTCTTAACAGGTACTCCCCAACCATTTACAGACAGTTCTGTAAGACTTGCATTCTTAACAGGTACTCCCCAACCATTTACAGACGGGTCTGTAAGACTTGCATTTTTAACAGGTACTCCCCAACCATTTACAGACGGGTCTGTAAGACTTGCATTTTTAACAGGTACTCCCCAGCCATTTACAGACGGGTCTGTAAGACTTGCATTCTTAACAGGTACTCCCCAACCATTTACAGACGGGTCTGTAAGGCTGTTGCATTCTTAACAGGTACTCCCCAACCATTTACAGACGGGTCTGTAAGGCTGTTGCATTCTTAACAGGTACAAGAGATAAGACTGTTAAGATCTAAAGATCTAAACTTCATTTTTAAATAACTCGCACCATAAATACCGATGTCCATTATGTTTTGTATAACCCATACACTTCTTGTAGTGGTAAAGAGACCTTGTAAAATAGGCCCCAAATAAAAGCCAATCTTTGTACATTTAATACATGAGATACATGCCAACCCTTATTTTGAGATTAGCCGGTTGTACGAATAAGCATGTTTACAAACACCTGTCTATAGATCGCTGGGGAGCTATAAATCTGAAAAAAATGATGTCTCATTAATTGCATCATTGTAGATCATAAATACTAATATCATTTGTCTCTGCATATCCATATTATTTACTAATATCTTCTTATGTATCTACTAATATCTTCTTATGTATCTACTGATATATCCATATTATTTACTAATATCTTCTTATGTATCTACTGATATATCCATATTATTTACTAATATCTTCTTATGTATCTACTGATATATCCATATTATTTACTAATATCTTCTTATGTATCTACTGATATATCCAAAAGTATATTTTCATTCAAGAGGTAGAGCGCATTATCAACGGTTTAGTTAAAGGATTTCTTGATAAGATGGCTTAGACTTTATTTAACTTTATTCTCCATACAAAAATATTGACGTTGCACTATTCCAATCCTTTTTGAGCCCCAAAAGATGTTTGAGTCTGCTTCAGTGAGTGAAATCTCAGTTTAGCTCAAGCGGAAGATATTTAATTGAGTTATACAGACACAAGTTGATGAAAGAACATGATAGAAAAAGATGAAGTTTGCAGGCTTAAACGCCCAACAATAATGTCCTAATCTGTCGCCACTTATCCACTGGACCATGTCTTGGGTTAATTGCTGCTAGAAGCTCACCGATGGCATTTGAATGAGACTAAATCTTGTTGATTATCAAGGAATCAGCCATCCGTGAAACTGCCCACTATGGTGTAAAATTTCCAGTCATATATCGCATATATCGGTGCTTTGTAGAGATAAAATTTGCGGCAGTTCGAAGTCGTTAAACCATGCCTGAATCATCGAGTGTGACAGCAAGAGTTAGACATATATCCATATTTAGTGTTCAATAACATCATGACAGGTAATTGCCACAAAGTGATAAAATTAATGACGAAACCTTGTGGATATCTCTATATCTCTCTTTCTCTCTCTCTAATATATATATATATATATATATATCTATATATATATATATATATATATATATATATACATATATATATTATATATATATATATATATATATATATATATATATATATATAGAGAGAGAGAGAGAGAGAGAGAGAGAGAGAGAGAGAGAGAGGTGAAAGAGTGATTCATTGATAATATTGTTATACCACAAATTTGATTGATAACCTGCAAGCACTGCTGCTTAGGAACAACATAAAAACTTACCTGTTATATCCAAAGTACAATTGTACGACTCCTAAATCCATTGCAAAACCCAAGTTCCAGTGTTAGGTGTCACTACAGTAACTGGGCCAATTTAGCTGTTATTACATCCTATTTTAGTCCACAAGAAAATCATTAATATTTTTCTCTGATTTTGCCTGGAAATTTGCTAACAATTGAAGAATGTTACCTGCATTAAATATAAATCAGCATTAACAATCTAAACAAAACAAGAAATGTTTTTTTTGAATTAAGACTCTTGATTTTTACGTAGGATGACTAAAAGATGGTCTCACTTTTTGCGATCTCACCAACAAGGCAAATATCTTAAATCAGCAATTTACCACTGAGTTCAACAAAGAAGACATATCACACCTATCAGATCCTGTAAATTGCGATGCATCCTGCATTGTTGTCACTAAACAAGGAGTCATGAAGCAGCTTTGTAATATACAAAACACACAAAGCAACTGACCTACGCCAAATTCCTGATAGAATACTGAAGGAAGCTGCCAGAATTATCATCTGGCCTTATGACAGAATCTCTTCTGAATCTCCCTAGACAGTGATATGATCCACGACGACTGGAAAACCGCCCTAGTTACACTAATATCGGACTTCCATTACATGTAAGACACTGGCAAACATAATACACAACTTTACCACGTCACACTTCGAACGTTACTACATACGTAACGACCGAACATGACCTAGTAAAGGACTTAGATGAAAAACCATCAGGTCGGTGACGTCCTATTGGATTTCACCAATGCCTCTGACAGAGTACCTCATCAATACCTCTTGAAGAAGTTTCATCACTATGGTATAAGGAACAACACACTTAGCTGGATTCAGAATTGTATCTCCAACCGTAGACAAGAAGTTGTTCGATACGTTATCAAGTCCACCCCTTATACCAGTCACATCAGTGATACCCCAACGCACAGGTTTGGGTCATCCTCCTTTTCATTATATATATATAGTAATGACCTGCCAGAGTTTACATCATCTACAACTAGACTTTTTGAGGATGATTGCCTCTTAGACAGAATCATGCATTCTACCGTTGATTGTACTAACATTCAGAAGGGCCTTGACAATATCCAGGAATTGGAATCCAAATGGCAGATGGCTTTCAATCAAGATAAATGTGAGGTCTTAAGGATCACCAAGAAGCTCCTCCCAATTATTGTCAACTATACCATCCATGGACACGTCATGAAAACCACCAGTTGTGCGAAATATCTTGGAGTCACCATCTCAAGTGACCTGTCCTTGAGTAAGCACATTGCCAACATCACCAAATATACCAGTTCCACTATGGCCTTCTTAAGGCATAATATAAGATCCAGCCATCCACAAGCCCAGGAACAAGCCTACAAAACCAAGACAATTGTTAGAAACTTACTGGAATATACCTCTACAACTTGCGCCCCATATATAGAGCCTGACATCAACAATATCAAAGCAGCCCAGAGACAAGCGGCGAGGTTTGTCAAACACGACTACCACCAGACTGGCAGTATAATATCAATGATCAAAGACCTGGGTTGCGAGAGTCTAAAAAAAGAAGGATTAACTCTAGAGTGACCATGCTATACTGGATCAACCACCACTTAGTTAGCATACCTGCCCATTCGTACCTTAGGCACAGTACGAAATACGGTAGTTCCAAATAATCATATCTATCCACAAGAACAGCTTTTGTTCCCCACTCTATCAACATGTGGAACAGCCTCCTTGAGAGACTGATCCGCCAGCCCACATTGGAATCCTTCCAACTGGTCCTGGCCACCTTCAGTCGTTAATGTCAGAAATCCTGTTTTTTATTATTGTTTGTAACCTGTAAAAAGCGGTATTTTAACATCAAATATGTCCACTGCCAATAGTGATTATACTCAGTTCTGAGGGACACAATTACGATGATGATGATGATGATGATGATGATGATGATGTCAAAGAAAACAGGTGTGATTCGGCCGATTCTAGCATGTTCACTAGCACTAAAATCTCCGGTCATTGGATTCCAATGCAACTATTTTTAGAAAATGCAACATAACTTTTGCTGATGTTTTAATTTTTTCTCTCCAAATTAGTGTCTAACATAAGCACGATATTTTTGGTGCACCTGAACATATAACGAAATCAACGGATTTCATAAAAAATATAGAAAAATGAGGGAAATATATCATGAACATACATTAGTAACACTTTGAATAGCATCAAGGAAAAAATCCACAGGAAGTACGGTTTTTGATAATTAAGCATCCTAGATGCACCCAAGGCTAATATATGTTTGCATGTAAGGGAAATAAGTAAATAAATAAATTATTTGGTGCATATTTGAAGAATACAGTGCTGAAAAATATAACTATTTCCTTTTAAAAGATACAAAGGGTCAGATTTAGACAATTTTTTGTTTCTTACAAATGCACATACTACGCACAATAACTTGTCACATGGTTGCATTTCTTTGAATTTATTTGAAACCTAATTTGGATGCAAAATTTGACTACATAATTTTTTATGTAATGTGTTTGCTTCCCTCTTAGGATAGTGATACAGCGGTTGGTTTGGTTATTCCAATTTTATACATCCATGGTAACGTTTTTCAGGCATGGGCACCATAATTGGAGAAATGCTTATTATGTCTTGACATAAATTATGAAGTCAAACATTTCTTGACCATTTTCTATGGAAAAAAGTTTCATTTGTCCATTCAAGATGTGGGAGACAGCTATGATAAGGCATATGTTGAGGCAACTGACCTGGTTAATTATGAGGAATATACTAAGAGTTTTGCTCTGAACGCAATAAATGCCAAAATTCACAATCCTAAACAGTGTAAAATGTATTTTGACCGCCAAACTAGCTTATGACACCCCTTTTAATTCCAAAGTGTGTATAGCAATGTTCAGGCCACAGTTATCTAAGCGATTTGGTATATCGTATATCGCGTAAGGATCTAAAACCCCCTCTTATATTTCACAGGTGAGACATTTTCTTCAGATTCATTTACTGAGAGATTAGAAGCACCATATAAAAACTTTTGGTATGATCTTCTTTCCAAAGCAACAACCTGGGTTTTGATCTTGGCCAAAAATGGTGACATTTTAATTTTTTTTAATTACTTTTTTTGCTATTGGTGTAAATATTTTTTTTAAAATACCAAAATTGAATAAAATTTTTGTGTTTTTAACCAAGTGAAATATGGTAATTTATTTGTAGCATGTATTGTAACTAGCTCAAATATATCAAAGAATCTTTGATGAGTATGGTAGCTGCGTCTTTGTGTTTGGACCTCACATTTGTAACCTTTAGCATCACATGACCTAATATTTGTAACCTTTAGCATGGCATGACCTCATATTTGTTACCTTTAGCATAGCATGACACTCTCTTTAGAATTCTATCTTGTAAGACGAATCTAACTTTTGAGCAAACCAAGCCGGAGCAAAAGCATGCAAACTTCGCAGTAAATTCAGTGTTGCTGCAGATAACGAGAAAGCAAATTATTAAATAGGTCCAATATTTGGCATCTCTTCTAGGTATGACTACACTAACTGAGCCAATCAGCTGTTACTGTATCCTTTTGTAGTTTCTAATAGAAATTCATTTCTTTTTCTCTGGGTTTTCATTGGAGATTTGCTAACCATTGAAGAGTGTTACTTGCATTAAATAGATATCAGCATTAAAGTCTAAACTGAAAATAAAATATTTATTGATTCCAGTCTCTTGACTTTTGTGTAGGAAGACAAAGCAAACAGTTGTGATCTGGCTGATTCCGGAAAAGGTCACTTGCACTAAACGTTCTATTCATTTCATTCAAATGAAACTAACTAATACACTTGACTGCATCCAATATGTACAAGCAACGAAATATAAAATGAATTTAATTAGTGTAGCAATACCTTTTAAACTTGTGGACATTTGTGCAATCAGTGCCGTCTCCAAATTGTACTTGCATCAAAATTCCGCCTGTCTGCTTTATGTCTGTAAAGTACCTGTGCAAGGGCTGATTTTAGACATTGAGGAGTTTCGGTTTTCGCTCATGCAAGAATAATCTATTATCATTTAAGAGATCATAAACTTACATGTAATATGAAGATAACCACACATAATGAATTTGATAGCCAAGATTCTCTGGCAAAATATAATGTAACACGCACAGGGGTTCCTCTACCGAGCGAATCAAACACATGCGTGCGGTTCGGCTGGAAGTCCCTTGTTTTCCCCTATTTCCAAGGACTTCCAGACAACATTCGTTATCAACTGGAAGTTCTCGTAACGCGCCAAGACTAGAAATAATTTTTCTCTAATCAATAAATTTATGACCACAATGTCACAACTATAACTTCACAATTGCATGCCTTTTTCTTGTTAGCATGCCGTGGCATGGAGTACATAACACAATTCAAACACCCAATGCAGGGAACTATTTTCCGATTCCATCCCTGGGTCAATAAAAGCAACCGTTTGAACCACGTTTCGCATGTGTACTAGCTTCCACCAACTGCTACAATGAAAGGCATCTCCAAACAAAGGGATGACCTCTTCCCAATTATTCCATGGCACAAAACAGTAGTTCCTGTCATAATATCTCCCACCGAAAGGCACAATCAATCAACACCTCTGAATTAAGATAGGAACTTGGCTCCATGCCCACTTATTCTAGTCTGACCCCATGTCAAACTACGAAACCAATCCATGCCACTGCAAGGTCTCTTAAAAAAAACTGTAAGTATGACGTCGGTTCCTAGACACTGGGTAATTACTCGGGCTGGGAAATATTTTCCCAACACCGACTTCCCATAATCAAACCACTAATCACTAAAATCTAACGAACTTATAAATGGAGACGTAAATACAAATGGAACATACCCAAATTTATTACAATAATTTAAAGTTTTGATTTGAAAGATAAATTGCCACAACTTAAGTTACTGTAAAGGTTAGTATTTCCTATGCTTGTTGTTTGTGAATGCCGTTTTTGTATTCTATATTTTGTCAATGTTCTTGGGTATTCCTCCTGATTCTCCTTTAAAATAATGTTTAGCTCACCTCACCAAAGACCATGTAAGCTTACCCATGGTCCGTCCTGTTCCCTTCTTGGTCCGTCCTGTTCCCTTCTTGGTCCCTCCTGTTCCCTTCTTGCGTCCGTCCACATTTGCTTTTTTGGACATATTCTCAAAAGGCACTGGGTGAATTTTGGATCAAACTTAGAGAGAAATGTTCATAAGCACATGTTCTACCAAAATTGTATTCAGAGTGACTCCCAAGCAATGGCGTGGCTTCCATACAAATCGTATAGAGAAAACCTGATTTCAACTTCTTCTATAAGAATGGCTTAGCCAATTTGGATCAAACTTGATATCACTGTTTCTTAGGACATGCTTTATACAAATATTTCTGAGGTCTCTTCCCTAGCAACGGTGCGGCCTTCACAGCAGGCACGTTGATAGAACAGCTGACCCAATTTTGATCAAATTAGGTGGAAATATTTCCAAGGGCTTGCTGTATCAAAATGATGTCCAGGGTGGTTCCCTATCAACGGTGTAACTTCCATAGCATCATATTGAAAACATATTTTCAACTTCTTCTCTAGAACGGCTGAGCCAATTTTGATCAAACATTTGGGGGAATGTTTCGTATGCCATGCTCTATCGAATGTTGAGTCAAGAATGACTCACCTATCAATGCTGGAGAAGTCATAAGATCTTTTTTCTTTCGAAAAAAACAAACATTAGTACTTTTTGAAGTAAGTTATATTCATTAGGGTTTAATATCACGTTCCTCTGTATTCTGTATTCATTGCTTCATGTATGTATGTATGTATGTATGTATGTATGTATGTATGTATGTATGTATGTATGTATGTATGTATGTATGTATGTATGTATGTATGTATGTATGTATGTATGTATGTATGTATGTATAAAACTGTCTTTTTTTGCTGCAAATATAACCACAAATAAAGTTATTACCTACTTTTATATTTACATAGAGTCATTAATAGTTCTGCAGACTGATTTTTGATGACAATATTACAGTCGTTAATGGCTGTTTCACGCATACAATAACGTTATTTTGTACATCTCTCATCCATTTTGTGATCATTAAAATTGATCAATACTGACTCAAGTGAAATAGGTAAATTTGTGTTGAACTGATGCGGAAGATATTTAATTGCGCTATACAGAACCAGTCGATGAGGTCATGCTAGGATAAGTTGAAGTTTGTAAGCTTACAGCCACACAATAATTCATTAATCCTTCACAACCGTTGCACAGACCATGTCGGAGGTTAATTGACGCTTGAATCGGATGTATGAGATTTAATCTTGATGATAATCAATGAATCAGCCATGGATGAAATTGTGCACCATGATGTGAAATTTTCAGAGTTAACTCTTTATACAGTGTATGTCATATTCCACAAACCTTTATTGCGTCCGTAAACAGAAGAAAAGGAAATTTTGTTACAATTTTAAATATTTATGTTGTTTTGATTTATATTCCAATGAAGATATTTTATTTAAAATTTTGCTATGAGGCGTAGAAGAAACATTGATGTTTTGGACTGCAGTAGAAGAAAACGGTACCATGATATGTATTCTCTTGATTCATTCATTCATTCATATATATATATATATATATATATATATATATATATATATATATATATATATATATATATATATATATATATATTAATATATACACGCACAGGCGTGAGGTTAGATTGAAAATTTTGATGATTGGCTAATCGATCAGATGACTGATTGATTGATTTATCTCGTGCTTTTTCTTGCTAGACTTAAAATACAACAGTTTAAACTGCATACAAAACTTTTTACAATAGGCTGCCAGTCGTAAATATAGCATTTGCTTTTCTTTATTGAGTAAAACGGGAAACAGAATATAAAAAATTCCGTTTTAACATTAATAAGTTTATTGGCTATAAAATTCGAACCTGGCAAACGACTGCCGTTCTCATGTTGTGGCCAACATGGACGCAGTATTGATCCAGGGTCTTCACCTTAGCTGTATGAAATGTGCTGTTGTCAGGGATGATTTTAGTCATGATGACTCTTGTGTTCTGCACGTCCCAGGTTACTTTTATTGACATTAAAAAGATTAGAAATATATGCAAGTAAACATTAAAATGATATTCGTCGCCTAGATTCTCTAGCAATATAGAATTCAAAGTTTAATTTCGAAGTGACTGTGACTGTCCTGCCTAGATTTTCTAGTAATATAGAATTCAAATTTTAATTTGAAAGTGACTGTGACTGTCCTACCACACAGATACCTTACTATCAATGAAAATGTATTACCGCATGTACCCGCGTATAGATCCCGTCCATATTGCAAATAACATAGACCCTGATCTGCCGTCGCATAATGAGCCGGTAGATCAGGGTGGTGTATGTTGCTTGTCCTACTAATTAGTCCTTACAAACTGCATTGACCCAGATCTGCCGGCGCATTATGCGACAGAAAATCTGGGTCTATGCAGTTTGCAGTTGGTATCGGTTTATACGCGAGTATATACGGTAAAAGCGTGACATTTTCTATACGTTTTTCTACATGCCATTTTCTTATTTGGTATTTTTTAAAAGTTGCTGGCTTTTCCTCCTCGTATTCTATCTCAAAGCTTTTACTGCACTTAACAAATCAATAAAAATATTTGAATTATATTTTTATGATCTTTGGGAGATTAAAAGCTTTTTGTATTTTGCACATGCACTACCGTAAGCTTTTCCTTGGATTCGTTCAATTTCAGCTTATTTTATCGCCAATATATTTGTAGATAACGGTATAATTAGTGAATAAAAGTTGTGAAGAATTGTATACCGTTCAATACTCGTGATGTATACGAACAATACATTAATTGAATTTATATTTTAAAAAAGGACAGAAATAATACGCATTCATTCTTTTATCATTTACATAATTGATTCTGCACCAACATGTGCTACTTTCGTCAGATATATTATTGAATTAATACCCGACATCATTTTATAGCAGAATCGTGGCGATCCACGTCTACCGTGCATGCATTACTGTCCTAAAGTATCAACACTTCTGGCTTCATCAAATTCGTTCAGCTATGTTTCATTGTGCTTTTCACATCCCAGTGTCTTTTCATTACAGTATATATAAACATCAGTTCCTTTCTGATTGATGATGATGTTCATGATATGCAATTTTTGCGTCTTGTGTCCAACTTCTGTAAATGGAATATTATTTTCCGATCCTTCATCTCGGTTTATGGATTTGCGTCTACTAAATTATCCTCTATTTGTCTGCAAATTGTGCAACATACCAATTTAGGTAATCACATGCATTTTAAAATAGATAGAAACAATGTCCTTATTTTTCAAAATAAAAAGGTTGCCATTTAGTTTTGGATATTACACTGTACTAAGCTGAGATTACTGTACAACTTTGACTCCATAGTTTCTTTATTTAGTCCGGTCTTCATTTGCATATTCTGTGATACCCCTTGCTTGATTCCTTCACCAAATTTTCCCGAAGTATGGATCTCCGTTTACTACACCCGAAGTATGGATGTCCGTTTACTACCCCCGAAGTATGGATGTCCGTTTACTACACCCGAAGTATCGATGTCCGGTTACTACTTTATAATTACATAACTCTGTTTTTCAGACATTAAATTTAAGCCCTGAGAATCCATGCTTTATGAAGTGTCAATATGTTTGTAGTCCTTTTATCTTGCCGCCATTTATACAATTGTATCCTAAAAGAGATCTGCACACTTCTTAAATACTGCTTGAATTCCGTGTGATTTTTCTGTTTTGTTCAATAAACCAAGATCTTTGTCTTTTTCTATTACATAAAAAGTATGTTTACGTTCTTATAAATGGGCTTGACGATATCCTATCTATTGTCTCATTACGAGATAATTTTTGATGATTTCTTATAGTTGTTCTAAAAGTAATTCAAAGTTAGTATGTTCAATCAAACTTCTCTTGAGGTCGATTCAGGATTTGTTACGAGTGTGTTCCAGGTTAAGCGAAGGGGGGGGGGGGAATCTTTTTGCTGTAAAAGATTGGGGGGGGGGATCTTTTTGCTGTAAAAGATTGACTTTGTTTTCAATTATAGTTGTACTATTAACAGTATACAAAGAAACGACGATTGAAATTCCCCGCACTCCCCTCCCCCCCCCCAAAAAAAACCCAACTAGTTTTGTGTACAATTCAATGTAGCTTCTAAAAAACAGTTTGTCTTATATTTTCTTCCAAAATGTATTTGATATAATCTCGCGACTCAAACTAGGCTCAGTGCCAGAAGTCTTCCATTTGCGTTTACAAGAATATTTCAAATATCAGCTTTTGTCACTTTTTTCGCACTATTTTTATGTGATGGTTTAGGACTTTCCTGATTTATCAAAGTCATGCGAACTTTTTCCTATGAATTAATATTGTAGTATGTTTCTCACCTCAGTCCTCTTTAATCTCGTAATCAACACACACACACACGCATAGGCACACACACGCACGCACACACACACACACACATACATATATATATATATATATATATATATATATATATATATATATATATATATATATATACATATATATATATATATATATATTATGTTTGTGTGTGCTTAAACCTGACGACAATATTTACATATATAGAGTTTCGAGAAAAATAACTTTAACCGGGGTAAGCAAATTTGAACCTGGTGACAATTTGAACTTTTTACAACACCTAACAGTATGATGTCAATACCACTGATAGATGTATAAACAGATATAATAATTTTATTATTATTATTAATATTAATATTATTATTATTATTATTATTATTAATTACAGTATTGGGGAAAGGTGATTAAGACGGCTCAATATCGCATATTTCCTGAGATTGATTCTCAATTGTTTTTACTCTAAATATGGTTCACTATAAGTATGTTTTGTACGGCATTTTTTAGTCGCATTATACCTGCCTCCGAGAAAGCAATCATACAGACTGGTTTTGAATCGTTATCTCCGTGATTGATTTTATTATTTTCATAAATGATAAATCTAGGTTCTTCATATACAGTCCAAGGTCCTGACTTACATAACGGTTACATCAACTGAAGGCATTACACGAGGTGGTACATTTTTTTTTTAAAGATAATGAAATAACAGTAGACTGTTTGACAGTTTGCACGAGAATTGTTTGTAGGCTCTAAGGAGTAGCAGATGAATATCGTTAAGCTGTCACTGAGCCACGTATTCGAGTCAGCGAAACTTTGAGACAACAATAACAACAATAGAAGGAGAAACAGATAATAATATTGATGACGACGATGATTTTAAAGAAATAAGATAGTAGAAGAGAGATGGTGACGGTTAAAACACTGAAGAAGAATTGACATTTCCAGATACGTAATAAATATTCTAATAATGACTTTGAGGATTATATTACATAAAAGAAAAAAAAATAGGAGAAAGGAAAAAAAAAGAAACATTCAGATTGATGTCCATTATAAACACCAGAATGAACTATCAGCTGTATACAAGCAATCGAGGTTACTCAGTTTTACCACATATATAAGTATCGCATTTTGAAAGTCTATTAAGGAAAGCACCAGCAAATTTACTTCTGTGCATGACAAATATTTTGATTCTATTGAAATGACTCATGACGGATTGAATCCAAATAAATGCGAATTACTTATGGATTTTGACCACCAATAGCTAATCAATTATCATTTTATGCTTCAAAGACCTAAAAATCATTTAATGTTCGATTCACTTTCACCAAAATGAAATTGATGCAGTAAAAGGAAATACTAGTGCTATATAACTTCCGAATTTATAAAAATGTACATTTATAAGGTGTACAAACCAAACACAAATGACACCCACTTCAAAGGCACCGATTGCTCGTTATACAAATGAAACCGCTTCCAACAATGAAAATACGACATTTCAAGTTTTCCGACTGGAATTCAAATTACCTTAAACGCACGATTTTTTTAATATATATCTTTAAGATCAATCAACTTGAATGCATTGCTTTTACTCTGATGTGCAAGATCATTAAGAGATTAACAATCCATGTTCAAATTAAAAATTAACGTTTCCTATATGCTTATTCGGCACGTTTAAGAAAACATATCTGCATTGATCATGCACGACGAATATGATTATTTTGCGTAAATGATTACCAATACATTTTACAAACTAATAAATAAATTAAAAGGGAACATTGACTGACTCACATTATAAGAATTATACTAGGTTTGCTGTGTACAACGAATACCAGAACACAGGAAAGAGTTTGCGCCAGAGTTTGAGTTTGTGGTCGTATGTCTTACATGATCATTTGCTCAGCACATAAACTATATAATAAATGTCTTCACAACTAAGAAAATTATTAAAAATTAACGAGCATTGAAGCAGCACGTGGAATTATGCTCTGTCGGTATGGCATACGTAAAAAATCTGCACGCTTCAAACCAGGTGAAATCGGACTTATCGTGTAGAGAATGACCATTAAAAATGCCAAATGTCAAAGTTTATGTCTAATTATATGAGTTATACAAAGTCATGACTTCCTTTCCTTTAGATGCATATGTCATTCAAACAGATCTTTTAAAGCTAGAGAGTCTAACTCTTCTGAATTTAAGATTGTAGATAGGCACCGAAGTAGGGTAAACATTCTCTGTAGCTAATTTACTGCCCTTAGCATGATTCTGACACTGGTATAGAAGTGACATTTGCATGATTCTGACACTGGTATAGAAGTGATATTGAATGATTCTGACACACGTGTAGAAAAGTGACTTTGCATGATTCTGACACTGGTATAAAAGTGACATTGCATGATTCTGACACTGGTATAGAAGTGACATTGCATGATTCTGACACTGGTATAAAAGTGACATTGCATGATTCTGATACTGGTATAGAAGTGACATTGCATGATTCTGACACTGGTATAGAAGTGACATTGCATGATTCTGACACTGGTATAGAAGTGACATTGCATGATTCTGACACTGGTATAAAAGTGACATTGCATGATTCTGATACTGGTATAGAAGTGACTTTGCATGATTCTGACACTGGTATAGAAGTGACATTTGCATGATTCTGACACTGGTATAGAAGTGACAACGAGAAACAAACTGAAACCTTCTTCCATCAGTACCTAATTGTTATCTTCAACTTCGTCCAACTCGGAAATTATTTCCGGTAAATCATTTTCAGTAAAGAAAACCGGCTCTGACTTGTCTGTAGATATTGGGTAATATTCACAAGTGGCTGGTATTACAAAGAAAAGACTTAATATGACCATACAATTGTTGTTTATTAGGGTCTAATTTTCCCAAAATCTTCTTTGCTGCAAAGATCCAGTGATGCCTTGGGGAGATCTACCTGAAAATGCTTGCTATAAATATTTTATTAACAATGATGTTTAGCTAAACATGCAAATCTGGTTCCAATAATTAAAAGTAAAATTAATATAACTCCACAGTTTTAAAATTAACAAAACGTGAATTAATTTTGTTCGCACTAGAGCACGGTGCAGTTTGGTTCTTTTTCATGAAGTTATTGTATGGATACTTTCAAAAATCATACAATCTTGCTTCCATCTTTTGTACTATATAGTATGTATTACATTCTGTACTATATAGTATGTATTACATTCTGTACTACATGGTATGTATTACATTCTGTACTATATGGTATGTATTACAGTCTGTACTATATGGTATGTATTACAGTCTGTACTATATGGTATGTATTACAGTCTGTACTATATGTTATGTATTACATTCTGTACTATATGGTATGTATTACATTCCGTACTATATGGTATGTATTACATTCTGTACTATATGGTATGTATTACAGTCTGTACCATATGGTATGTATTACAGTCTGTACAATAAGGTATGTATTACAGTCTGTACTACATGGTATTTATTACAGTCTGTACTATATGGTATGTATTACATTCTGTACTATATGGTATGTATTATATTCGGTACTATATGATATGTATTACATTAGGTACTATATGGTATGTATTACATCGGTATTATAGGGTGTGTATTACATTAGGTACTATATGGTATGTATTACATTCTGTACTATATGGTATGTATTACATTCTGTACTATATGGTATGTATTACATTCTGTACTATATATAGTGCATTAAGAGTAGATGTGTCATTGTGAGAACTATGGGTGTTTGATCCACATTAATTAAACTTGGATACAAATGTGATAATGTATATAGCAAATGCCAAATCAACGATAGATTGTAGTAGTTGATAAACTGTCAGTGTATTTAATGTTTAAATACACTGATCCAGTTTATCTTGATGGTTTTGTTTTTCTTTCTTTCTCTTCTTTTTGAAGTACGCAATAATATTTGTAAAGATTACAGATACAAGATGATCCAAGCAATAGTGTTGTTATTGTTGTTGGAAGAATTGGCATAATAGATCCCCTAAGAGAACGATTTTTGCTACAGTTGCGGATTCTTCGACATTGCCTTGCACAGTCTTACATTTTCTTGTAATAAAGATGGGTATGTATTAAACAGGGTAATATCAATATATCTGAGATAATTTGCCCCATTCATGATTTTTTTAAAACAAAATAGGAATACTGTTGCTTTTTTAAAACACTGCCAAGAAAACAGTATCTGGAGATTCCGTTTAAAATGAAAGAAAAGTGATTGATACATGACACTCAGGGTGAATATTAGAGGTGTCATATACATATACATACATATACAGTTGCAGTTCAATACACGGAAGGCATCTTTCATGTCAGTTTGATATTTTTACTCAGAATAAATGCAGATTTAAATTTTGATTTTCTGCTTATTTATATAATGCTTGAATACAAAGGAATCTAAAAACAAACGCTCTTGTACTTGATTATGGGAGATTTGAAAGTAAACTAAAAATATACGTTTACTTAAAGACGGATATGAGAAGTAGTACAAAGGAGAATTAATTAGACTTGCCTTATGTATATCTATGTGGGCATTGAATGCCAGTGTAACCCTTAGAAGTATATAAACGTACAGTGTGTCAGAACAAAGTAACAGATTCTTTCGCCCTTTGATTGAAAACCTGCCAGTAGTACACATTCTGCTTGAAACTGTAAAATATGCTTAACCATTACCGTGCCAATAAATCCCATATAACTTACGAAAATTTCTATTAAAGATTTTAGGCAGTTTAAACAATTGTATTTGAGGTTTAAGTTTAATTTCTTACATGTTTTTATTATTATTATTTATATTATTATTATTTAATTTTTATTTTGTAAACTCTGTGATTATGGAAACCTTTTCGAGTCAGGGACATTTTGTTGTTGTTGATGAACCTACTAGAATCAATTATATATTACTCATTACTAGAATCAATTAAATATTACTCCATACTGCTTTATCTCTATTTGGTTTTAATTGTTATGAACTGATATTTCAAGCATAATTAAAACAATTTTTTTTTTTATTATTATTTTTTCTTTCTTTTGCATTTTTACATATGGTAGCACGGATGAGAATGATCACGCTATTGTCTGGAAGCTTGTTTTATCCATGTCTATTTCAGTCCACTGGACGGAACTGTATCATTTAAAAATATTTATTAACTCGGGTTTTATCTATAGCGATATGAACTCAGTATAAGGAAATGTTTTCGTTTACAATTCTTCTGTTTAACTTGTTGTCATGTAATTTATTCCTTCTTGTTTAAACATTACTTCTCAAATTTCTGTTGTACGACTTTAACAGTCTAGATTATGCACCCCACCCCCACCCCCATAAATAGTATAAATTTTGCATGAAATTGCACTTTATGTAAGCAACAATTAATGCATCAAATGTTACCATGTATTGAACTAGAGAATCTGAATCTATGCAACGTGTGCATAACACAGTAATTCTAAACTATTGCTAAGTAATTTCCGATGACATTGTATATTCAATATGTTATATACGTTTCCAAATATAATTTTGTAAAATCTTTAATATAGATAAGCTTTTTAAAGAAGCAATATCTAAATATTATGTTCATTATTTGCCGTTATTTATTGCAAACACAGAAATTAGGAATCAGCTATATGTTTAGGCTTCATATATAAACCCCAATTATATGTTAAAATGTATTGCATCTTAATCATTCTCCAAACAAGAAAGGTGTACATTAAATTATCAATTCAAACTATTCGTTATCTCAAACCGACTTGATTTGATTGGACAACTATAATTATTTGAACCCTTGCACGGTCCAGTCAGAAAATCAGCAAAATACGATATATTTCAAATCATAGTAAATTCGAAAACTAATTCCATTCACTATTAATTTCATGCTGGCTTATCTTTGATTTGTCCGTGTAAACTATCAGACAAGTGGAGAGACACTAAGACCCGTAACATGAGCGTAACAAAGTTACAGCAAAGCTATCAGGATTCCCGAAATGTCTTTGTTTTATGTATATTCGCATTATTCTTATTTAATGAATTATGAATTAAATTTTATGCGAATTGACTTCTCACTAACCAACAAGTCTTGGAATCCGTTTTTTTTGGGGGGGGACTGTGTTTTACTGTAGTCGTTTTAAAAATGATTTAGAAGCGTAATAACTTATAAGTAGATATATATATATCAACTTTGATATAAACTGGGTTTTTTTAAAGGTGTATGTACATGGCAAACAACTCTCCATATCTCTAAGATTCAGAAACGTTGTCACTGCACCACTCGATCTGAAGATGTACTCCCGCTGTGAGCTGAAACTATATTGCAGGTACGTGTAGGATATAATCCCAAAAAATATAATACAATTTGCCACTTATTGTCGGATTGGCTTACATTAAGGCATGGAATTAATCGAGTGTTTCGGATCCACTTTAAATTTTCCCACTAACAAGCGAGTATGGGAATGATAGGCCACATCAATGGCTTCAATGGATATAGTCATATCTATTAACTGTCATCGTAGAATTAGAAATCTCTTGATCTACTCGTCCCCGATATAACTGTCACTGTAGAATTAGAAATATCTTGTTCTACTCGTCCCCGATATAACTGTCACTGTAGAATTAGAAATCTCTTGATCTACTCGTCCCCGATATAACTGTCACTGTAGAATTAGAAATATCTTGTTCTACTCGTCCCCGATATAACTGTCACTGTAGAATTCGAAATCTCTTGATCTACTCGTCCCCGATATAACTGTCACTGTAGAATTAGAAATCTCTTGATCTACTCGTCCCCGATATAACTGTCACTGTAGAATTAGAAATATCTTGATCTACTCGTCCCGATATAACTGTCACTGTAGAATTAGAAATATCTTGATCTACTCGTCCCCGATATAACTGTCACTGTAGAATTAGAAATCTCTTGATCTACTCGTCCCCGATATAACTGTCACTGTAGAATTAAAAATCTCTTGATCTACTCGTCCCCGATATAACTGTCACTGTAGAATTAGAAATATCTTGATCTACTCATTCCCGATATAACTGTCACTGTAGAATTAGAAATCTCTTGATCTACTCGTCCCCGATATAACTGTCACTGTAGAATTAGAAATCTCTTGATCTACTCGTCCCCGATATAACTGTCACTGTAGAATTAGAAATCTCTTGCTCTACTCGTCCCCGATATAACTGTCACTGTAGAATTAGAAATCTCTTGATCTACTCATTCCCGATATAACTGTCACTGTAGAATTAGAAATCTCTTGATCTACTCGTCCCCGATATAACTGTCACTGTAGAATTAGAAATCTCTTGCTCTACTCGTCCCCGATATAACTATCACTGTAGAATTAGAAATCTCTTGCACTACTCGTCCCCGATATAACTATCACTGTAGAATTAGAAATCTCTTGCTCTACTCGTCCCCGATATAACTGTCACTGTAGAATTAGAAATCTCTTGCTCTACTCATTCCCGATATAACTGTCACTGTAGAATTAGAAATCTCTTGCTCTACTCGTCCCCGATATAACTGTCACTGTAGAATTAGAAATCTCTTGCTCTACTCGTCCCCGATATAACTGTCACTGTAGAATTAGAAATATCTTGATCTACTCGTCCCCGATATAACTGTCACTGTAGAATTAGAAATATCTTGCTCTACTCGTCCCCGATATAACTGTCACTGTAGAATTAGAAATATCTTGATCTACTCGTCCCCGATATAACTGTCACTGTAGAATTAGAAATATCTTGATCTACTCGTCCCCGATATAACTGTCACTGTAGAATTAGAAATATCTTGATCTACTCGTCCCCGATATAACTGTCACTGTAGAATTAGAAATATCTTGCTCTACTCATTCCCGTTATAACTGTCACCGTAGAATTAGAAATCTCTTGCACTACTCATTCCCGATATAACTGTCACTGTAGAATTAGAAATCTCTTGCTCTACTCGTCCCCGATATAACTGTCACTGTAGAATTAGAAATCTCTTGCTCTACTCGTCCCCGATATAACTGTCACTGTAGAATTAGAAATCTCTTGCTCTACTCGTCCCCGATATAACTGTCACTGTAGAATTAGAAATATCTTGATCTACTCGTCCCCGATATAACTGTCACTGTAGAATTAGAAATATCTTGATCTACTCGTCCCCGATATAACTGTCACTGTAGAATTAGAAATATCTTGATCTACTCGTCCCCGATATAACTGTCACTGTAGAATTAGAAATATCTTGATCTACTCGTCCCCGATATAACTGTCACTGTAGAATTAGAAATATCTTGCTCTACTCGTCCCCGATATAACTGTCACTGTAGAATTAGAAATCTCTTGCTCTACTCGTCCCCGATATAACTGTCACTGTAGAATTAGAAATCTCTTGATCTACTCGTCCCCGATATAACTGTCACTGTAGAATTAGAAATCTCTTGATCTACTCGTCCCCGATATAACTGTCACTGTAGAATTAGAAATATCTTGATCTACTCGTCCCCGATATAACTGTCACTGTAGAATTAGAAATATCTTGCTCTACTCATTCCCGTTATAACTGTCACCGTAGAATTAGAAATCTCTTGCACTACTCATTCCCGATATAACTGTCACTGTAGAATTAGAAATCTCTTGCTCTACTCATTCCCGATATAACTGTCACTGTAGAATTAGAAATCTCTTGCTCTACTCATTCCCGATATAACTATCACTGTAGAATTAGAAATCTCTTGCTCTACTCATTCCCGATATAACTGTCACTGTAGAATTAGAAATCTCTTGTTCTACTCATTCCCGATATAACTGTCACTGTAGAATTAGAAATCTCTTGCTCTACTCATTCCCGATATAACTGTCACTCTAGAATTAGAAATCTCTTGCTCTACTCATTCCCGATATAACTGTCACTGTAGAATTAGAAATCTCTTGTTCTACTCATTCCCGATATAACTGTCACTGTAGAATTAGAAATCTCTTGCTCTACTCATTCCCGATATAACTGTCACTCTAGAATTAGAAATCTCTTGCTCTACTCATTCCCGATATAACTGTCACTGTAGAATTAGAAATCTCTTGCTCTACCCATTCCCGATTTAACTGTTTGACTTTTAAAGCATGACCAGCATTATTTTTATAATTCATAATGACTTCTTTAAAAGTTTGAGAAGGTTGTTTTCGCTCTTTTCTTTCGAAACATTGATTGTTCGAGTATTTTAACAATTGAAGGGCTTGACTTAAAATGTAAGCTGAAGCAGCAACGACTAATTTACTCCATGATATAAAATATATTCAATCAATGCAATGTATTCCTTTAATCTGCATTAAATTATTGAATTACATGTAAATGTGGCGATTTTCAAATTTGAAATATATATGCAACAACTTACAAAGTATTATTTGCGCCTATCTAAGAAGGTGCGCCATACACATATATGAAAATTAATACCGTTATCAAAACAAGTGTAAATACTGTAACAAATTAATAATACAACCTAAAACAGACATAAATTTCAGGATTCACAGTCAAATATTTTAAGTCATTTGTTTCAAGAGGTCAAGACATGGATGTAGTTAACATCATTTTATAATTTAGAGAACTGAAAAATACAAATGTTTGAATTTGTTGGCATTTCTTCATGTTTCCAAAAATGAAAATTAAAATCAACAACAGAATTTAGAAGAAAGACGATACTACATGAACATATTTGTATTTTTCAAGAATGAAATCATCCTTAATACATATATATATATATATATATATATATATATATATATATATATATATATATATATATATATATATACTTATTTAAAATGTTACTGACATATTTTAAGATGTTGAAACGGAGTTTCAAATGACACGGAAGCTGGCTATTCCTTACAGTAGTAGAGTGGGATTTTTTTCTTCTTCTTCTGTGTTGGTTGCTTACACACAAATAAAAAATCTTGAGTGCATGCCTCACGCATACAATCAAATAAAAATCTTGAGTGTATGCCTCAATCATACACAAAAATAAAAATCTTGAGTGTATGCCTCAATCATACACACAAATAAAAATCTTGAGTGTATGCCTCAATCATACATAAAAATAAAAATCTTGAATGTATGCCTCACTCATATACTGCTTACACACAAATAAATATCTTGAGTGTATGCCTCCCTCATATATTACTTACACACAAATACAAATCTTGAGTGTATGCCTCACTCATATATTGCTTACACATAAATAAAAATCTTGAGTGTATGTCTCACTCATACACACAAATAAATATCTTGAGTGTATGCCTCACTCACATATTTCTTACACACAAATACAAATCTTGAGTGTATGCCTCACTCATTTTTTTATGTGATCTGATCATAAACGTTCTATACTGCTTCTGTTGAATATGATAATTTTGTAATGATCATAAACGTTCTATACTGCTTCTATTAAATAGGGTAATTTTGTAATAATCATAAACGTTCTATACTGCTTCTATTAAATAGGGTAATTTTGTAATCAATCATAAACGTTCTATGCTGCTTTTATTAAATAGGGTAATTTTGTAATGAATCATAAACGTTCTATACTGCTTCTATTAAATAGGGTAATTTTGTAATCAATCATGAACGTTCTATACTGCTTTTATTAAATAGGGTAATTTTGTAATGAATCATGAACGTTCTATACTGCTTCTATTAAATAGGGTAATTTTGTAATGAATCATAAACGTTCTATACTGCTTTTATTAAATAGGGTAATTTTGTAATCAATCATAAACGTTCTATACTGCTTTTATTAAATAGGGTAATTTTGTAATGAATCATAAACGTTCTATACTGCTTCTATTAAATAGGGTAATTTTGTAATGAATCATGAACGTTCTATACTGCTTCTATTAAATAGGGTAATTTTGTAATGATCATAAACGTTCTATACTGCTTCTATTAAATAGGGTAATTTTGTAATGATCATAAACGTTCTATACTGCTTCTATTAAATAGGGTAATTTTGTAATGATCATAAACGTTCTATACTGCTTCTATTAAATAGGGTAATTGTGTAATGATCATAAACGTTCTATACTGCTTCTATTAAATAGGGTAATTTTGTAATCAATCATAAACGTTCTATACTGCTTCTATTAAATAGGGTAATTTTGTAATCAATCATAAACGTTCTATACTGCTTCTATTGAATAGGGTAATTTTTTAATGATCATAAGTAGTAGAGCATGGCACTAAGGCCTCTAACGGGTCCTATGTTAAATAGGGTCAAAAGATTCGGGGGCATAAGGTGGAACTTAACATGGGCGCCATCTTAGTAGATAGCTACATTGTAAAAGTGTAGCATGAGATGACAGTCTGCACTCAAACGGAAATACCGTATTATGTCATATGTTGCAACATTAGGAATTTGTCTGTCTGTCAATGTGTGTTTGTGTGTGTGTGTGTGTGTGTGTGAAACACAGAGAGAGAGAGAGAGAGTTAACGAATATTTAACAAAAAGAAGTCAACATCAATTCCTTTTTCAATATCAACATTTTTAATAACCTCCGCTCACTTAAAATGAAGAGGAAGGATTAGGGCTTGTCCCTTCCTGTGTCATTTACAAAAGATTAAAGATGAACATATTTACAAGGTTGACAACGTTGTAAAGTATGACTAGATTTCCAAAGATCATTGAGGACTGGTTCGTTTTTCCATGGATGTATACTACGTTTCTGAGCTAAATAAAATAGATAACCATAATGTTCACAAAATCACTTTTCTTTTTTTTTTTCTTTATTATTGCTAAACATGGGATGGACAGTCTGATGTATAAGGAGGGGTATGTATTGAATGTACTCATTCAAAAATAACTACGTATGTGATAGACAGTCAGTTTACAAAAAAAAACATTCACTCTCAATCTAACCCCGGCTGGTTTAGTTTGTCACATGTTTGTTTTATTTTGGAGGGAATGTGAGTTTGTCTGCACTGCAACTGGAATTACGTCATAGGTTTATTGTGGTGAGTCGGTCTGGTTGTAGCATATTAGATATGTTTGGTGGGAAATGTGAATTTGTCTGCTAACTGCACTCTAAATGAAATGTTGTCGAGGAGTCCTGTGTTAAATAAAGTCAAATATTTACGGGGTATACACGGGAAAAAACATGAGACCTCCATTTTGAAAGATATTTTCTTAACAGTGCAGCATGAGGCAACAGTCTGCACGCGAACTGAAAAGCCATGTTACGACACACGTTTCACATGAGGAGTCTGTTTGTTTAGGACATGTTGGTTCTATTTTGGAGGGAAATGTAATAGGTTAGAGTTTGCCAACCGGGAAAATAGGAGTTTGTCTGCACTCTAAATAAAATGAAATGCAGTATTTTGTTTTGCTTCATAGCAAGACTAACTTCTTTATGTCCCTTTACCATCCTATGATCCCACTTAAAAAGTTAAAATATCTACCATATTCTATAATATCCGTATCTACACGCTACTCTCCTTTTTTGAAAACAAAACTATCATCCTGATAATCCTTACATATCAATACATAATTATCTAATATCCACAATTTAGTTGTCTACTATCCAACACCCAGTTCAGTTATGTACTATCCACCACCTAGTTGTCTACCATCAACACCTAGCGATTCATAATCTACTAACCATTTTTCTACTATCCACTAACCAATTATCTACTATCCACCAACCAGTTATCTACTATCCAGAGCCCAGTGATTTACTATCCAGCATCCATTTATCTATTATCAGCATCCCAGTGATCTACTATCCACCAACCAGAAATTTACTATCAACAACCAGTTATCTACTATCCAACACCTAGTTATCTGAAATCCAGAGCCCAGTTATCTTCTATCCGGCAACCAGTTATCTACTATCAACACAAAGTTATCCACTATCCAGCACCCAGTTAACTACTATCTACCAACCAATTATCTACTATCCAACACCCAGTTACGCAAAAAGATGTCCTAGATTGCATTTTCAGTGCATACAAACTAACGAATTTTGGAATCAAGGTAAAGATACTGGAAATCTTTGAGTTTGTTCCATTCTTCATTTTTTGAAAACAGTAACATTAGGTAACCACCCACCCAGCTTATGTAATATCCAACCGTAACATAAACATTGTTCAATAGATCATAAAAATATTATTATTATTATTATTATTATTATTATTATTATTATTATTATTATTATTATTATTATTATTATTATCATTGATTATGAGAGTAATTTTGAGACAGGGGTATCTTAAAGCGGGAACAGATACCATTATGATTTAAATCTAAATCATTCTAAAGGAAACTCAAGTGTGTCTGTGTGTGTGTGTGTGTATGTTTTATTTTCAGTGCACGTGTCCTCGTAAAATTCGTCATAAAGTGTAGCCCAAAATAGGTCACGCCTAGAAAATGGTATCTGAGCTGGTCGCAGATGTCTTTCTTCCCAGTTTAGTTAGAAGCGTTTCAGAACAGGAAACTTTATTTAAGGACCCGTGGTGTGTGTGTGTGTGTGTGTGTGTGTGTGCGCGCGCGCGCGCGTGTGTGAAACAAAGAGGGAGAGAGACGGAAGGAGAGATGTATAGAGAGTAAATAAATAGATAAGGCTCTCATCAAATAGGAGGGATTTTTAGGTTTTTAACTTCAAGATGTAATGTGCTCATAGCTTTTCACAGTATGAGTCTGTCTTAAAAAATGACAGTGTAGCAATATCAGGCGGGAAATAACAAAAATATAAAATTTTTAGAGTGGCGTGTTTTAGAACTTTGGTTATGAGACCACATCTTATATTTGCAATCAAGGAATGTACTTTATAATGTTTTTTTCTGTCTGTCTGAAACAATGCCGAGTGATTCTGTTTATGTTTGAAGAACGGTCAAACTGACAGCACACCCAATTGATGCAGCATAACATGCTGATATATGTATGTGTATATTTGTGTGTGTGTGTGTGTGTGTGTGTGTGCGTGTCTGAGAGAGAGCGAGAGAGAGATAAAATTAGAGAGAGAGAATATTTCTACTTTAAATAAGAAATCAAGGCATACAGAGACTTACATTTCTATATATATATTTTTCCTATGAAATTTCAGGAACACACATACTAAAATATTCACATCCCTATGAAAAATCCACGAAATTCAAATCATTAGGAAAAATCCACCCTTTTTTTGGTAAAATATCACAGAATTAAATCTTTCATCCATGCACTATATGATATTTTTGTCCAAAGCGTAGATCTAAGGATATCCCCAAATCCGATACTTTACTGCCAGTTGGGCGACTTGGTGTCATGTTTTATCATTTAGCCCACACAAGTCTATTTGTTTTTCTTCACAATTATGCCCTAGAGTAAATAATGAAATTGTTCTTTATGTTTCACTTGAATCTGTTCAAAGTAGTGGTAAATGTGCTCATGTGCTTCCACTGGTAGATTCTGAATATGATTCTTATAAACCGTCCACTCACAGGAATCTCTTTTTGATGGAATAGTGATAAGTTTGCCATTTTGTTGAAATTCGGTCGCTAACTCGCACACGACACGTCTTGAAGAAGTCTTTTTTGCGGCCATACTTCTTTTAAAAGTTTTTTGTGTTCCTGTAAGTCATGAACTTTTTCCTGGACTTTGGAATTCTGTCTAACACGCCAACCTTGTAGGTAGAAGTCGTGGCGTTCAAAGTGTTCGTTATGGATATGGGACATTGATCCAAGTCTGACCATTTAAACACTTTCAAACTAATCAGTATTCTTATAGCATTCAGATTAAACGGCTATGTCGTAGAGGATGCAATTATTCTTTGCGTTTCAATTGAACTGACCAAAGGAAGGTTGTCAAATTACATTCAAATATTCCTGGGTGTTTTTTTTCGCTTAAGGCGGGCAAATGTTCATTCATAACAAATCGTACGATAGATTGTGCGTTAGTTTTTTATAAAGTGACTAACGGTCTGGCGCAGAAAAACACATCTAATGTTCTCACTGCGTGAATAGCAAATGCCACCGATTCGAAGGTAAGGCGGTAAAAATGTTTGTTAGCCAATGAAATCACTTATAATGAGTGACGAACTGTTTTGCTCTATACAGGACCTATGAACAGGCTTTTACGATTACATTTCCAGTGTATACAAACTAACAAATTTAGAATCACGTTAAAAAGGTCGTGTACTGTAACATTTTTCTGGCCATTCTAAATATAGAACTGTAACATTATTGGTTCGCGTTTTGAGACTGACAAATTTGTTTTTAACTTAGTCATTTGGACACACACACACACACAAACACACACACACATAGGTAGAGATAAGGGCTACCATATCTAGTTTTTTCAAACTAGCGAATTTTGAATCAAGTTAAGATTTTTGGTAAAGTTGCAAGCTTGTGTGTTTGGAAAACGGTGAACATAGGATCGAACTTGTTCTCGTAACACGTGTAAAGTTGAGAGTCTTTACAAGTTTAAAAAACTAAATACACATAGCTTTCTACCGCACGTAGATATTTCGACTTTGACAAATTTGAAGTATAGCAAGTCATTATCACAAACATAGGTAGAGACAGGGGAATATATATATATATATATATATATATATATATATATATATATATATATATATATATTGAGAAAAGTAACTTAGCTAAATTCATATCTGAATAAAAAAACATCATGTAGAGATCACACCATTTTAACTAGAATACAGAAGGGAAGCGACGACGACGTTCTTTGTCGCCTAATACGATCAGAGAAGTCTTAGCATAAGTTAATGCCAGGGCTTTTGAAGATTTAAAGAGGATATGATTGACCCCTATCCAATACCAGCTACCTCCAATGGACCGAG
The DNA here is from genome assembly GCA_029931535.1 of Margaritifera margaritifera. NCBI lineage: Eukaryota > Metazoa > Mollusca > Bivalvia > Unionida > Margaritiferidae > Margaritifera > Margaritifera margaritifera. Next base: position 722,570 of record JAQPZY010001288.1, on the reverse strand, counting down.
AGAGTTAAGAAAAGAAACTCGTTCTGCAGCTCCTGAAGATTATTTTCACATTCTAGAGACACAGCAATTGACCTCCAGGACATTTAGAACGACAGCTTACACATACACAGTGAAATTTAAAAATTGAAAGTCTGAAATGCAACCAGAGAACGCAGCGGGTTTCATTACGGATTTATGGGAATCGATATTAGAGAAATTGAAACGACAATGCCGAGCTAAAGATGACGATCGTTTGGGACTATCCATTACTCACGACAGTTTGAAGTCTCCCATTTGGATTGAATTTAGGACACGGGAAGAATTAACACCTTCCAATATTATTGACAAAATTCAACACCTTCAAGAATCGAATGACTAATTTAATATCACCGATGGAAAAGCGACTCTTCACATAACGCACGTTTCACCTCCAAGAGGCAGGGGACGACGTAAAGTTCTATTGGTGCATGAACTTCGCAGTCCCAAATATAGTATCATCCAGATTAATAACCATCAAGACCAGACGTGTTTAGCTCGTACTATCATAGTACCTCGAACTTATGCCGAAAAGAACGATACAGCGGATTGGAAATAATCATTAAAAGAACATTCGACAATTGGACACAGCCAAACAGCGAAGAGCAGCAGAACTTCTTTTGCAGCAAGCAGGCATTTCCAAAGAGATGGTGTGTGGAATCCCTGAAATGAAGAAACTTCACGATGTGTTGGCCCCTCGTTATACTTTGAAAATATATCCTCAAGTTGTTCGTGGAGATCTCCTGTTTCAAGGACCAGATTTTCCAGACGGAATATACATTCATGTGCATCATGATCAGGATCATTTCGATGCCATTACAACCATCACAAGATTTTTTGCATACAGTTACCATTGCGAGAAATTTGACCATGGATTTAGCAATCAGGAGAAACATGTTCATTGTGGAAAGAGATGTCGTGAGTGTTTAGCTCCAAGTCTTGCCTTCCAGAAGGACGAAAAATAATTCTATGCTCTACTTGCAAACGAACCTTCATCAGTTTCACATGTTACGAGCAACATCGCAAGAAGCAAGTTCAAGAACAGAAAAGTGCTTGTGACTTGTTGACAGTGTGTTCTACTTGTGGACAACATGTTCGTACGAATAACCAAAAGTTGCACGTTTGTGCAGGAAAGAAAAGATGCCGTTTTTGTGACCAAATCGTCGAATTAGATCATCAACGTTACATTCAAAAATATGACAACGAACTGGAGGAAGAATTAAATGACGACCAGTACAAGACAAAGAAACAAGACCATGATGTGGATTTTATCTTTTTTGACTTTGAATGTTCGCAAGAGACTGAAATTCAAGACCCTAAATTTTTGTAGCTCATCGTGCTTGTGAAAAATGCATTAATGAACCTTTAAGTCATCACTGACCAAATTGTAGCGTGATTCCGGGAGGACGAGGAAAGATATTTCGTGGCTCGCGTCCTCTTGCGGATTTTGCAGAATGGATTTTAGACCCCACCGACGACAGTTGGAACGAAGAGCAAATCCATCGTTAAGGGAACTGTCATTGATACTCTACAGTCATGGCTCTCATTTTCTCCGGTTACTTCGGACAGTTTCTTTTGAAACATTATTCAGAACAAAGAACATAATTTTGAACAGTCGTCATGAATGGTGCCAAAGTCATTTACATGAAAGTAGGACACGTACAGTTTAAATATTCCTTGAGTTATTTAGCCATGCCTTTAGCTAAAATGTCTAAAACGTTTTGAATGATAGAAATGGCAAAAGGTTATTTTCAAAATCTTTTTAATACAGAATCCAATCAACACTTCGTGCTCCCACATTTGCCAGAAATTCACCAATACGATCCTGATGGTATGCACACAGAACAACGAGAAGCACTCTACAGTTTGTACCAACATCACTCTTCAGACTCTTTTGACTTTCAAGAAGAAATGTTGAACTATTGTCGATCTGATGTAAACATTTTACGACGTTGTTGTGGAAAATTTCGACAATTATTTATGGATCACGGAGGTATCGATCCCTTGAAGGAAGCTTCTACCATTGCTAAAGCGTGTGAATTAGTGTACCGAAAGAAATTCAAGTGAATGAATTCTTACGACAGAACAATACCAACAAGATGGTTCTAGTGAAGGGATTTTTCCGGCTACGTCAACGAATTCTTGAAATTGAAGCAAGAAACAAGCGGCTATCCCCCGGCATGTCTCATTTCAGAAGATAAAGACCAATTCAAAGGACGGTACCACTTTTTAGAAGGCATCACTTTGGAACACTTGGAAAAGATTGAAGGAAGACGTTCGTTTGCAAACGTCATATTGAATTGTTTGTGTGGATAACTAGATCAACGTCCCATATTTTCAAAGACGGAATACTTGCTAGATCCAGGTCGATACTTTCAACTCATCAGCGATAAAGAAAAAGTCATAAATCACGTGCAAATCATATGTGAAGATTTGACTTTTACGAATTACGAAGAAGTTCCTGAATTTGCACTACCACACGAGTAGTATATATTGTTGACCCTATCATCATGACATGTAAACAAATATATCAAGGAATATATGCCTAAGATCAACATACATGTCATTTTTTAAGGTGTGGAAAATTAATTGTCACTCTGCTTGAATATTCAACTGCAAAACCCGGCAGACCGCCGCATCGGTGGGCCGGTGGGCCGTCAAGAAAATCCGTTTTTACCGGTGTTTTACTGGTGTGAGCAAAACCCCGGGTCTGTCCCGGTAGATAAGTCCAGCGCCTAGTTGCTTACCCAGTACACTCCTGAAGGATGTACATGACTGGAATAGCCTTGGATTCGACACGTGGACACAAGTGGTGATTGATCATGTCAAAGACATTGTGTGTGATAGATGAAAGAAAATATGAACTTTGTTTTTTTTATTTTTAAATGCACATTGGTTGTAGCATGAACTGTATTTAAAAAAAAAAAAAAGTAAAATATGTTTTACTTAATCTGTGTTTTTTTACATGCACATTGATTACACCATGAACTGTATTTTTATTAATTGGGTATACCATGAGATGTGTTTTATGACATGTCCATATCTTATAACATGAAAAGTGTATTTTTTTAAAGAATATAGGTTACACCATGAATTGTGTTTTATGAAATGTACATTGCTTGAACATAAACTGTGTTTTATGACATGTACATTGGTTGTAGAATGAACTGTGTATTTTTTACATATACATTGGTTACACCATAAGCTTTTTTATGACATGTCAATATGTTGGTACCACGAGTGTTTTTTAGAGGACATCATTTGTAAGCTTGTTTCAGAGTTTACCTTTAGTTATTGTCATGCATATTTAATGTAAAAGATATTGAATGAAAATGGCCTTTATGACAATAAGTAAGCAAATCAATCAATCGATCAATTAATCAATCAATCAGTCAACGATCTTTCACGTGATCTTGGAATAGAGGGGAAAAGGAATATATTTTAATCACCAGAAGTTGCATCGAACATACACCTAAACTATATCTGGGACCTTTTCTGGTCAGATTACAGACATTGATGTAACCGACATTCGAAATTTCGCCGCAAATATGGGAGAAATTTAGATTATCAGTATAAAAGTCCATATGCTGTCTAGTATCTGACTCGAATCATGACAGATTGTTACGACTCTATGGTCTAAGAAAAATGTAACAGAAAGAAAGTGAAACCAACAAATCAAGTAAAAATCAACAAGCAATTTATTACTAGATAATTAAAATGAAAAATCAAAAAGTCACTTACAGTAATGTGTTTTGAAATCCTAATAATCCAATAAGAATGATTGTTCTAATCACAAGTCCTAAATATAGAATGTTCCGAATTCACGGCTGTGTCCTTGAATGTTATGATGTGCTAATGGTCTATAGAGTCCTGATGTACTAGTAATCTTTGATGTGCTGATGTCAAAATGAAGTATTCCAAAATATCTGAATATAAGTTCACATAAATTCCAAAATCATCAATTAAAAATCCAAAATCCAAAAGTTTATGAGCACTGTTATAATCCAATGAATATTTAAAATAATTCCTCTCTTAGAATTTGGAATGAATTTTCACAACTGTAATAGCTCTTTACAAGACTGATGGTAATGTCAAAACTGAATAAATGTCCACCAAACATGGCATATATAAAGATTGGTCACATGACAGAATGTTCTAGAACATGAGTCATCTTAATGGAATTTTTACTTGTAAACAAAAATCAACCTTGATCTTCAAATTGAGAAAACATATTGATCAAAACAACCTAATTCAAGGACACTAGTTAAACATGTTTTTCCTGATAACATTAAGATTTAAGCAAATATTAAAGTGAAGAAACATTTATAATTTCCTAAAATATTTATAATATTATATAAACATCATACATAACACCTCCCCTCATAAAGAAAAAGAAAGATTTATATAATAAAGCTTTCTTTTGAATATACATCTAATACTATAATAACCAAAATTACATAAGAACATGTTTTATGATACTGGACTTAATTACATCAAGCAATATTACATTTCTAGGCACGTGAGAGTGCATCTGCAATCACATTGTCTTTTCCCCTGATGTGTTTAATGTCAATCTTATATTCCTGCAATATCAAAGTCCATCTCAACAATCTCCGATTTTTATCTTTCATTTTGTTGATGAAAGTAAGGGGATTGTGATCACTGTACACAATAATTGGAGAAAGAGCTGAGGTGACATACGCTTCAAAATGCTGTAAAGCCAATATCAAAGCCAAACATTCCTTCTCAATTGTGGAATAATTTTTCTGGTGCTTGTTTAGTTTTTTAGAAAAATAACACACAGGGTGATCCACACCACTTTTGTCTTCCTGAATCAATACTCCACCAACCCCTACATCACTTGCATCAACAGATAATTTAAATGATTGGCTGAAATTTGGTGCAGAAAGAACTGGTGCATTCTTAAGCATGGCCTTTAACTTGTCAAAAGATTCCTGACACTTATCAGACCAATTAAATTTGGCTTTCTTACTCAATAAACTTGTCAAAGGTTCGGCAATTTTGGAAAAATTGGAACAAAATTTCCGATAATATCCAGCCATACCTAGAAATCGCATCAGTTGCTTTTTACAAATTGGAACTTGAAATTCAGAGATAGCTTTGACCTTAGCTTCTATAGGTTTAACTTGACCTTGTCCCACAATATGTCCTAAAAATGTGACACAAGCATGGCAAAACTCACTTTTGCTCAAATTAATTGTCAGATTCGCATCGCTGAGTCGATTGAAGAATTTTCGAATGGTTTCCAAATGATCTTCCCAGGTGTTGTTGTAGATAATGACGTCATCGATATAAGCGTCACAATTATCAAGACCAAATGTTATCATGTTCATCAGACGTTGAAACGTTGCAGGCGAATTTTTCATTCCAAACGGCATGACTTTATATTGATAAAGTCCATCTGGAGTTACAAATGTTGAAATTTCTTTTGCCCTTTCCGTCAGTGGAATTTGCCAGAATCCTTTTAAAAGGTCAAACTTGCTGACATATTCCGCATTTCCAATTTTATCAATGCAATCGTCCATTCTTGGGATTGGAAATGAATCAGTTTTGGTGACACTGTTGACTTTTCTATAGTCAGTACACATACGGAATGTATTATCTGGCTTGGGAACAAGAATACATGGTGAACTCCAGTTACTTTTATTTGGTTCTATGAAATCATTCTCCAGTAAATACTGAATTTCTTTCTTCAGATAGTTCTGTTTGAGAGGATTCATCCTATAAGGATGCTGTTTCACAGGCGCAGAATCTACAATGTCAACGTCATGATACATTTTACTTGTTCGTGTTGGAACATCAGGAAACAAGTGCTCATATTCATGTAATAGCTGTTTTAGTTCATTTCTTTTCTGTTGTTGTAGATGTGAAAGTTTCTGGTCTGGGTTGTTCAATATTTCTGAATTCCGAAGATTGTTTATACCAGAGTCACTATAGTCTGATTGTACTCCATCGTTGATATCTTCACTGTGTGGGAGAGGTACAACTAAATTAACAGAATAATTAGCTGAGCTATCTCTGTCAAAATATTCCTTTAACATATTTATATGACAAAGTTGTTTCTGTTTCCGTCTCCCAGGAGTGTTAGTGATATAATTTAAGTCATTTACTTTCTTTTAAACGGTATAAGGACCAAATAATTTAGCCTGAAGAGGATTCTGAGGTATGGGAAAGAGAGCCAGAACTTTGTCACCAGGTTTAAAACTCCTTTCCTGTGAATTTTTGTCATACCTTAATTTCATTTTTGACTGGGTAGTGTGAAGATTAGTTCTTGCTACTTCACAGGCCTTTGACAACTTGTATTTGAAATCAGAGACATAATCAAGAAGATTAATCTTTGAATCTTCATTTGAAAGAAGTTTCTCTTTCAATAATTTCAATGGTCCACGGACAGTATGACCAAAAACTAGTTCAAAGGGACTAAAACCCAACGACTCTTGAACTGATTCCCTAACAGCAAACAACAACAAATGAACACTCTCATCCCAATCCTTTTCTGTATCAAAGCAATATGATCGAATCATATTCTTCAAAGTTTGATGAAATCTTTCCAAAGCACCTTGACTTTCAGTTTGATAGGCAGAAGATTTAAACTGTTGGATGCCTAATTCATGCATAACTTGTTGGAAAATTCCAGACATAAAATTAGACCCTTGATCCGACTGGACAGATTTGGGAAGGCCAACAAGTGTAAAAAACTTCACCAAAGCTTTCACAATAGTTTTAGTTTTTATATTTCTCAGAGGAATTGCCTCTGGAAATCTTGTAGATGCACACATGATGGTCAACAAGTATTGGTTGCCTGACTTGGTTTTAGGTAAAGGACCAACACAGTCTACTATTATTCTACTAAATGGTTCATCAAATGCAGGAATAGGTTGCAGATGAGCCTTAGGTATCTTCTGATTGGGTTTTCCTACCATTTGACAAGTGTGACAAGATCTGCAGTATTGAGAAACATCACTTTTGAGTTTCGGCCAATAAAAATGATTCAAGATCTTGTGATAAGTCTTACGGACTCCTAAATGACCAGCCAAAGGAGTTTCATGGGCTAAATTAAGAATTTCCTGTCGATATGACTTAGGAACAACAATTTGATAGCTCACTGACCACTCGTCACCAGCGGGTACATCAGGTGGTCTCCATTTCCTCATAAGGACCCCATTTTTCGCAAAGTAACACACTGGAACTTGTGTGGCTTCAGTTTCACTAATAGCCCTCTGAAACAAACAAGATATCTCGGGATCTTGCTCCTGTTCAGCGACAAGGGATTGTCGTTTGTCATCCTGATTAGGACAAAGAGAATGAGTTGCCAAAAGAGGATCACTGTGATCAGTACCATTTGATTGATCAATACCTGAGGAAAAAGTGACCTCATCAAAAGACTGACCAATACATGTGTCAGCTAAAGGAATAATATCCTGATCAACATCACTCTCAAGAGCTCTTTTTGCCATAGCTCTAGTAACTGCACAAGCAGGGTACAAATCAGGGATTTCAGTTTCGACAGGATCAACTTTCTGATCCAAACAAGGCTTGTCAGTTACAAGTGGATTAACCACAACCTTATCTCCAGCTAGGTCATTGCCTAGTAATAAATGAACACCCTCTATGGGTAAAGAAGTCACTGCCCCAACAGTCACAGGTCCAGAAACTAAGTCTGATGCCAAATTTACACAATGAAGAGGAACATTTACAAAGCCGCACTCTACTCCCTGAACAAGAACACTTTCACTTGAAGAAGACTCCTCAGACAAAGGCAAAGTACCTGATAATAAAAGACTCTGAGAAGCTCCAGTGTCCCTTAATATTTTAATTGGGATAGGTTTGGCAGAATCACCAATAAGTGATGTAGAACCTTCTGACATGAATGGTTCATAAGCCTCCAAAATAGAATCAGACTGGGGTTTGTTTGACCCAACAAATGTATTGCTTTCAATACAAGACCGTGACCTTGACCTCGTAGAAATAAGAGCATTTGGAAAAGCTCTGTCTTTACTCTGTTGCTTATTTTTCAACTTGAAGCAATCAGACATAACGTGCCGTTTCTTTTTACAATAAGTGCACGTAGGAAGAGATAAGGATTTCTGATCAGTCTTATCAGATGTTTGATTCCTAACAGTTGTGCTGTTGTGAAATTTTGAAGTACTCGAATGAGATTGAAATGGTTTTTTATCAGAAAACTGCTGAGAGGACGACCTATTGCCAAATGAAATTTTGTGAGTCAAGGAATAATCATCAGCCATACGAGCAGCATTTTCCAAAGTTTCCACATTCTGCTCGTCAAGATAGGTTTTAACATCACTATGGATGCACCTCTTGAACTCTTCAATTAATACGAGCTGTCTGAGGTTATCATAACCTTGATCAACTTTCTTGGCTGAGCACCACCTATCAAATAGTTGTTCTTTATCCCTTGCAAATTCGACATGAGTTTGTCCAGTTTCTTTTCTACAATTCCTAAACCTTTGTCGATATGCCTCTGGTACCAACTCATAAGCTTTCAAGATGTACTCCTTAACCACATCATAATCAGTGCTTTGTTGTACTGACAGTGAAGTGTAGACTTCACGAGCTTTGCCAATAAGTACAGTTTGTAATAACAAAGTCCAATGCTCTCTGGGCCATTTCAAGTTTTCAGCTATTTTCTCGAAATGAAGAAAGTATTTATCTACTTCTTTTTCCTGAAAAGGGGGTACTAACCTAATATATCTAGTAACATCAAAACCTGAACTTGTTTTTGAAGGAGTGGAGTGTGCTCTGTTTGCCAGTTCTAATTCTCTTAACTTAAATTGCATTTCCCTTTCTTCTCTTTGCATCTGCATTTGTATTTGTCTCTCTTCTTTCTGCATTTGTATCTGCCTCTCTTCTTTCTCTCTCTCCATCTGTATTTGCCTCTCTTCTTTCTCTCTCTCCATCTGTATCTGCCTCTCTTCTTTCTCTCTCTCTCTCTCTGAATCTGAAGCTTTGCCAACTCTAAATCCATCTGGTTCTTTAACTCTAATTCCCTTAATTTCCTGTCAGAACCAGATACAGGCTTTCTCTTCAAACTTAAAGCACTATTTTCAAAAATTCCCTTTCCTACTAAATACTGAATTAAAATAATCTTTATTTCCTGTTTTGTCAATGATACGTTTGCCTCAGATAGACTGTATTTTCTGGCAAGCTCGAGCAACTCATCCTTTCTCATACACTCTAACCCCTCCTGGGTAGGTTTTGAAATGAAATTCTGAACATTAGATGCCATTGTAAATGCTTGTTGGTTTCACACAAAAAAAATTCTCTATATAAAATCTTTGCCAAAGACAAAAAAAAAATTCCGAGACAAAATCAATATGAATTTCAAAAATAACTTTAATATCTCTAATATGCTTTAAAGAAATGCAATCCCGGCTTGGCCCCCAATTTCTGTTACGACTCTATGGTCTAAGAAAAATGTAACAGAAAGAAAGTGAAACCAACAAATCAAGTAAAAATCAACAAGCAATTTATTACTAGATAATTAAAATGAAAAATCAAAAAGTCACTTACAGTAATGTGTTTTGAAATCCTAATAATCCAATAAGAATGATTGTTCTAATCACAAGTCCTAAATATAGAATGTTCCGAATTCACGGCTGTGTCCTTGAATGTTATGATGTGCTAATGGTCTATAGAGTCCTGATGTACTAGTAATCTTTGATGTGCTGATGTCAAAATGAAGTATTCCAAAATATCTGAATATAAGTTCACATAAATTCCAAAATCATCAATTAAAAATCCAAAATCCAAAAGTTTATGAGCACTGTTATAATCCAATGAATATTTAAAATAATTCCTCTCTTAGAATTTGGAATGAATTTTCACAACTGTAATAGCTCTTTACAAAACTGATGGTAATGTCAAAACTGAATAAATGTCCACCAAACATGGCATATATAAAGATTGGTCACATGACAGAATGTTCTAGAACATGAGTCATCTTAATGGAATTTTTACTTGTAAACAAAAATCAACCTTGACCTTCAAATTGAGAAAACATATTGATCAAAACAACCTAATTCAAGGACACTAGTTAAACATGTTTTTCCTGATAACATTAAGATTTAAGCAAATATTAAAGTGAAGAAACATTTATAATTTCCTAAAATATTTATAATATTATATAAACATCATACATAACACAGATATTGAAGTTATTTTTTTTTTAAATGTGAAACAGATTGTATACAAAACAGTGTCAACATTAAGACAGTCGACGCGAGAGACAATGTTTATTGTAGTATAATGGTAAAGGTATTCCTCGGGTGTGAGAAAGAGAGAAGGGAAATTTGCTTTTAATCTCTCATCCCTATGAATTTAATATAAATTATAATGTTACACACTCTGATACACACCTATTTACAATTGAAATATATATCTACCAATATTTGCTGCATACACAAATATTATTTTTGAAAATTTTATAAAGGAAAAATGCAGTCTTAATTTCTTTCAAGTAAACTTAGAAGAACTTTTTGATTCAAAAATGGCGAAAAAGAGAGAGTATTCTATAAACTCTCTGTTTTGTCTGTCTGTCTGTCTCTCTCTCAACATTTGGGGATATATACACGACAACGAAACATCATCATAATCACTCTCATTGTCATCATCTTCAGCGATTATGTATTATTATTATTATTATTATTATTATTATTATTATTATTATTATTATTATTATTATTATTGACCCATTTGATAATTAAATAATTATTTTGATCTCTTCGGTCGAATAAAAATGTTTAACAGGATAAGAAATGGCCTGTCAGTAGGTTTACTACTTACTGAAGAGTACTGATACAATTCTACGTCTGAACACAGTGCAATATTGCAAACCTCTCTCTCTCTCTCTCTCTCTCTCTCTCTCTCTCTCTCTCTCTCTCTCTCTCTCTCTCTCTCTCTCTGGTTGGTTCTCTAATTATGTTGGACAAACCATAGAGCTCAAGTCTCTCACATAGAATTGATAATGAAGCAGATGGCTGTATGTTTCCTTGAAATTATATTATATATTATAAATTATAAACTATAAATTTATATATTATAAATTATAAATTAGATATGAAGCAGATGTATGTAGATTTCCTAACAATCACCAGTAATCATCACCGGCAAGTGCAATTTCGAGTTCTAAAGGGGTGTCCAGTATAAATTGGGTATATTTGTCGGTCTGTAACTTGCACATTGCAACAATAAGAAAAGTGATCAGGCTAGATGGGCGGTGACGACTGGAAAAAAGTGCGTAGACACAGTGTGCTACATGAAGCTGTTTATTTCCTACCTTCATTCTTCAGTTTTTTTTTAATATTTTTTTTTTTTCTTTTTTTTTTTTTTGGGGGGGGGGGGCGGGTTGTATCTTTCCTGAATTCGGGAACATTTTATATTACTGGTTCGAAATTAATGGTGGTTTTCATTAGTATATTCTGATTTATGTTGATATGTAACTGGTTTTACATAGGACAAAATAAAGAAAAACCAGTTGAAATATGTTTCAGTGTATAATCTCTCCAACTCCAACTAGGATGCGTGGAATTTTCCGAAAAATCCAGCAAACATTGCTTAGATTACATAGACGGTATGAAAACGGTTGGAAACGGTACTAAGACGAGACGGTACGAACTGAACAGAAGGTTACGAAACGGTACGATACAGTACGAAAATAGTGCGCTGACACGATAAAATAGAAATTATTTGTACGGTTGTCTTCAATTTTAGAACTCATACTTTTTTTGAGAATTTACGGGAAAATCGATTAACTTCGTTAAAGTTGAATTAAAGCAGAAAACTGAATTTTTCAATAACTATAGCTGGCGAGCCTCTGGAAAACTATCTTGAAACGGTACGGTATGGTACGGTATGGTACGGAGACGAAAAGATGATTTCTGGATGGTTAGCAACGGTATGAAACAGGAACGGCCACTGAAGCGATGAGAAACGGTACGGAAAAAATGGTTGCAGAAGACATTACGTTTGGTTTTGTGGGGTTAAACGCCATTTTGTAGCACATGGTAGGCTATACATGGTGGCCATTATATTTGGTGCAGGAAGAACCCGGGAATAACCACCGACCCACGGGAAGCTACTGGCAAGCTTTCTCACATACCCGAGACTCGAACTTATGCAAACAGAGGTGAGATGTGTGAGTGATCTGTAAAGGCGAGCTCCTGTGACCACTCGTCCAGCTAGGGCCCCTGCAAAAGACGTTACAAGTACTGCATATGACAAGGCTAGTTGTCAATTCTGACTAAGCTTATGTTATTGACATCGAAAGGCGTAAATGATCATGTTTAAAAAGCCTGAGATCTAGTTCGTTAGTTTCACACCTCTATCGTGGACAGGATGTAGATACAAACAATATTTATATTGCCTTACTTTATATTTCAATAATAATAATAATAATAATAATAATAATAATAATAATAATAATAATAATAATAGCAGATTGTAATCACCATAATAATAATGTTGATGATACGGAGGAGTAAGAGAATAATAAAAGTCCCGAAAATGTATTGATTAGATGTCACATAGATGAACAAACTATATCGGCACAGGATAGCTTGGATACATGACACCCCTACTTCAAAAATGGGTCAATCCGTAGTCTTACATAAAACCTGTTAAAAGGTCTTAACTACAGGCAAGGGTCGGCTTGTTTTGTCTTAAAACCCTAAGGTCTTACAATATCTTAACAACTAGTCTTAAAAGATCTTAAACTGGTTGTTATGACATTTAAGACCGTTAAGCCTAAACATTAGTGTTTAAGACCATATTTGAGTTAGTAGCTGGTGATGTCTTTTATTGGGCTAAAAGTGTTGTGCACTAATTTAGCGGTTGAATGATCGGTCTGAATCTGAACACAATAGATACATACGACGGTACTGCGCATTGACTCTATGACTTTACATTTATACACCATACCTGTAAACGATCCCAAGAATGCATTATCACAGACAGAGTACACAGCATAAAAGCCTAATATCATGAAGTGGACGTCCATACTTTCAATACATATCCATATATGGATCGACTATATGCTCCGGTTTAATTTATACCATACTTATATTTGAATATTGTGTATCTTCATGATTGTCCGAACGACAGATGCCGATATAAATTGTGTATCTTCATGATTGTCCGAACGATAGATACGGGCATAAATTTGTATCTTCATGATTGTCCGAACAATATACACCCACAGAAATTTGTAATAAAAAAATAACGTCACTGGTATGTTAGAACGATTGAATCTCGGACCCAGCAACAAAAGCTCCTTCAGCGCTGCTTTGATTCAGTCTGAAAATAAAAAAGAATGTATTATTATACTTTCATTCATTCCAAAATAATGCCAGGTATAGAAACATTCAGCTTAATTATAATAGCTATTACTTTGTAAGATTTTAGCTTCCAATTTTATATGCAATCTTTAATGGACGCCACAAGAAACAATGACATTCAACAATTTAATCATTTTAAAAATTATTCCGACGTGTAACCCATCTATGAACTTAGGTATTAACTGGTTAAACTTTAAAGATGCATGTACATGACAGACAGCTCTCAATTTCTCTCCAGAAAGAGACACGTCGTCACAGTACAACTCAATCTGGAGGAGTAATCCCGCTGAGAGCTGAAACTATTTAGCACGTACGTGTCAGATATTATCCCACTATAAATAATCAAACACTACCAGGCAATTGTTTGAATTGACTTGGATTAGGGCATTAACTGTGCTTAAGTGTTTCAATCTACCTCAGATAATAATACTAACTCAAGAGTTTTGAATATACTTCAGATAATCATACTAACGATCTCATTGGTGCATACACATTATTGCTAATCGATAGTTTATGTCTACAAATTGGTGCATACCCATTATTGCTAATCGATAGTTTATGTCTACAAATTGGTGCATACACATTATTGCTAATCGATAGTTTATGTCTACAAATTGGTGCATACACATTATTGCTAATCGATACTTTATGTCTACATTTTGCATACACATTATTGCTAATCGATAGTTTGTCTACATTTTGCATACACATTATTGCTAATCGATAGTCTATGTCTACATTTTGCATACACATTATTGCTAATCGATAGTTTGTCTACATTTTCCATACACATTATTGCTAATCGATAGTTTATGTCTACATTTTGCACACACAAGATAGTTTATGTCTACAAATTGGTGCATGCACATTATTGCTAATCGATAGTTTATGTCTACATTTTGCATACACATTATTGCTAATTGATAGTTTATGTCTACATTTTAGTTTTTATCATATGTAGGATCAGAGATCTCCTTGGTTTCCCTGTCCTCCTCCTGTAAAACTGTTTGATATCAAATATTTTTATTTTCTACTTTATATGATTTTGCTTTAAAAGTTGTTCGCTAATATTTGACTTATTCTTGAGTTTATACTCAGACTTAAATGACTAAAGGCAAGAATCACGATTCAGTAATTGTAATATATTACCGTCTTCCGTCTTCAAGCTTATTAATTACACATAAATTACACATAATTACACATAAATTGGACAATTGACAATATATTACCGTCTTCCGTCTTCAAGCTTATTAATTACACATAAATTGGACAATTGACAATATATTACCGTCTTCCGTCTTCAAGCTTATTAATTACACATAAATTACACATAATTAATTACACATAAATTGGACAATTGACAATATATTACCGTCTTCCGTCTTCAAGCTTATTAATTACACATAAATTGGACAATTGACAATATATTACCGTCTTCCGTCTTCAAGCTTATTAATTACACATAAATTGGACAATTGACAATATATTACCGTCTTCCGTCTTCAAGCTTATTAATTACACATAAATTGGACAATTGACAATATATTACCGTCTTCCGTCTTCAAGCTTATTAATTACACATAAATTGGACAATTGACAATATATTACCGTCTTCAAGCTTATTAATTACACATAAATTACACATAAATTACACATAATTGCACATAAATTGGACAATTGAAAAATTTTGAAACAAACTGCATGATCTACAACGTTTCTCTCAAGGTAGATACGACGAATGTAACGAAAAAGATGCTATCAAAAACAATCATATATACCGTAAGGAACTTATAGCACTATCAAAAACAATCATACATACCGTATGGAATGTATAGAACAATAAAACACAATCATATATACCGTATGGAATTTATAGCACTATCAAAAACAATCATATATACCTTGTGGACTTATAGAACAATAAAAACACAATCATATATACCGTATGGAATTTATAGCACTATCAAAAACAATCATACATACCGTATGGAATTTATAGAACAATAAAACGCAATCATACATACCGTATGGAATGTATAGAACTATCAAACACAATCATACATACCGTATTGAATTTATAGAACAATAAAACACAATCATACATACCGTATTGAATTTATATAACAATAAAACACAGTCATATATACCGTATGGAATTTATGGAACAATAAAACACAGTCATATATACCGTATGGAATTTATAGAACAATAAAACACAATCATATATACCGTATTGAATGTATAAAACAATAAAACACAATTATATATACCGTATGGAATGTATAGAACAATAAAACACAATCATACATACCGTATGATGGAATTTATAGAAAAATAAAACACAGTCATATATACTGTATGGAATTTATAGAAAAATAAAACACAATCATATATACTGTATGGAATTTATAGAAAAATAAAACACACTCATATATACTGTATGGAATTTATAGAACAATAAAACACAATCATACATACTGTATTGAATTTATAGAACAATAAAACACAATCATACATACCGTATTGAATTTATAGAACAATAAAACACAATCATACATACCGTATTGAATTTATAGAACAATAAAACACAATCATACATACCGTATTGAACTTAATAAACAATAAAACACAATCATGCATACCGTATGATGGAATTTATAGAACAATAAAACACAATCATACATACCGTATGGAATTTATAGAACAATAAAACACAATCATATATACCGTATGGAATTTATAGAACAATAAAACACAATCATATATACCGTACTGAATGTATAGAACAATCAACTTAGTGACCCACAGTAAGAAATCTTCATAATTTGGCTGCAATGAACTAATTACTTATTAGTTGTTCGTCCAATTTTTAAATTAATAGCACTGAAAAATACGAAATGTGTACGCATCATGGCTTTCTGTATGTGCCCCTTCCCTCGAGAGAAGGACAGAGGGATAAGGGCAAAAGACTAAACTGCAAGTTGTTACATCTCATACAATACCCCAATACATGCCATCTTGTAAAAGGCAAATTCAGGAAGTTTCTCCCCTTCGTCTTGAATTATAATAGCTGAAGAATTCAATAAAGGTTAAAAATACTAAATGATAACATTGGATAGAATCCCTACTTTTGTCATGTTATAATTACCTTCAAATAATGATACGGATCATATTTAAGTTTTACTGATAATTTATAACGATGTTGATATTCTATATTCTCTTGTTATAAATTTAATTCTTGTAGAAGACTGTGCATCAAGATAAAGGGAAAAAAGAAAACGAAGGAAGGGAAAAAGATAAAAGGAACATTCTTACCTTTAAGATAGATATTATGTAAGGAAAGGAAAATTCATGTGGTAAAGAAAAAACTTCACCACAAATGAATAAGATAATATTATCCATTTTATCATTTTAACGTGTAAACGCAATAGGATATATATATATATATATATATATATATATATATATATATATATATATATATATAAATCAAACAGGTTAAATAGGTAACATTCGTACTAATCTGGATTTAAACCCTTAGCACGTGTAGCAGCACCTATCACCTGGCCCTTATGCGCCAGCGCCCTCACCCACTCAACGATGAACTCATCCCCCAACAAAGTGATAGAACAAGGTCAAAGGTTAAGACTAGAGGTGCACAAGAACTCATCCTCCAACGAAGTGATAGAACAAGGTCTAAGGTTAAGACTAGAGGTGCACAAGAACTCACTTGCTAGGCAAGCAAAATTGAACATTCAGCTACATGCACAAAACCAACTGGATTTCTATTTATAAATTCAAATTATATACATGAAAACCTATATATAGATTGACACCTTAATATAAATTAACACCTATGTATAAATTGACACCTTTAAATAAATTAACACCTATACATACATTGACACCTTTATATAAATTAACACCTATACATAAATTGACACCTTTATATAAATTAACACCTATACATAAATTGACACCTTTATATAAATTAACACCTATATATAAATTGATACCTATATATAAATTGACACCTTTATATAAATTGACACCTTTATATAAATTAACACTTATATATAAATTGACACCTTTATATAAATTAACACCTATATATAAATTGACACCTTTATATAAATTAACACCTATATATAAATTGATACCTATATATAAATTGACACCTATATATAAATTGATACCTATATATAAATTGACACCTATATATAAATTGATACCTATATATAAATTGACACCTTTATATAAATTAACACCTATATATAAATTGATACCTATATATAAATTGACACCTATATATAAATTGATACCTATATATAAATTGACACCTTTATATAAATTAACACATATATAAATTGATACCTATATATAAATTGACACCTTTATATAAATTAACACCTATATATAAATTGATACCTATATATAAATTGACACCTATATATCCTATATATGCAAAAGAGACTGGAGAGAGCCTATCCTTGAATCCTACATTACATATCTTAATACATGATTATAAGAAAGAAGTTTATTTATATTACACCAATAAAATCAAACACCTTCGAGAGTTATAATTCTTTCCAGGCAGAAACTGAACTCGTGCGGCCAGTAGAGCACCTAGCGTCGAGCTCTCATCACCCTCGCCCTAACCCACTCGGTCATGCGCTCATACCCACTCCCTCGATAAAAGGATGAAACAGGGTCAAAGGTAAGGATTCGAGGTGCACCAGAACTTACACGCTAGGCAAGCGGAATGTATCACTCATCTATATGCCCATATCAACTGGAGTTCTGTTTAGAAATGCAAGGTATATGCATGAAATTATAATTATAAATTGACACTTATATACCAAACAGAGATATATCACCTGTTAATCAACAATTGTGTATTTCTTTCTTCCTTTTTTCGTGACTTACACGTGGCTTTCTGTAACTATTTTTAATTTTGCAGATATTTCCACAGATTTAAAATTGTTACATATTATCATATGTACGTACGGATATAGAAAATTGTTACATATTTTAATATGTACATATTGAATCATCAACAGTTATTCAAGCTGATTCTTCATGACAGGAGTACAATTTTCACTAACAAAAGCTTTATTTTGTATATTTCTTGTCCTTTTTGCAATCATCAAACATGATGAATACTGATTAAGTAAAAAGAAGTAAATTTGTGTTGAACTTGTGCTGAAGTTGTTTAATTCGATATTCAGAAACGAGTCGATACAGTCTCAATCTAGGATAAGGTGAAAATTTTAAGCTTAGAGCCCAGTAATAATGCTAATAATATTTCGACACCGTTGCATGGGACGACCTCTTATATTACTTATTGTCTGATCTCAGTAGTGGTGGATATATCACTAACTGCACCACGATGAGAAATTTCTGGAGTTCATCTATCAGCCCATTGTAAAGCGTAAATTACAAAATATCTGTATCACAATACTTCCACTATCGTGTGTGAAGACAGGGGTAAACGTTTATATCCCACAATCTTTTATTTTGCTTGGAAACAAAAGTTCAGAAAAACATTTAACAATTTTTGTATATTTATGTGGTGATTTGCATCCAGTTAAGACTTTTGTGATAATATTTTCCAATGAGTCATCGAAAACACATTGATTTCATGGAATGTAATCGAAATTTCGTAATACCTTAATACGAATTTTCTTGACTGATATATACATGCGAGGATAGATTGAAAAGTTGGTTGATTGATTGGTCGAATGATTGATTGATTGTTGCTTGATTGATTGATTGACATCAGTCGACTTAAAACACAAAAGTTAAGGAACAACATACAAAACTTAGCTGAACATTTAAAAACAGATCGAATGACTGCTAAATGTAGTATATATAAGGCCCTCAGTAGAATAAGCACAATAATTCAGGCCTAACGTCAATGACTTAATTGCCTGTACGATGCGAACTAATCTAGATCTAACGTCAATGACTTAATTGCCTGTACGATGCGAACTAATCTAGATCTAACGTCAATGACTTAATTGCCTGTACGATGCGAACTAATCTAGATCTAACGTCAATGACTTTATTGCCTGTACGATGCGAACTAATCTAGATCTAACGTCAATGACTTAATTGCCTGTACGATGCGAACTAATCTAGATCTAACGTCAATGACTTTATTGCCTGTACGATGCGAACTAATCTAGATCTAACGTCAATGACTTAATTGCCTGTACGATGCGAACTAATCTAGATCTAACGTCAATGACTTAATTGCCTGTACGATGCGAACTAATCTAGATCTAACGTCAATGACTTAATTGCCTGTACGATGCGAACTAATCTAGATCTAACGTCAATGACTTTATTGCCTGTACGATGCGAACTAATCTAGATCTACGTCAATGACTTAATTGCCTGTACGATGCGAACTAATCTAGATCTAACGTCAATGACTTAATTGCCTGTACGATGCGAACTAATCTAGATCTAACGTCAATGACTTAATTGCCTGTACGATGCGAACTAATCTAGATCTAACGTCAATGACTTTATTGCCTGTACGATGCGAACTAATCTAGATTTAACGTCAATGACTTAATTGCCTATACGATGCGAACTAATCTAGATCCAACATCAATGGCTTAATTGCCTGTACGATGCGAACTAATCTAGATCCAACATCAATGACTTAATTGCCTGTACGATGCGAACTAATCTAGATCTAACATCAATGACTTAATTGCCTGTACGATGCGAACTAATCTAGATCTAACATCAATGACTTAATTGCCTGTACGATGCGAAATAATCCAGATCTAACATCAATGACCTTATTGCCTGTACGATGCTAAATAATCCAGACCTAACGTCAATGACTTAATTGCCTGTACGATGCCAAATAATCCAGATCTAACGTCAATGACTTAATTGCCTGTACGATCCGAAATAATTAAGTTCTAAAATCATTGACCTTATTGCCTGTACGATGCTAAATAATCCAGATCTAACGTCAATGAGTTAATTGCTTGTACGACGCGAAATAATTCCAGATCTAACGTCAATGACTTAATTGACTGTACGATGCGAAACACACAAGCGCGACATCAATGACTTAATTGCCTGATCAGCGTGAAACGTACAAACGGTTGCCGTTATTATGCTGATACCATAGTGGACGCATTATTGGTATAGAATATTCACATTAGTGTCTGAAATCTTCACTTTACTGTCTGAAATCTTCACATTAGTGTCTGAAATCTTCACTTTACTGTCTGAAATCTTCACTTCGGTGTCTGAAATCTTCACTTTACTGTCTGAAATCTTCACTTCAGTGTCTGAAAAGCGCCGTTGGTAAGAATGATTGTAACTATTGATGTCTATTGTGTTACGCTGGTGTAAAATTAATTTTGTTGACATGACAGAGGTAAGAAATATACACTTATTATGGAGGTAACTATGCAATATAAATTTCGTCGCCTAGATTCTCTAGCAATATAGAATTTCAAGTTTTAATAAAAACTGATTGTATTTGATATTTGTGAAAATTCTTCTTTTCTTTTTTTTTTCTTTTTCTAATGTACTTTGTAAAATCAAATTCTACTACATTTCAAAAATCAATAAATACTTTTTAATTATATTTCATGCTTTTTCTGAGATTAAAATATTTATCTTTTACACCGACACTACTGTAGTTTTTTACTTGAATTTAGTCATTTCAATGTATTTAAATCTCAGTATATTTAGTAGATAGTGGTGTAATTAGTAAACAAATTGTAAAAAAAAAAAACTGTACCGGTATGATACCTTTATAATTCATATAATTGATTTTTCCAGTTTGCACAAACATGCATTACTTCAGTCAGAGATATTATTGAATTAATATCCGACATCACTATATAGTTGAACAGAAGCGATTCATGTCTTTCGCGCATTGCATTTTTATCCAAAAGCTATTCACTCTCTTCACCTGTGGCTTTTTCAATTGGTTTAGATATTTTCCATTGTGCTGTTCACATTCGCATATTCATGTCTTAAATAAAATTATATATGAGCGTCAGCTTTTTTTTTCTTCTTTGAATTAAGCATTATTTATCTATATTGTTCAAAAACTTAGTCTATTGTCTTTTTATATTACTAAAAATATATTTGTTTTGCTAGAAAGAAATTTGACAATGCCCTATACATTTGTTTCTTACAAGATATTTCTGTATGGTGTCTTGCATTTTCTCTAAGATTATATTTTTAAGGATAGTATATTATATTAAATTTCTACTTGAATAACCCGAGGCCGCTTCAGGAATTTTTTCATATTGTAGAAACAGGGTTTTGGTTTAAGACGGGTTGGTTTGTTTTGTTGTAAAACGCTGACTTTTTTGCTTTCAATGATAATTGTACTATTCACAGTAGAAAAGGTAACTTTAATTAAAATGCCCCCATCCCCTCTGCCGCTCTGAACCCGCCACTGATATGTTCTTTTTATTAAGTACATGTTTTTATCCAATTCAGAGTAGATTCTACAAACAGATTTTTCTTATATTTCTTTCCGAAAAGACCTTTGCTAGAATCTCGCCATACAAACTATTTTCAGTACCCGATGCCTTTCTTATCCTATTAACACAAGGATATTTTAAATAACGGCTTTTGGCAAGTGTTCATGTTAACGGTTGAATCAACACAAGGGATTATCTAAGAAGGTAAATGCATTGTTAGTGAGACTATTGACAGTTGACTAAGTTTGACAGTTCGTACGAGAATTGTTGGAAGACTCAACGTAGTTGCTGATGAATATCATACAGCCATAGAATATTCACACAGGCATGCGTGCTTGTTTGAGCCAAGTCGAATGTATTATTCAGCTGTATGAGAATCAGCAAAATTCTGAGATAACAACAGAACAAGATGATGATGATGATGACTTTACAGGAATAATGTAAAGAGTGGCTATGACACTTAAAAAGAATAGTTATTTATAGATACTCGATTAAAATATAGATGACCTTAGGACTTTGAGGATTATATAAAAGTAAAGAACTAAAAGACTCCAATTATACATACCTAAAAGAACCAACAGGTGTATACTTGGAATTGATGTTACCGTATATACTCGCGTATAACTCGATACCAACTGCAAACTGCATAGACCCAGATCTGTCGTCGCATAATGCGCCGGCAGATCTGGGTCTATGCAGTTTGTAAGGACTAATCAATAGAACAAACAACATATACCCTGATCTGCCGGCGCATTATGCGACTGTAGATCTGGGTCTATGTTGTTTGCATTTGGATGCGAGTTATACGTGAGTACAAACGGTACTCGGTTAACAAAATCAACAAACATCGCCTTGGGGAAGTTTATCAAGTCAATGACTTACAACATTGAATTGAATGCATCATCAAGAATATGTGGACTCCATTGAAATAACTTAAAAGAGACTGAGTCTGAATTAAGGTGTAAACTAATTAGCGAATTATGTATGGACTATTGACAGCCAATAGCGATTTATATATGGACTATTGACCGCCAATAGCGAATCAATTACCATTTAATACTTCAAAGACCTAAAAAAAATCACTTATTCACTTTCAACATAATGAAATGTATGCAATAAAGAAAACTGCGAGTGTTATATCGCTTCTGAGTTTATAAAATTATACATCTAAACAGTTTCAAAACCTGAATGGGGCCACACCCACTTCAAATGCTCAGGTTCCTCGTTATACAATTGAAATGGTTTCCGACAATGAAAAATACTACATTTCAAGTTTTCTGTCAGGAATTCAAATAACCCTGCACAATGTTTACACCTCATTAGCATCAAGCGATTTCAAGGCATCACGCCTATCTAATGTGCATGGTCATTAACACCTTAAAAGCCCAAGTTCAATTCAAAAATTAACGTTTCCTATTGACTTATTCTTCATGTTTTGGAAAACATACCTCCATTGATCATACATCACGGATATGATTTTTTGCGTAAATAATGACAATGCATTTCGGAAACTACTAAATAAAAATGAACCATTTGCTGACTCGCAAAACACGGCTCATACAAGTTTGATGTGTGCAAAGGTTTACCGGAACACCAGGCAAGAGTTGGAACCTGAGTTTGAGTATTCTACACAGCAAAACGTATCGTCGTGATTTGTACATGATCATTTACTGAGTAAAAGAATTCTATAACAAAAATCGTCCAAATTTTGGAGAAAACAATATGGCGTTCAAGCAGAAAGTGCAATTGCGCTGTCCAATAGGATTTGCTTCTCAAATTCGCACGCAACAAACCGTCTAAAACCAGACTTGTCGTGTGTGCTGTCAAATAGGATTTGCTTGTCAATTTCGCACGCAACAAACCAGACTTGTCGTGAGGAGAATAATAAAAACTGCCCAATGTCTTGGTTTATGTCTAAGAATCTGACTTACAGAAGCTCGTGATCATTTATTTCTTTTAGATACATGAGCTATTCAAGCAGATCTTTTCAGGCGACCTTGTTGAACTCTTCTTTGTTTATAAATATAAATAGGAACCGAAGTAGGGAAACTATTATCCATGGCTGATTTACAGCGTGTTACATGCTACAAGAACTCGTATAGAAGAATCAACGAGAAGTAGTCTGAAAATGTGGACAGACTTATGTCCATTTCAGTACCTTGTCGCCATTTTCAACTCTCGTATGGGTCGGTTAGTTCATCCACTAGTTCATTTTCAGTAACTGGTACCGTTCTAGAAAACAGGCAGTGACTGGTCTATATGTCTATATATTTTAGCCGATATACACATGTGACCGGCATTTCTAGATAGGGCAACAACAAAATTGTTGAACTAAAGAAAAGGCATACTATGGACATAATTGTTTTTTTGTTTTTTTTTTTTTTATTAGGGCCTGGTTTTTCCAAGTTAGATTTTATTTTATAGATCCAGCGATGCCTTGGGGAGGTATCAATGTTAACGTTTGCTGTTTTTATTTCTTCATTTATATCTGAATTTATAAGGAGAAAAAGGTGTGGACTGGACCATAGAAAGACAATAGCGTTATCGCCATGTCTAATTACTTAGCAATGAACTAGTTTTCGTTGTAATGTTCTTCATTTTTACATATGCTATTTTATAAAATATTATATTTCTTTAAACATATAAATCTAGTTCCAATAATTAGAATTAATGTATTATAAAGCAAGAAAAGATGTACGCTCTATATGCGTCAAACTAATCAACAAGAACTTGAATTCATTTTTTGACAATGCAGGTCATGAAATATCATATGTCAATTTTATATACGCATCGTCTCTGTCGTAAGCCATTATCATCAGCTTCTCTTTTCTAAGGATGAATATACTAATGATGATTTGAAGGAAATTAAAAATATAATTACAGTTGACAATCTACGAATTAATTTCTCAATACTCATTGTTAATGTGAAAGGAATTCATCTTTCGATTCACTTTCTTAAATTGGTCTTGATCGCAAAGAGTCATGTCGTCATAAAATCGCCTTACATCATCATGTCATGCAAGTTCTGGCTATAATTTGAATATATTCGCAAATAGCCATAACCTTAATTTCTTGGGTTCATTGTTCAATTCTGTCGCTGCCATTCTTATCTTTATTTATCGGTATATTGCTCTTTTCAAAAAATTAATCGAATCAGGTAACAGTTAGTGTTTATTAGTACCCCATTAGTAGCACCTGACATTGAGTACTGACTTTATTTCATTATCAGACATTTCTTCAAGACAAGCCTATCAAAAATTACAATAATATGAAATGTATTTATAAATTTGAACTAATTCTTGATTTATAGCTTCCTGGGTTTGTGTACACATAACATAATAATGATAGCAGTACAATATTAAATGTTGGTAACAAAAAATAAAAAAATATTAGCAATATTTCCTTGATGGAAGCGCAAAGGGGATATAGTAAGATGCAGCAAATGTGCAATTCTGAGTCGAAATGGAGAACAATATTTCTATTTTAAAATATGTCCGAGGGTAACTTCAGAAACCACGGCTAAGTAGCCATGGTATACACTCTTCATTTCGTGTTCATAGTTTTTCATCTGGAATTATCATTTAGTTAATCCCTTTGGTAAATAAAGACGATTAACAAGATAACCACGGAGATGAGGCAAATCCAGTCCTCATAATATATTGCAGTTATATGAATTGTTTACTTTCAGTTTTACTTTTTGTGCCACTTTTTCCCAATTTCCTAATAATCAGATCGAGTATACAACAAGATAGAATTTCAAGGAAGATCATTCTTAAAACACAATTGTTTTATGTTAATTGTTTTATCTTATTCATTATGCTACGTGAACAAACCACACACAACTTGAACAAATCACACACTACTTGAACAAATCACACAAACTATTTAAACAATTGACACAAACCCCGTTAACAAATCACACGAACTACTTGAACAAATCACACAAACTACTTGAAATCACACCAACTACTTGAACAAATCACACAAACTACTTGAACAAATCACACAAACTACTTGAACAAATTACACAAACTACGTGGTAAACACAAACACTGCTCTTCGCCCTTTCATTTAATGATTCCGGAAAGCAGGCAACCTACAGCAGTAACTTGCTTCATTCCGTAAAACCACTACCGTAATAGACTGCGTACAAAGATGGGTTGTTATCATCCATTACGGTAAGAGACTGCGCACAAAGATGGGTTGTTATCATCCATTATTGTAATAGACTGCGCACAATGATGGGTTGTTATCATCCATTGCCGTAATAAACTGCGCACAATGATGGCTTGTTATCATTGTAACTGTACATTAGTTTCTCTTCTTATTAGGTGTGCACATCCAAAACTTATATTCCAATAGACTCTCTAAAAAATCTTCCGTTTTAAAATGATACAGAAGGTAATTGAACAACGGGTTTCAAACATCGCAAACGTACCTGCTGATGCCAAATATAATTACTAGTAATTGAAACATAGTGATCTGGGTGAGCCTACCGTATATACTCGCGTATAAATCTAGTCCAAATGCAAACAACATAGACCCTGATCTACCGTCGCATAATGCGCCGGCAGATCAGGGTCTATGTTGTTTGTTCTACTGATTAGTCCTTACAAACTGCATAGATCCAGATCTGCCGGCGACGACAGATCTGGGTCTATGCAGTTTGCAGTTGGTTTCGGATTATACGCGAATATACGGTAATTATTTAATTCAGTTTCCGTCAAGATTACACAGATTTCTATTCTCTCTCTCTCTCTCTCTCTCTCTCTCTCTCTCTCTCTCTCTCTCTCTCTCGTGCTTGCTCGTTTGTTCTCTCTTTCCATAGACGTTACTGCATATTTGTATTTTGCATTTATTGAATAATTGTACCGCCAAGAAGTGTATCATTATTTATATTGTCGACATGCGTACTCATATATATATCCAATAAAATTTATTGTTAAAAAAACCAATTGATATTTTCACATTTTCAACATAGATGATGGCCGGTATAAATACATAGCTGCAATAATTTTCTGAGCAAAAATAGATTTTGTTGAATCTGTTGATGTTTTGTCCAGTGCTTTATTGGCCATTCACAAACTATTGCATCATTATAAAGTCATCTTTAGAAAAGCGTAATTAAAGTTACGTGTGATAAATCTTGTAACTTTTCTTGATAATCAGACTAATTTAATTCAAGCTGGATCGTTCATCGTTTCTATTCTTAAAGAATCCTATAATTTGCAATATAAGTTCAGATAATTTGTGTTTAAATTTGCTAGAAAATGCAATAAATTTGTAAAAACTGGCACTTTCCTTCTAACTTTGTCAATTCAATTTCATTGTATTATTGATTAACTTAAGAAGAAAAGGATAGTCTTGAAGGAGTTCTCAGACGGGAGAAAATGTGCACAATTTTCAAGGGCTCTCCTCATATATTAATTTTGCATATTAGTTACAAAGCCTACATCAAATTTGATGATCTACTAGAGTTTGTAATATTATAATAAGATAACAGCATATATTTGTCTGCAATGAATCAATGGCACACAAACCCGTTCAAGAAGATGACAGATGCAATGAATGAATGGCACATAAACCCGTTCAAGAAGATGACAGATGCAATGCTGATTTGATAGGAAATATTATGAACATATTTAACTTTGCAATTCTTCAAATTACAACTTTGCTACACTCACACACACGCACACACACACATACTTATCAATTATATATATATATATATATATATATATATATATATATAGAGAGAGAGAGAGAGAGAGAGAGAGAGAGAGAGAGAGAGAGAGAGAGAAAGATATAGATGGATAGATAGATTTTTTACTCACTGAAGTGAATAGGAAAGATGTTGCCCATGCATGATGTTTAACATACCATTTTTAACTTATTGTTTTGCTCACATCTGAGGCATTCCTACCTTGGTTCTTTTATTCGTATCGTTTATCTTTTTTGCGTAAATAAATTAAAACTGAAACGTGCTGTTTATATGTTTTCTTATTTTATGACTAAGCAATACATATTTAAATATTTAAATAAATATGCATACATTTTTTGCTACATTTTCCACTTATTCCAATTCACACTGTTGTTTGTTTTCTCAGTAAATGTACCAATGAATGAATTGATTTTTTGTTTGTTTGTTTGCTTGTTTGTTTGTTTGTTTGTTTTTTGTTTTTTTTCTTAGTAAACGTACCAATGAATGAATTATGTTTGTTTTCTCAGTAAACGTAGTAATTAATGAAATTTTTTGTTTTCTTTTCTCAGTAAACGTACCAATGAATGAATTATGTTTCTTTTCTCAGTAAATGTACTAATTAATGAATGTTTTTTGTTTTTCATTTTTCTCAGTAAACGTACCAATGAATGAATTATGTTTGTTTTCTCAAAAAACGTACTAATTAATGAATTTTTTTGTTTTATTTTCTCAGTAAACGTACCAATGAATGAATTATGTTTGTTTTCTCAAAAAACGTACTAATTAATGAATTTTTTTGTTTTCTTTTCTCAGTTAACGTACCAATGAATGAATTATGTTTGTTTTCTCAATAAACGTACTAATTAATGATTTTTTTTTTTGTTTTCTTTTCTCAGTAAACGTGCCAATGAATGAATTATGTTTGTTTTCTCAGTAAACGTACTAATTAATGAATTTTTTTGTTTTCTTTTCTCAGTTAACGTACCAATGGATGAATTATTGTTTGTTTTCTCAATAAACGTACTAATTAATGAATTTTTTTTGTTTTCTTTTCTCAGTAAACGTGCCAATGGATGAATTGATATTTTTGTTTTGTCTTATTTTTGCTCAGTAAATGCACCACTGAATGAATGCTTTTTTTTTGCGGGGGGGAGTGTTTTCTCAGTAAACGC
This sequence comes from Margaritifera margaritifera, assembly GCA_029931535.1. Classification (NCBI taxonomy): domain Eukaryota; kingdom Metazoa; phylum Mollusca; class Bivalvia; order Unionida; family Margaritiferidae; genus Margaritifera; species Margaritifera margaritifera. The sequence continues at coordinate 693,835 of JAQPZY010001288.1, read as the reverse complement.
ACCGATGAATGAATTGTGTTTTTTTCTCTTTTTTGTCTCAGTAATCGTACAAATTAATGAATTCTGTTGTTTTTTTTCTTAGTAAATGCACCATAGAATGAATTTTTGTTTTCTCAGTAAACGTACCAATGAATAAATTATTTGTGTATGTGTGTGTTTGTATGTGTGTGTGTTGCTTTTATTAGTAAACGTACCAATGAATAAATTCTGTGTGTGTGTGTGTGTTGTTTTTCTCAGTAAACGTACAAATGAATAAATTCTGTGTGTGTATGTGTGTGTGTGTTGCTTTTGTCTCAAATAAACCTCGTACATATTGTAGGTGATATAAACATATGGGATATAGATAATAAGAGGCCCAAGATGTCAACGGATCACTCACCTCCTCTCTTTGACAAGAAGTATAAAAGTAATAGCCTACGTAATGCTGCTTTAAAGGTCATGCATGAATAATTCACATAAACTTTCGTTCAGTTTGGTTGGGGAGGACTTGTAATCTTTGTTTTTTTTTTGTTTTTTTTTGTGTTTTTTTTTTTGTGTGTTGTTGTTGTTTTGTTGAAGAAGTCATTAAACTAATTTTCTGAAGCAAATATCAGCTAGTATAAAAGGAAATATAGTGCATATATTTATAATGGTTGTAATAAGCCAGTCAAAAATTTACATATTTAATGAATTTGTTTTATTTATTTATTTATTTTTTTTTTTTTTTTTTATAGTCAAACACTTCATATAAATTCCTGTGTGTGGAATATTTATATTTACGTATGCATTATATGTGTTTTTTTGTTTGTGTTTTACGACACTGTATAAAATGTAAAACTTTTACACTGTATAAAATGTAAAACTTTTACACTGTATAAAATGTAATTCTCTTACAACTCTGCATGACAATGACCCTATAGCTCTAATGTGTTTCAGATAGTCTTCATATGAAGAATTATTGAATGAATGGTGCTTATTGAAGTGAGGTTAATAAAACTAAAATGTAAAGAATTTTAAAAATATATATTGCCATGATGAAGTTACTAGGAACACCACCACCTCACCACATCTAAACCACTTAACCCAGATATCAATTAACTTCAATATAGCAAATAATATTTACTCGTCACACCCCTCCAATATATTTGCCACATTGCTGCAGTCTGATCAAGTATTTCTATATTGATGAATCAAAATTATTGCATTTTGTTTATTTATACAACAATAGTTAGAATGCCAATTCTTACTCATAGTTTTACCATAAAGTTTGCGATGGCAAATATTTAGGATAATTTCGTAAGATATTTCTTTTCTTTTTCTTTCCTACTTTTCCGCTATTCCAGGTTTAGCTTTTGATATCTGCCATATCGTGTAACACTGCTTAATTCTGGCCCATTTTGGCCGTGACATTCATATTTCCCCATGGTGATGTTAAATAATGTTTCTGGCGACGCACGAAAGTTCTGTGCGTCCCATGTTCTTAAAAAAAACCTAATTATTCCTATAGTTAGCACACACACCTGTGATAGTATAAATGTCTGCTTGTGCGACAAGACAGGTCATGAATAGAACAAATAATAACTTTCCGGGTTTTAGCTACATTTCGATTAAATGTATAGAGAAAGAAATCACCATACAAATCGTGTTCAGTTTGGCTAGATGTCAATCTTAAGAGTGAGAATGTTACCGACGTAAGAGATTGTTCAAAAGATAAAACTGACGGAATTTCAACAAAACTTATATATATATATATATATATATATATATATATATATATATATATATATATATATATATATATATATATATATATATATATATATATATATACCAAATCCAAATACTTTCTCGACTAAGCGCACATCCCCAAAACTGGATGGAATTTATTCACCTATTCGTAGGCATAAGCATTCGTGCGTAACAGGCACACTCGTATGGGGTTACGCGTGGAGTCGAGAGGGTACGGAGGTGAGAAAAATAAATAGTAATATTTGACTGGAGACAATCTAACCGTTTCTAATTTGCATTTCGTAGCGCATCACTGTAAATAATTGATTTATATTTAGGGTTGCCTTTTAAACACATTGGTTCATGTTATTCAGCAAAAAGAGGAGAATCACTAATCTAGCTAAACAATCTTGTTGGTCCAATAAAAAGAATAAGAGATTTGTCTTTACCATTGGATTTATAATTTAAAATTTCTGATAACACTGTTTTTCGATATTGTTTTATAGATGTGAGATCTGGGACATTAGTGATAATTTTGTTACTGAACATGTACACACTGATTTCTTAAGAAAAGTTTTTTAAGAAGAAGTACCTGACTATTTATGTTGTATGGTGAGACCGTTGGGTACGAGTATTTCATCATAATTAGAGCTGTTGTATGGTGAGACCGTTTGGTACGAGTATTTCATCATAATTAGAACTGTTGTATGGTGAGACCGTTGGGTACGAGTATTTCATCATAATTAGAACTGTTATATTTTGGACTAGACTTCTTACAGTAGAAATGAGTAAAATTCCAAAGTTATTATATGACATAATGTTACATAATGCTGCTGCTGGTAGATTCTATTGTAAATGACTTTCCTTTATAAATTTGTGTGTGTGTGCGTGTGATTTAGAACTGAATAATTTATGGTTATGTCAGTGATTCCACTCTGTTGATTGGTTAAAGAAAACAGTTACAATGAGACTGAAAAATCAATATATGAAAACTGGGTTTTCTAGTGTTTTTTTATTCCTCTTAATATACAGCTTAATGGATATTTTTAAAAAATCTGTTAATTTTGAACCTTTTTTAACACGTGTGCCACAAAATCATAGAATAATTTTAACAAGAAAGGAATCGTATTTTTACCTCTGAAACTGAAAGTTGCCAACATTTGGATATATCTTGAAGAAAATGTGAATTATGTGCCCCATAAAATACATGTGGTAAATTTAACATTCTCTTTCGATGTCAATATTTTGCTGAAATAAGAAAACAACATGTAAGTAAGAAGTAGCTCCAAAATGTTCATACATACAAAATTAGTGAGTTGCTGAATAACACAAATGTTAGTACATACAAAATTATTGAGTTGCTGTATAGGACAAATGTTAATACATGCAAACTTAGTGAGTTGCTGAATAGCACAAATGTTAATAGATACAAAATTAGTGAGTTGCTGCATAACACACATGTTAATGCATACAAAATTAGTGAGTTGCTGCATAACACACATGTTAATGCATACAAAATTAGTGAGTTGCTGAATAACACAAATGTCAGCGCATACAAAATTAATGAGTTGCTGAATAACGCAAATGTTCATACATAACAAAATTAGTGAGTTGCTGAATAACACAAATGTTCATACATACAAATTTAGTTAGTTGCTGAATAACACAAATGTTCATGTATAAAAAATTAGTGAGTTGCTGAATAACACAAATGTTCATACATACAAATTGAGTGAGTTGCTGAATAACACAAATGTTAATACATACAAAATTTATGAGTTGCTAAATAACACAAATGTTAGCGTACTCATTAGGTTAGGTACATCAACTGATATTAAAATCATTCTGTTTTCGTTTAAACTCAAAATATTTATGTCCATTACCTTTTCATAAAATTTTGTCATGTATATCCAACTTATTAATTGTGTTATGAGGCCATCGCTGGTTTTACATAGGTAAATATTTAACACTACACTGAAAATAATCTTGATATCAAGCAAATGTGTATGTAATTTGCCAAATCCTTATTTAGCACTGAAATTGCTAAATTCGTCAATCTTTGATTTTTGAATTATGAAAAATATTTACCGCAGTAAAACTGCTTTATTAGCAAGAATTACGGACAGTAATTTAAATGTGGGTTATGCTTTGCAAGGCAGACTTGTTATTTACATAATACATTTTTCAAACATGTATTTCTTTACAAAATATTTAAATTACTTCCCTCCATTCAAAGGGATGGGGTTTCTATTTTCACATAAGATATTTAGCTTTAACCACATCAATTGATAACAACATTAAATACAGGTATATGGAGGAAATCCTGAAATAGCTTGAATATGGTAGAGTGTCCATCTAATGTTAGTGAAATAGTGATAAGATTCGAACGTTAACATTGATTTTGTACTCCATTTTAAATCACATACGTACATACATACATACATACATACATACATACATACATACATACATACATACATACAGACAGACAGACAGACAGACGTGCATACATACATACATACATACATACATACATACATACATACATACATACATACATAGATACATACATACAAAAATTTCAATATTATGTTTTCAAAGCTTCAAAGTAAAAAGAGAAAAAAATGACAATGGTTTTGGAGTTGTTCCATAATTTGTATATATAAAACATCATGTTCTTAACATATGATGAAATTTAGGATGATATTTTGGATTATGCGTATATATATATATATATATATATATATATATATATATATATATATATATATATATATATATATATATACAGCTATCTATCTATCTATCTATCTATCTATCTATCTATCTATCAAACAAGCATACCTTTGTGTGTGACAGAAAAATATATGACATATCACCTCTCTTGTTATTGACGTAACTAATTTGCATAAAAGATAAAATGAGTAATATTGTTCAATGCCATCATTTTATGCTGCATAAATATGGTTGTTACCTTTCAAAATATATGAAAATTAATATCATTATTAATGATTCCTCATTAAAACAACTTTTTTTCCCAAGCAGACTAGTGCTAATTAAATGAACGTTTATGTCTGTAGATATATTGACAAATGGGTTCTATAAACTGAGAAACAATGTGGTTAATAAGGGTTTCAATAACGATGATAATATTAATATTTTATTTGGCTTTAAGACCCATAATGAGATATAGTCAATTCTTTATACAGATAAGGTCAACGCCACTGATCATCAAAATGAAGACTTTATTTTTTCTCTTAAACTATTTACTTACCCATGACGTAGTAGGACTGTCGATCCTCCACAACATTAAAGTATAATTTTGTGTAGCTGTTTTCTCTACAAACCCTTTCTTGCAATTTTCTCATTTTTAGGCACATTTCATATCCGATTCTGCTTCAAACAGACAACATTTCTACCGATGCAGAAACCTTTAATTTAGTGATACATAAGCAACTCAATAAACGTTCGTGCTAGCGTAAGATTGAGTTGAAACGCTTGAACGCCGATTGATCATACCTTAATCTATCGTCAATAACGCACTGGGTCATGTCTAGAGTTAATTGCTGCTTAAGACTTACTGGTTTGAAATATATCAGACTATCTTGTGTCGACAATCAAGGAATAGGTCATGCTTAAAATTTCTCACCATGCATTGAAATAGTCAAACAGTTTCGTTTACGGGGTAAATATAATGGATATCAAGTCTATGAATTTAACACAAATTAGCTACTGTTAAAGAAAACAAACGGACTATCAGTATTTAGTCTTCATTTACCAGTTTACTCTATATGTACAATAAAGTAAAATACTTTAAAGTCTATATCCGGGGCTTATTTGTGTTTGATTCCAAGGTTTGTTCTAGGCTTATTCTTGAAATCACAGCAAAATCTATGGTTTTTATTCAAATTATGGAAAACATGTTAATTTGAAATCACAGCAAAAGCTATGGTTTTTTATTCAAATTATGGAAAACTTTTCATTGCAATCACAGCAAAAGCTATGGTTTTTATTCAAATTATGGAAAACTGTTCATTTGAAATCATAGCAAAAAAGCTATGGTTTTTATTCAAATTATGGAAAATTGTTCATTTTAAATCACATCAAAAGCTATGGGCTTTTATTCACATTATGGAAAACTGTTCATTTGAAATCATAGCAAAAAAGCGATGGTTTTTATTCAAATTATGGAAAACTATTCATTTGAAATCACACCAAAAGCTATGGGTTTTTATTCACATTATGGAAAACTGTTCATTTGAAATCACAGCAAAAGCTATGGTTTTTATTCAAATTATGGAAAACTATTCATTTGAAATCAGAGCAAAAAAGTTATGGTTTTTATTCAAATTATGGAAAATTGTTCATTTGAAATCACAGCAAAAGCTATGGGTTTTTATTCACATTATGGAAAACTGTTCATTTGAAATCGTAGCAAAAGCTATGGTTTTTATTCACATTATGGAAAACTGTTCATTTGAAATTAAAGCAAAAACTATGGTTTTTATTCAAATTATGGAAAACTGTTCATTTGAAATCATAGCAAAAATGCTATGGTTGTTATTCAAATTATGGAAAACTATTAATTTGAAATCATAACAAAAGCTATGGTTTTTATTCAAATTATGGAAAACTGTTCATTTGAAATCGTAGCAATAGCTATTGGTTTTATTCAAATTATGGAAGACTGATCATTTGAAATCACAGCCAAAACTATGGCTTTTAATCAAATTATGGAAAACTGTTCCTTTTAAATTACAGTAAAAGCTATGGTTTTTATTCATATTATGGAAATTGTTCATTTGAAATCACAGCAAAAGCTATGGTTTTTATTCACATTATGGAAAACTGTTCATTTGAAATCAAAGCAAAAACTATGGTTTTTATTCAAATTATGGAAAACTGTTCATTTGAAATCATAGCAAAAATGCTATGGTTGTTATTCAAATTATGGAAAACTATTAATTTGAAATCATAACAAAAGCTATGGTTTTTATTCAAATTATGGAAAACTGTTCATTTGAAATCGTAGCAATAGCTATTGGTTTTATTCAAATTATGGAAGACTGATCATTTGAAATCACAGCCAAAACTATGGCTTTTAATCAAATTATGGAAAACTGTTCCTTTTAAATTACAGTAAAAGCTATGGTTTTTATTCATATTATGGAAATTGTTCATTTGAAATTACAGCAAAAGCTATGGTTTTTATTCACATTATGGAAAACTGTTCATTTGAAATCATAGCAAAAAAGCTATGGTGGTTTTTATTCAAATTATGGTAAACTTTTCATTTGAAATCGTAGCAAAAAAGCTATGGTTTTCATTCACATTATGGAAAACATGTTAATTTGAAATCACAGCAAAAGCTATGGTTTTTATACAAATTATGGAAAATTGTTGATTTGAAATCACAGCAAAAGCTATGGGTTTTTATTCACATTATGGAAAACTGTTCATTTGAAATCATAGCAAAAAAGAGATGATTTTTATTCAAATTATGGAAAACTATTCATTTGATATCAGTGCAAAAGCTGCGGTTTATATTCAAATTATGGAAAACTGTTCATTTGAAATCACAGCAAAAGCTATCGTATTTATCCAAATTATGGAAAACTATTCATTTTGAAATCAGAGCAAAAAAGCTATGGTTTTTATTCAAATTATGGAAAATTGTTCATTTGAAATCACAGCAAAAGCTATGGGTTTTTATTCACATTATGGAAAACTGTTCATTTGAAATCATAGCAAAAAAGCTATGGTTTTTATTCACATTATGGAAAACTGTTCATTTGATATCATAGCAAAAAAACTATGGTTTTTATTAAAATTATGGAAAATTGTTCATTTGAAATCACAGCAAATGCTATGGTTTTTGTTCACATTATGGAAAACTGGTCATTTGAAATCATAGCAAAAAAAGCTTAGGTTTTTATTCAAATTATGCAAAATTATTCATTTGAAATCACATCAAAAGCTATGGTTTTTATTCAAATTGTGGAAAACTGTTTATTTGAAATCACAGCAAAAGCTATGGTTTGTATTCAAATTATGGAAAATTGTTCATTGGAAATCACAGCAAAAGCTATGGTTTTTATTCACATTATGGAGAACTGTTCATTTGAAATCACAGCAAAAGCTATGGTTTTTATTCACATTATGGAAAACTGTTCATTTGAAATCACAGCAAAAGCTATGGTTTTTATTCACATTATGGAAAACTGTTCATTTGAAATCATAGCAAAAATGCTATGGTTTTTATTCAAATTATGGAAAACTATTAATTTGAAATCATAGCAAAAGCTATGGTTTTTATTCAAATTATGGAAAACTGTTCATTTGAAATCGTAGGAATAGCTATTGGTTTTATTCAAATTATGGAAAACTGATCATTTGAAATCACAGCCAAAACTATGGCTTTTAATCAAATTATGGAAAACTGTTCCTTTTAAATCACAGCAAAAGCTATGGTTTTTACTCAAATTATGGAAATTGTTCATTTGAAATCACAGCAAACGCTATGGTTTTTATTCACATTATGGAAAACTGTTCATTTGAAATCATAGCAAAAAAGCTATGGTGGTTTTTATTAAAATTATGGTAAACTTTTCATTTGAAATCGTAGCAAAAAAGCTATGGTTTTTATTCACATTATGGAAAACTGTTAATTTGAAATCACAGCAAAAGCTATGGTTTTTATTCAAATTATGGAAAACTGTTCATTTGAAATCACAGCAAAAGCTATGGTTTTTATTCAAATTATGGAAAACTGTTCATTTGAAATCGTAGCAAAAGCTATGGTTTTTATTCAAATTATGGAAAACTGTTAATTTGAAATCATAGCAAAAACTATGGTTTTTATTCAAATTATGGAAAACTGTTCATGATTCTGTGTACTCAAATTATGGAAAACTGTTCATGATTCCGTGTACTCAGAGTTGATTAAGCTACTGCAGTGTTTATATGCACTAATACTTAGATAGATAACAGCAAAATATATCTTAGAGACGTAGGGTCTATTGTCAGATAAACAGTGCCAAAGGCAACCGGACATAAACATATCTATCTATTTATTTATCTATCTATCTATCTATCTATCTATCTATCTATCTATCTATCTATCTATCTATCTATCTATCTATCTATCTATCCAGTTGCTCTTGTGGTTATCTAGTCATTAGATTTTGAGTGTGTTTGTTAGTAACTTGGTTAGTTAGTTTGGTACAGAGGTCTAATTATTTTTCATCCATCTTTGAATCCAACACGTCGGTAAAATAGCTCGTCTCCCGCTGTTAAAATAGCTCCTTTAGAGTTACTGCTTTTATGTTACCAGACTACCGATGTTAAATAAAGTTTCTTGCATCTCTTGTATCTCGCACAACAACAAGTTTGGTGACACAGTACCTCCTTAATTAGTATTGGATTTGAACTAAATTTGATATACGACCATCCAGCCCTAACAAAAATTCGAGAATTACATCAGTCTTGGAGACTTCAACTTGGCCCCCCAAAGTGCCCAGCTAACACCTATTCCCACACGTTACACCCTCGAACAGAAGATAGTGAAGAGCCCCATACTGGGAAAATGCATGATTTCATCATTACTTCTTTCCAACATGTCATGTTTACAACCTTTCTGCTCCCGTACACATATCACCACGTTTTCTGGACAATTGTGTTAATGCGCCGCTCATATTTCTCCTGAGATATGCAAAACATTTATAAGCAACTCATATTTAAAAAAGAATGAAGTTATATAATCACCATAGAACAACCTACATTGAATATTCCTCATTGTTTATAGTCATAACAGTAGTTGTGCATGTTTAACAAACGTACCAGAATTCATTTACTAAGATGTCATCTTCAGCTAGCCCCTTCCTCAGTAATACTATATTCCCTATACTATATTCCCATACGTCCTACGAAAAGCGGGGGACAGAAATTCCTGGAATTTGCTTGTTTTTGTTGTTGTTGTTTTGAATTTTAATTGAAAACAAAGAGTTTGAATAACGTAGTTGAACGAGTAGCTTGAGCTAAGATAATCGATATTTCCAGAAAATACTTATATAAGCTACGTTCGCTTGTTAATTTGATCTGATACGTCTATATAAAAATGGACTGTAGTGAAAATTGTAATAGCTATCGTATATACTCGCTTATAAGTTGAGTCCAATTGCAAACAACATAGACCCTGATCTAACGTTGCACAATGCGCCGGCAGATCAGGGTCTATGTTGTTTGTTATACTGATTATTCTAACAAACTGCAGAGACCCAGATCTGCCGGCGCATTATCCCAGATCTGAGTCTGTGCAATTTGCAGTTGGACTCGACTTATAAGTGAGTATATACGGCAATATACTTATAATTGATTTTAATCACTCGCTTACTCTGTAAAATGGGTGACGGGAAGGGGGGATTGGAGATTGGGGGCTGTTAAACAAATCTACTCAAATATTTACTGTAATTCCACCCAGAAAAATATTGCTAAATTTACTATCGAGCAAAATTCACATAAAGTTAAATCTCATTCAAGTTGAAAGTTAAAATAGTTTCCAAATTACTTATGGTCAATAGACTTCCAATAGCTAAATGATTGCCCTTCGTTGTTTAATGAGCCTTAAAATCGCTTCATATTTACTTTCACTGAATGACACTGGGGTTATAATGAAAATTGGCAGTACTATATAAAGTTTGAATCTGCTTTTGCTTCAATGCTATAAAAGCCATGTGATATAGAAATTTACTCATAAAATATGTATGTATGTATGTATGTATGTATGTATGTATGTATGTATGTATCTATCTATCTATCTATCTATCTATCTATCTATGTATGTATGTATGTATGTATGTATCTATGTATCTATGTATGTATCTATTCATGTACGTATGTATGTATGTATGTATGTATGTATGTATGTATGTATGTATGTATGTATGTATGTATGTATGTATGTATGTATGTATGTATGTATGTATGTATGTATCTATGTATGTATGTATGTATGTATGTATGTATGTATGTATGCATGTATGTATGTATCTATGTATCTATGTATGTATGTATCTATGTATGTATGTATGTATGTATGTATCTATGTATGTATGTATGTATGTATGTATGTATGTATGTATGTATGTATGTATGTATGTATGTATGTATGTATGTATGTATCTATGTATGTATGTATGTATCTATGTATCTATGTATGTATGTATCTATGTATGTATCTATGTATGTACCTATGTATTAGCGTTTATTGGCAATTCACCACAATAATGGCTATGGAATGTCAATTAAAAGGACGGTTCTCAAATATAAACCCTTACAAATAAGTGTGAATGTTGTTATGTATGATGTTTATATAATATTATAAATATTTTAGGAAATTATAAATGTTTCTTCACTTTAATATTTGCTTAAATCTTTATGTTTATCAGGAAAAACATGTTTAACTAGTGTCCTTGAATTAGGTTGTTTTGATCAATATGTTTTCTCAATTTGAAGGTCAAGGTTGATTTTGTTTACAAGTAAAATTCCATTAAGATGACACATGTTCTAGAACATTCTGTCATGTGACCAATCTTTATATATGCCATGTTTGGTGGACATTTATTCAGTTTTGACATTACCATCAGTCTTGTAAAGAGCTACTACAGTTGTGAAAATTCATTCCAAATTTTAAGAGAGGAATTATTTTAAATATTCATTGGATTATAACAGTGCTCATAAACTTTTGGATTTTGGATTTTTAATTGATGATTTTGGAATTTATGTGAACTTATTCAGAGATTTTGGAATACTTCATTTTGACATCAGCACATCAAAGATTACTAGTACATCAGGACTTTGGAGACCATTAGCACATCATAACATTCAAGGACACAGCCGTGAATTCGGAACATTCTATATTTAGGACTTGTGATTAGAACAATCATTCTTATTGGATTATTAGGATTTCAAAACACATTACTGTAAGTGACTTTTTGATATTTCATTTTAATTATCTAGTAATAAATTGCTTGTTGATTTTTACTTGATTTGTTGGTTTCACTTTCTTTCTGTTACATTTTTCTTAGACCATAGAGTCGTAACAATGTAAAGTACTACAAGATAAAATATAAAGATAAAGATGCTAAAACTTTTAATATATATATATATACATATATATATACACACGCAAACAATTGCGCGCGCGTGTGTTTATATATATATATATATATATATATATATATATATATATATATATATATATATATATATATATATATATATATAAGCATAATAAATTATAAATCCTATTAAGCCCTTTGGTGTGACCCGCTAACAACCTCGCACAATTAAATAAATCTGTATTGAATATTTAATTATATCACTTCGGTCGTTCGTTTGTTTGAATGATTTCACAAATCATCATATGAATGTCTCCAAACCCTTGTGCACTCCATTAAATCAGCAAAATTAATCATTGGTATTGTTCATTCAATCACCAGCTAATTCCCTTTTTATTTTCTAAATTATAGTCTAGTCAGCAACACGTTGCAAATAGCTTTCTTGATAAAAGAAGTATCGTCTGCACGTTCCTCCTACATTTGACCTTTTCGTGGGGTATCAATATAAATTTTTGTATCCGTTAAAATCGCAAGAAAATAAATATGGGACATTGTAGATATATACTTTATGGAGGCAATCGAAATATATAGCTTTTTAATTAAATGTTAACATTCAACTTCTTTATTCAAGTTTAATCATAAAACACGAAAGTGTTAATCGAATACAAAAGATGTCTGGCTTACCATAAGCATCCTTCAAATTATAGCATAGGCCGACAGACACACAGACACAGACACATAGACAGACACACTATAGAGAAAGGAGTTATATGAAAGACATTGAGAGAAAAATTTTAATTATATTCTTTAAAAAGTCTTTCTAGTGTTAATATATCTGAAAGTTAATTAACACTTTATAGCTGGAAAGGGTGCGTTTTTAACAATATAGGAATTATCCTTACCTGTTAAAAGCCTATAGACCAATCTTCAACACAATAATGTAAAGTTAAATGTCTATCCTCACCTTGTGAATTCATTGAAAAGGATCAGGAATATTGTGATGGCCACCGTCTGTCCGTTATTACATTTGGAATAGCGGCAAACGTACACAATGACATTTTCAAATATTTTTACCCAACACTTCATATATGCATTATAACAGGAACACACATCATACATGTGACGGAGTTTGCATTATGACCCATAGGTCCCTGTCTTAGGTTGGGGGTCGGGGGGGGGGGGTGAGTACAAGGGCTGGGGTGGGGATTTGGAATATGCAGTGAAAAACGAGACATTACAGTGATTATAGATTCTCTGATAGTTTCTCCTGATTTCTTCGAGGGTAAATGTCGGTACCATTGTTTGTACAATTACACTATTTAGATGATTGTATCATTGTTTGCACGATTACTTTATTTAGATGACTGTGTCATTGTTTTATTGTGATGACTGTACTAATGTTTGTACTATTACTTTCTTTTGTTGACTGTACCATTGCTTGTACGATTACTTTATTTAGATGACTGTACCATTGTTCGTACGATTACTTTATTTAGATGAATTTCCGATAAGCGGTAAGATACAGACACTTTCTTACAAATTATTAGCTTAGCGTTATTGTCCGCGCGAGGGTTCGAGGCGTCCCTACCGAAGTGCCCGATGCCAATGTTTTTTAGTGGCGCCCCTACTTTGCTTCAAAGAACAGTTTTTATGTCAGTTGCCAAACTCCCCCATCCCAATATAAGTTTTGTGCAGAATTGCCCCCGTTAGACTAGTGTGAAGGTGAAATACTACCAAAATTTCAGCTGTAAAGAAGAAAAAAAGAAAACGAAAAAAGAAAGACAATCACGACGGCTCCCACTTCGCCTGGCGCGCGGGGCAATATCTCCTTCCAACCCCCCAACCCCCTCTATCCCCCACTGCTGAGAATGCTATATGTTTTAATTTCATTTTGGTCATAGTTGCTTCTGTGCCATTTTGTTTATTTTGCGTCGATTGTACTATTATAATTCACTAAAACTTTGTTCAACAATTTTATTTTCTGATTATATTCACAAGGCGAAAATAAAATCTCGACGACGCAGCTCTTGAAATGATTACTGGAATTACTAGCTTGCGGCAACTCTCTGGATCGGTAAAAAGATTGCTAATACAATGATGTTATTTCTATTTTGGCGCAGTAGTCCAAAATTAATCTGACAATTTAATTCCTGTAGTGAGAACTCGGTATTAAAATAACAAGTTAAAGATATTTATTGGTATAAGGGCAAATCAGTTCCTCACCAGATTTATAGCTAAGAGCCGGTCATACAAGCGAAACCAGACAGCAAAGCAAAACCGAGCATACAAGCAAAACCAAACAGCTAAGCAAAACCGAGCAAACAAGTAAAAACAGATATCAAAACAAAGCTTATATTTTTCATTTCAGCTACAACGATTTCAGATTCTCCTAAATCTTTCTATATTTCGAAACCTTTCAGACACAGTTTCAAGATTATGAAATACATGTCTAAACTTTATCAAAGCTTTTCTATGTTTTGTTTCCTAGTGGAATCCAATCTATAGCTTCTAGAATGTGAAATCAGTTTGAAAGATTACATCATTTTTCAGTTTAAGTCCTTATGCTAAATAAGAAAACTAGTTTTGAATATCATCATCCTGTATTCTTCTAACAAATGCTGCTAAATGCAAACTGACGACACCATTGCTCTTTCTTTCCAGAAAGCAAGATCAACCATCAAGTTTCTAACATTTGATACCTAAAAACCATCTTGTATGCATACAAAATATCAACGAACTGGATTTGTATAATGGCTGTCAAATGCCGCAAACAGCCTTGTCGATATAAAGGATATTTAAGTCAAATGCGGCAAACAGCCTGTCGATATAAAGGATATTTAAGTCAAGAAGGAAGGCTAAATAAAATCCCTTATTTCTTGAAATTATAACAGTTATATTGCAAAATGTCAACTACTGTGGAGCAATAAAGAAGTTATACCTGAAGTCTAACGAACATTGGTCAATCGCATTTCAGTGTTATACCTGAAGTCTAACGGACATTGGTCAATCGCTTTTCAGTGTTATACCTGAAGTCTAACGGACATTGGTCAATCGCTTTTCAGTGTTATACCTGGAGTCTAACGGACATTGGTCAATCGCATTTCAGTGTTATAACTGAAGTCTAACGGACATTGGTCAATCGCTTTTCAGTACACAAGCCTTGCAGATTTATCACTTATTATTTGATGTCTATTTCTGAATATTGATATTCAAGTAATTTTTCTTGTTGTCTTTAAAGTGTATCTTTATATACCCAACCGAAAAAGAAACGCAGACAGTTCTATTTGATCAGATAGATGGGGTCACACATACTGTCCGATAAATTGACCTATGCAAAACTATTTCCACTTAGTTTTCATGAAACAAGAATAAGCTTACAATGAAGTTCTCCATACTAGCTTTTGATCTTACTGGTATTCCTTTATATGTGGATCTTAGGGATTTTTGTACCAAATAATATTAGCTGAACATTTACGAAGGCAACTGTGTGCGTTTGTCTCTTTGTTGCGTATATGATAGCCACAAGCATTGTCTCGTTATCCATGTCACAGTTTTTCGATATTTTTCTTCCTAAAGGAATTATTGAAGAATCCGTCAACAAGCTAAAAGACACAGGTTTTTCTTTCATTTGGCAATACTTCAAAGGACATAGCAAAAAACGGAACATTGAATCTCAATGCAATATCACGGATCTTGGCATTATTTCTGGCCTATAAAATGCCTTTTATTCTATCCAAATCTTTCTACAAATAGCAGCATAATTGAGTTTCAAAGACCGGCATTCTTTTAAGTGAGGTTTTGCCGAAAACAGTTCTACAGCAATTAACCTGAAGTTTTACCAAAATCCACGTTCGATTGATGCAGTTTTGTTTACCATTCGATCCGAAAGATATTGATACATAAGTTTTGGGCATATTTTAACTCATTAAATATAAGGACGTTTTCCTGTATTTTTTTATTTTTTTATTTTTTGTTTTGTTTTGTTTCATTGTACCACCCACATAAATCACGCGCAACTCTACTTGCCAAACTGTACGACACGTGTTGGGCGAAGGTGTCCAGGTAAATCACGCCGACTCAGTGGAGCCCACGTAGGGGTTGGAAAGAATTGAATCCAAGGTTGTCGATGCAATCAGAAACATGTGTAGCTGAATTTATTATTATTATTAGTAGTATTAGTATTATTTCATGTACTAAAATTGAAGAAACCTCAGCCAATATAATATTAACAGTAATTTCCAATATGCCACCTCTTTCATAATATTTGCTATAAAAGGTACAGAGATAGATAGAGACATAACACATTATCTTACTAGGTCAAATATATATATATATATATATATATATATATATATATATATATATATATATATATATTATTATGTGTGTAATCTATCCATATCTCTAATATTAGACTGTCCTTATTGAAAGTCTGTTATCATAACATCTCAATCAAAACGCAGAGATGACCATGTGATCATCACGGCACCTTGACTGTATCATACTTCACCACACGTATATTCAAACAGTAGATCACGAACTTTTTGTATTTTGTTGTTACCATTTCAACTGCATATTACAAACTTTTAAAATTTTAAAGGCAATCTGTCGGAAATCATATCTTTCAACCAATACTGTATTACTCTTAAAATTATAAATGGTGTAAGGTTTTGTCTGCCATCTTCTCCATTTACAAAACAGTTGCGGATATTATATTTGTCTGTCATATTTCCCACGTACAAACAGTTGGGGGTACAATATTTGTCTGTTTTGTTTCCCACGTACAAACAGTTGGGGGTACTATATTTGTCTGTCATGTTTCCCACGTACAAACAGTTGGGGATACAATATTTGTCTGTCATATTTCCCACGTACAAACAGTTGGGGGTACAATATTTGTCTGTTATGTTTCCCACGTACAAACAGTTGGGGGTACTATATTTGTCTGTCATATTTCCCACGAACAAAACACTTAGGGGTACAATATTTGTCTGTCATATTTCCCACGTACAAACAGTTGGGGGTACAATATATGTCTGTCATGTTTCCCACGTACAAACAGTTGGGGGTACTATATTAAGACAGTTTAAAGACATTTGTACAAAAACGATTATGCACAGTTTCAATATTTTTGGTATATATCAATCACTATACAGCAGGATTGGTATATTTCAAGCACTATACAGCAGAATTGGTATATATCAATCACTATACAATAGAATTGGCATATATCAAGCAATATACAGCAGAATTTTTATATATCAAGCAATATATAAAAAAATTGGCATATATCAAGCAATATACAACAGAATTGGCATATATCAAGCAATATACAGCAGAATTGGTATGTATCAAGCAATATACAACAGAATTGGCTTATGTCAAGCAATATATAACAAAATTGGCATATTGCGAGCAATATATAACAAAATTGGCATATATCAAGTAATATACAACAAAATTGGCATATATCAAGCAATATATAACAAAATTGGCATATATCAAGCAATATACAACAGAAGTGGCAACGTTCTGAACCAAATATCTTAAACAAAGTAGAATAAAACATGACACAGTAAAACATGAGATTCTTAAGCAAAGAAGACTAAGTAATTTGCATAAAGTAATACATATAGCTTATACGTGGTCATACCAGAACTATTCAAAGACAAGTTTGGTTTCAATTTTTTTTTAAAACCTACCAAAATGCATCGATGACAATACACAATCTTGTTTAACATCTGACGGACAATTACATACATCAGTAAAAACACCGAGTACTTGACACAAGTTTTCACATAGGCATTATTTGCATGCAACATACGAACAATCTTTGTACTCACTCTAGATTTTATCAATTTTGTCAATAATAATAATAATAATAATAATAGGCGAGTTTTTCATGACGTAATTAGCCTTCGTTTGTTGTCTCTCTTTCAAGAATTTAAGGTCGGTTCGGAAGTGATTGAAGTTTCAGATTTGAGAAGAATAGAGAAAATCATGCATAAGTGTAAGTTATCAAATGAGCAGTCATTTATTGCCCCCACAGTGTTAGTTGCATAGTCAGGGCATGTATTGCCCCCATAGTGTTAGTTATTAATTGTATAGTCATGCCATTTATTGCCTCCACAGTGAATATCTTTTGTTGATTTGCATACCTTTGTGAACTGGGTTACTGAAGTATTCAACCTTCATTGTCGTCCGCTCCAGATACCTTGGAAAGATCGAGGTGCGACACTAAAGTTGATAGATAGATAGATAGATAGATAGATAGATAGATAGATAGATAGATAGATAGATAGATGGATGGATGGATGGATGGATGGATATATAGATAGATAGATAGATAGATAGATAGATAGATAGATAGATAGATAGATAGATAGATAGATAGATAGATAGATAGATGGATGGATGGATGGATGGATGGATGGATGGATGGATGGATAGGTAGGAAGATTTTCCGTGTCGCTGAGATTAAATATGTACAACATAATAACTTTACATTTTGGCTCACAATTATGACTTTAATAGTTTCGGGCGAAATGTTTAAAATATGAAGACAGTACTCAATAAGATTTTTACATATATATGTCTTATTCACTGCAATAGAAGGTGTTGTTTGGGAGTTGGGGGTTGGGGGGATTTTCTCATGAGAGATGCATTTTGCTTCAAGTGTCTATCTATCTATCTATCTATCATTGGAATCAGCATCAATTAGAGTACGGTAGATTATTTAATATTTTCACAGGGTGTTTCCTGTCTGAGAACATATCGTTAAAATTTTGCCAACTTAAAGAATTCAAGATACAGAATAAACTCTGCTGAGAACAAACTTGAATATTTTAAAAGATTTTTGTTACCGCTCTGTCCTAGAGCGAGCTTCTGAGTGAGGATCTCTCTCTCTCTCTCTCTCTCTCTCTCTCTCTCTCTCTCTCTTTCTTGTACACATACACAAAAAATCACACATTATAAATTCATAAGCCTTTCAATCTGATTTTGTATCACAGGTAATTATTTCATGACTTACATACATATATACCTACATACATACATACTCATACCTACTTACCTACCAACCTACCTATCGACTCACCTACATACATACATACTGCTTTCGCAAAAACAAGGTCGGTGAAACGGTACTTCATAACAATTCTAATAGATACTTATGTCGAAGGATATATCAAAATCATTAATTTGTTTGTATACAACGATCGTTTTGAACACCGAGCAAGAAAAGTTTAAAATCTGAAAAGTAGAAGGTGTTCATGTTTTATTGATGGTTTGGTTTATTGTGTTTTTAACTGGATGGTAGTCTTCTATTTCAACACAAAGAAGAAATATAAAAAGACGAGGCAGGTGTGAAGAGAAAAAAAGAAAGAGTGAAAGGAGGAAAAGTACAAAGAGAAGTTGAAGGAAGGAAATTGAGGGATACATATAATAAAAAAACCACATTAAGAACAAGGTGAATTTTGACACGGACGTCCGTCCCTAGGAAAAGATTTTAAATATGGTCTCTACACTATTGTCCCACATGAATTACAATGTTAAACAATAAGTGTCAAGAAATACAAATAATATAATTTTTATCAATTATTTAATATGAATTCTTTACAATCCTGATTTTTAATTGTCAAGTGGTGACTTTCTTGATAAGTCCATTGCATCTTTGCATATCCACAAAATTGAACCAAAATTCACAAATTAATTTGTATGTAGTTTGATTGCATTTAAATTAACTGATAGAAAAGTGATTTTCTTCATGATATTTCTGTCGTGGCTGCCTTTAAAATAGAAAAGCTCGAATTTGTAATTTTGTACTCTCTTCAGAGCCTCTGCTGTGTTTGATTCAGTAAGATAAATTTGTGTTCAACCCATGCAGAAAATTTGCAATTAAGGTATACCAAATCAAGTCGAATGAAGTTTATTCTATAAAAGGATAAATTTTGCGCCCGCAACTGTCAAGAAAGGATTTTTAAATCTGTCAGCAACCAAAGCAGTAGACTATTTCCAGGGGTTAATATGAGCTCTAGGTTCACTGGTTGTGGGTGGATAGCACAAATAACTACCTACGACAATAACAAGGGACATGACCGTGTGGTTGATTGCTGAGAGCTACTCGTAAATTTTATAACCTAATTTTAGTCCTCTGGGGTGCCGAATGGAAGGATTACATACGTCCCGTTGTATCGTACTTAAATATAAACTGGAGTTCAATATTTACCTATAAGGTAATTAAATAACTCAGTTGTTAAAGTTGTACAATGTAGACTTAGTTATTTTAGTTCAAAAAAATTTCTTTCAATGTTAGACCTCTAGAATAACACAATCAAAATTTTCTGATTTTTCAATCTATGACAGAAACTGAGAACGCAGAGGTTTTGAAATAAATCATTACGAAAGTGTACAAAGTCTTGTATTTCATTCATCCAGATTGCAACATTTGTGCTATGCAGAATTACAATCAACAACAAATATCTTCGCATCAGATAGATAGATAGATAGATAGATAAATAGATAAATAGATAGATAAATAGAAGAGACAGACAGACATATAGATAGATAGACCAAGTGGAAGACAGAAAAGTAAAACTTTCAGCTGATGCTTAAATCCTAATGGTGCACGTACGAAATATGTCTATAAATTTCATGTTTACAATATTTTTACATTGAATTTTCACCTGTACCTGATCATATTCAAATATAATATCACATTTATAAATACATATATATATATATATATATATATATATATATATATATATATATATGTGTATGTGTGTGTATGTTCCGATTTTTTAAGTTACGAGGAATCTTGTCCCATTGTTTTCGACTTCTATTTCTTCTAGCACATTTGCAACTGCTTTAATTCCTACTTCTACCGAGAATGATGACAAAAGAAAGAATCGGTACAATAAAAAGAAGAGGTAGATATTGACTCTGTCATAATAAACAGTCAAAACGACACAACTATGTACATAATTGTTACTATCAAATAAACTAGTCCAACAAAAGAAGAGTGAATGGAAATATTGTCAGAACTTATATACGTACATGACAGACACCAAAATTATTTACCGTATCTTGGCAACGAATGTTCATCAATTGCTTTTTCGTAAACATCGTGGAGTGGAAAACGTATTCTAGATTAAAATATTGTAAAGATTTACTTTAATGCATAATCCATTGATAATATTGATTCTCATTATTGGCAGAAACTAAGTGTTTATAAACAATGACAATTATTTAAAATGAAGATTCAACCACTGTACAAAATCTAGGTAAATATGTGTATAATGAATTCTAACTGAGATTATCTTCTCTCACTGTCTAGCCCACTCCTTCTCTCTCTCTCTCCCTTTCTCTCTCTCTCAGATGTGTTAAAGAGATTTTCTATCGCCATTATTCATTTATTTATGCATCAATGTATTATATATGTAGTATGTATTGTATTGACTATGTGCGTTTGCGTATGTCAAGTCAATAGAGTTCTCTGTTCTGTAATTTTCAATTCAACAACTTGAAATTCTTAGCAAAGATGCGTCTAAGCCCCACTGAAGTTGTTAACCATTTACTCCAATTAGGTACGGGTAATTAAACCCCAAGAGCTAATGAATTGCTGTTTTCTGACCCATGGACTTCAAAATCACTTGATATTATATTCAATTTGAACAAAATGACAGTGAGTAGATAAAGGAAAACGCTAGTTCTCTGTCAATTTGGATTTTTTATTATAAATCAAGGAAGCTTTCAACACGGATAACGCTAACTTCAAAGCAATAGGCTTCTGATTATGCACATAAAATGGTTACACTGTGATGGGATTTCAATTATTTTGAAGCACTAATCTTTCACAAAGCATTGAACATCAGTCGATATGAAGTCATAACAAACACTCTAAAGAGCGAAGTTATCAACATATCATAAATTGTAATTATTACAATTATATGTATTATTATCTACAGTCATCTTTTCATTTACCTCTCAATCGACGACAAAGATAAACACTATTTTAATTTATATATTTTTTTAAAATTTAAAATTATTTTACATTTTGTCACTTATTTCAGACAGTGTTCATGCGGTAATTGGCTACGAGGAATGCACCCTTTCGTAAAATTATTCCCAAAATATTACGCAAATAAATATATAACACTAACTTGATCAGTATATGCTGTACTAAAGAGAAAAAAGTTGATTCTTTACACATTACAGTTTCTTGCAAAAAACTATTGGAATAAATTCATAATTCTCGTCGCAACAATTTATTCTGAAAAGTAATGATTTGTAAACATTTTTAATCTCAGTCCTATCACTGTTGTGAAATTAAAATCTAAGCGCAATTTATCCCGTGTCACATGCGTCGTGAAATAAAAAAAGGAAAAAAAAATTCCTTCGATTTTGATTTGGAAATATTGGAAGAAAATAAAAATTGATTTGTATAACTGACCAAGGTCGTAAAGAAAGTGTCGATGACCATTCATTTCCGTATTAAAGACTGTAACTTACAATTGCAAATACTATTTCTGGCATTCACCAGGACAATTTCATGTAAATGCATGACTCAAAAACGTCGTTGAAGGCCAATCAAACATTCAGCTTTTTGTGCGCTGCCCGTGCGAGTATAATTGTATTGGCATTAAAAAAGAATCGAGATTCCATCAAGGGGATGCCCGTGTCAAATAAATTGGGATGTATAGAACATTTTATTAATGTGAAACAGTACGGTCCTTTTCAAGTGAGGAGGTTACAATTTACCAGCATAATAGAGAAATAACTAACACTTCAATGAGTTTTAAATTCCCAGTTTTGTTCATACATGGTAGAAAAAGTGTTTTTTGTGAACTTTTCAACAATTCCCAGTGAGCGTCGATCCCTTTGAATTTTAATTTTTAGAGTATATATATATATATATATATATATATATATATATATATATATATATATATATATATATATATATTATTACAATTGATTCTTTTTTTCTTTTTTCCAATATGGTTAAAGCGCAAACATGATAAAAATCTGCTATATGCAATCCGTTTAATGAATCTTATAGTATATATCTTGGCAAGGTTCTAAATATACCGTTTATTATTTAGTTAGAAAAATTAATACAATGAGAAAAAAACAATCCTCAAATATTTTGAAAATTATGTCATATACTGTTTTCAGCGAGATAATATACATGTTTTCGTCAGAGATATGTCTCATATTTTTCTGAAGATAAGAAAGGTTTATTCAATTTTAAGGGTGCGATCCAGCCTTTTCTCTTTCGTATAAATAGTACACTTCTGGTTGTGTTCGTCCATTTCATTTGCTTTAAATATTTATAAAAACCGGTATAACTCTCTAATGGAATATTCTACAAAACACGACAGATCACAACAGATCGTCTGTTCTTCATTTTTGACGATGTTTCTGACATGGAACTTTATCCTCTTGTTGTGTATAATTTAATTGTAAATTTTTTCTTTTCAAAGCGATTTGTCTCAATTTTACAATAAAATGTATTATTTTATTATGATATCCAGTTTCTTGCATGTACCTATCGATCAACATCATAAATCTTAAAATTGAATTAAAATTGCTTTCAATATTAATTTTTTTTTATACCGTATATACTGGCATATAACAAGGATCCAACAGACAACACATTGTCTATTGTTGTTTAATGTATTGACAAACAACTCAGACCTAGATCAGCCGGCGTATCATGCGACAGCAGATCTGGGTCCATCATTTTTGTATCTGACTTTTACTATAGTATATACGGTAATCCAGACTTTGATTAGTTTTATGTGCATAGTTTACTTCATTGATTTTAATAATGCAAACCAAAAATTGAATTTTCGTCTTTGCGATAAGTCTTGGATACGCCCTGGCTGGATATCAAATTCTTCTATATATTTTAGTTTTACCCAAAGAATTCAATTTTGAACTCTGGGTATGTTTTTTGATTTACATAAAAAGTGCTGTGCACACTATTTGGGAAATGCTACGCTATGTTCCAGTTTTGACTTGCATGATGAGTTGATATAAATATACATTTATCTTCGTTCAAAATACTTTAACATTCAAACTGGAGTTCCATCTATTTTCATTTTGTCTGAGGAAATTACAATATATACCTATATTATTGAACATACTGAAGTTTCTGACATTTTTATAGGCATATATATGTATGGAGGACACCACAATATCATCCTAAATTTCATCATATGTTAAGAACATGATGTTTTATATATACAAATTATGGAACAACTCCAAAACCATTGTCAATTTTTTCTCTTTTTACTTTGAAGCTTTGAAAACATAATATTGAAATTTTCGTATGTATGTATGTATGTATGTATGTATGTATGTATGTATGTATGTATGTATGTATGTATGTATGTATGTGTGTATGGATGTATGTATATATGGATGTATGTATGTATGTATGGATGGATGGATATATATATATATATATATATATATATATATATATATATATATATATATATATATATATATAATTGAGTATGTACTATTAATACTCGAATCATTACGGTCATTGTCATCATCATAATTGGCAAAAGCAACAGGAACATGATAGTCATTTTGAAAATTAATAATAATAATAATAATCATCATTTTCATCAATCATCACCAGAATTAATATCTTCTTCTTTTCCCTCATTTTCTTTACTATTATTATTATTATTAGTAGTAGTAGTAGTAGTAGTAGTAGCAGTAGTAGTAGTAGTAGTAGAAGTAGTAGTAGCAGAAGTAGTAGTAGTAGTAGAAGTAGTAGAAGTAGTAGTAGTAGAAGTAGTAGTAGAAGTAGTAGTAGTAGTGTAAATGTCAGTTATTAAATGTTGCGAGAATTGCCCTTAAGACGGCCATACATTTTATATAAGATGACAATTTTTGAAGCAAGTCGACTCACGAATGTTTTACAAGGAGATGTAGAATTAATAAGGATTGATCTTTTGATACACACACCGTTTTTTTGAAGAAAATGATAAATCAATAGACTTAAAAGATTTACTAAATGTACTCTGTGTATTTCACTCTCCATTACCAAGATTTATAAGGGATAAGAAGCTTAATTTACCTTGAAACTAATTATCGATCTAAGCACGAGTAATTGACATCACTGTGGTACATCAACTTCAAATTCACTCGATAATATATTAATTTTCTTTAACATTTCATAATATATATTCCCAAACATGAGACAAATTCAACTTTGATTTCTAGAGAGCATATTTATCAGATAAAAAAGGTTTCAAACACGCTATAACAGCTAACTTAATAGTTTTCTGTATTGATATGGACTTGAAACGGCGTGTGAAAATGATACAATATTGCATTCTTCTCATTGGTATTATAATTGCATTGTAACGCGTAACTTTGTTCCAGCTGATCTTAATAAATCGATTGGAATCTGTTATATTATCCCAACGATGCAAAGTGACTAACGTTTTAATTACTTTAGTTGGGATTGAAAATTATTCACTCTATTAACTACAGCTCAATGATCAGTTTTTCTAGGCTAGGCCATACAATGATAATTATAGAAGTACCAGCTTTGATTTTCTAATGATCCATGCGTTTTTATTGCCGTCGTATTTTCGAACATATGAGATCAATGAAAATATAACAGATTTTTGCAGTTATGAGAAATGTTATGGCCCTAAATCTACATTTGAAACATTGTTGTCTTTTGTGACTCAAACTTTAATTGACTGCAACAGATTGTGCTCGCCACGCGTTGTCATCGCTAATTGTCAGAAAGTATGACCTCATATTGACAGTCTGTGAAATATTATTGTAAGTCACATTGAAAATAATACTCAGAAACCTAGACAGCTTTTGATTAGAGAGTATACAACAGGCCGGTAAAGTTATACATTTTTTCTTCTGCTGTTACTGAATTGATAAATAAAATAAGAAAACAAAAGCTTTATATTCGAAAGTAATGTTTATATTAAACTGTGATTTAGAGAAAATCAAGGAAAGGTCGCAAAAAATCTCTTGCTAAATTTAATTATAACCAATCCTTATTTCATAAAAAAATATATAAAACATTTCATCGTGCCTTGAATCTTAATACTATATTGATCAATAAGGTTGGCACACATTGTCACCCAGGGCTTACATTCTGCGAAGACGGTACATGGCATACACATATATCACATTTAAAACTACTGTGAAATTTTCAATTTTCCTTTGATCATTCATCAATACAGACTGAGACCCATTACTTTTGTTTTATTTGTCCTATTCTTGAATATGCAGATGTAGTATGGGATAATTGCACACCTTTTTTATGAATTACTACCAAAACAAATTGAAACAGTTAATGTAGAAGCCACACAAATTTTGACAAGAGCAGCTATGTTGGCTAGTATTGATGTTTTTGTACAGTTTGGGACAAACTTTAAATTAGCCATAGGTAACACAAGACTAACAAATTTCTTCAAAATATTTAATGGAAGATATCCTCAGCACTTGAAAAATATACCAAGTCTGCGAAGTAACGATTCTAGGTATTTACTCTGCAAAAATGCATATATATAATCAATGATGTGTAGAACACAACAATCAATGAGGTGTAGAACATAACAATCAATGAGGTGTAGAGCACAACAATCAATGATTTGTAGAACACAACACTCAATAAGGAGTAGAACACAACAATCAATGGTGTGTAGAACACAACAATCTATGATGTGTAGAACAAAACAATCAATTGTGTGTAGAACACAACAATCTATGATGTATAGAACACAACAATCAATGATGTGTAGAACACAACAATCTATGATTTATAGAAAACAGCGATCTATGATGTGTAGAATACAACAAATAAAGCTCATGATTTCTTCTAGCAGAAGTAAGAGACTGGAATGGTATACTGGTAGAAGCTAGGAACGATCTTTCTATTTCAGATTTCAACAGATACCTAGCTTGAACACGGGCATATGTTCCCAAGTATGTTTTGGCTCGAAAACGAAAGAATCGAATACATCACGCGATTAATGTAAGTAAACTCAAAGAACATCTTTATAACATAAATGTAATATACTCCTCTCTCTTTTCCCTGTGGAGCAATAGCGGGTCATGAACATTATTTATTTGATTGTCAAATATATGCTGAAATCAGAAAAACGCCATTTGTCTTCTTTGTTCATAATATGACTTTGCACATATTACTGTATGGAAACTTTTAGCTTACAAAAAAGGAAAACGAGGACATCTCATTGACAGTGTATATATTCTTAATAAAGAGTTAATGATTTAATATTTGATAAATTTGGTATTCAGTGTATTTATATTCAAGCAGCAAGAACATTTACTCTCTCATTAGGTTTTCTCAGTTTTAAATGGTGCAATATTTAGTAACCTAGCAACTGTTACAAAGTAATATTACTTATCTGTCATTTATTACAAGTAGAAAACTCCTTTCCTCAATACACGCAGTTTTCCAACACTTTTTACTGATTACGTTAAACGAATTATTGATGTTTATATATATATATATATATATATATATATATATATATATATATATATATATATATATATATATATATATATACCATTAATACACTTTCAAAGCCATTGTAATTTGATGGGCCATATGTCATTTGTATAAGCATGTTATTGTATGCACATGTATTCACCTATTCGGTATCTGTATTTCACCTTTGTATGTCTTATGTACGTATATACTGAAGTAATATAGTCCATGATAGGTGATGGATTTATGTAAATGCGTTAGAACTTGTTTCCAAATCCTTGAATTTGCTTAGCACCATGTTTATTTTTTGAATGCTTAAAAATATTTAAGTTAACCGTTTTACAGAATTTTGAACACTCTAGTCATACTGTGGTAAAGATGAATTAATGATGGATAAACTTAGGAATAAGAGTGACACTAACAAAGGTGACATTACATTTTCATATGTCTTGAGTCATGTTACTTGTATATGCAAATTGCACAAAAACATGAAAAATATTCCGAACAATTTGCTAAAACCTTTTACTTTGAATATAAAGCTCGCGTGAGCGATTTTGGGAAATGTAAATTTATACTAAAAGTGAAAAATCTCCAGACGATTCGTGCGTTGCTTTGAAAGGCAGATCTTCATTACACTTTAAAAGAGCTAATGTAAAAGATGGGACTTTTGAAAGGTCAGATGTATTCGATGCTTACTTCTATAATGGGGAACTACTACCATTTAAATGTTATTCAACATGCACGCTAATAAATTATTATTATTATTATTATTATTATTATTATTATTATTATTATTATTATTCGAATGACTATGCGTGAACAACAACATTATTTAGCGTCGTGATGCAATTCATTTTATTATTAATTCCACACAGAATAGGATTCTGATGATGAAAGAAGACATTTAAATTACATAATAAATATGTTGTGACCAAAATGATTAGACTGTATCCGTTTATAGTAATTGTTAGGTACGAAATTTAACTAACATATACGTATTAGGTAGATCTACCTTAACCTGTAGGAAGTGGTTTAAGTTATTGAAAATAGGGCGAGAACATCATATGGAAAGATTTCTTCAGGTTCAATAATTAGGGTTAATGTCAATGAAGCGAGCTTTTTAAATAGCTTCAGGAAGAAATTTCTCGAATTTATATAGAATATAAGAGGTCACATAAACCATATAACGAGAACTAGCAATGTGTTCGTACAAATGTGAGAGATTTTTAGTTGCAAAACATCCAGTTGATTCTTCTATATGACTCCCCGTATTATTCATAATTATTCTTCTATATGACTCCCCGTATTATTCATAATTATTCTTCTATATAACTCCCCGTATTATTCATAATTATTAAAAACGCAATGTATTTTGAAAGGAAATTAAAGTTAAAGTATTTTTCAACCTAAATTTGCATCAAATACTAGTATGTGAAAATAATTATATTACTAATAGTGTGATTATTTTTGTAATAATATAATATTTAATCCATCATGCCTGGAAAAGGTGACATCTTTTCGGGTGACTGAAACCGATATACACCGTTTTCACTTGCTCTGATGCAAGTGATATTTCGACAACAATTGTGTAAAATACAAGATAATCAGTATTTTTCTTTTGTTTCAAATGAACATCAAGCTTATGAAAACCATTGTTTTTTTTTAACTTATCTTTCCATATTGTATTGATACAATTTTTCCTTTCTATTTTATTCGTCTCTGTAACCAAAACTGAATTCCAATATAATTTGCAAGTAGTTAAACAAACAATAAAAACATTATGAATTAATATAACAAAAATCCTTCCACTCGTATGGAAATTACTCTTGCCTCTGCGTAACCATGGGAACAGAGGCTAATGATCGTCTGATTTTTTTTTTAATGAAAGGTGATAATATATTACACCATTTCATTTACTTGCAACTGTTCTGGTGCATTTAAAGTTGCTAATACTGCCGGTAATTTCACGCTATAAATTGGCAACTATTTTAGATAGTTTAACTAAAAAACATTATGCAAATGTAATGCGCGATTACGATAAATTCGTTTGATTTTTGTGTAGGAAGTGTTGTTATGAAACTGTCGGAGAAGATGCCCCTTAAAGAAATATAAATTTTTTCACGCATAACTAATCTTACAGAAAATATTCAGCTTTTACAAAATCATTATTATATCATTTAGTAAAGGTTGTCAGTATTGAACTGTATTACAAGTGCTCAACGATGGAGGAGACTTCTAAATGGATTAATTTAAGAAGGTCATGAACAAACATAGATTTATTAATCTTTTCTTTCCTTTACGATCGAAAATAGAGGCAGTCATTTAGTTTCGAACGTTTGGTTTTAAATATAATTTGTATTTATTTACCAAGATGTCATTTAACAGTTTTGAATTAACATTTCATATTGTGTAAAACCTTCTGCGGTAAACAAGTATTTCAGGCGCCGGAAAAGTTTCTTAGATAGCACCGCATTGTTAAATGATTAAACAAACGTGGACATTTTTTAAAAATAATATACGGATATTTTAACAATATTAATGTGTTTTAACTGTAGCAAACATTGAGAAGAAATGGAAATCATCTGAAAGATAAAGAACTCGTTAACAGGACCTTTTTTTTACAGGAAAATTAGTTTGCTTTTTACCGAACCTCATAAAACAAATGTTGTTTCTTGATTGGTTCTAAAAAGCATGGTTGATCTATTTATCAATTTTATCAATCCTAAATAATACAAGCAAAAAAAAAAGACAAATTAATATTTAACCAATGAGAAACGAAGGTTTCATATATTTCCCTAAGCTTACCTCTCAATCAACTTTGGTACAAAGTTGTTCAGTGGTTATCGTGTATGTTCGCGGACAGTAGGTCTCAATATTTCTCTAGAATGAACAACGTAATTACGGTACAACTCGATATGAAGATATATTCCCGCTGAGAGCTGAAATCATTTCGTAGGTGCGTGTAAGATATAATCTCTCAAAATAGACCGCTTTCACATTGTTACCTCCCTTCGCCGGTACTCTCCACTTCTCCCGAGATAATGCGTGGTTTGATAGCATGTCTCATAGCCACCGGTAGATTGACACTGATTACAGTATTAGATCTGGTTACATGTTTATATCGCACTTAAAATTATATTTATGTCAAGTGCATTTACTGTAAATTTGCCCTTGGAGTATTATATGTCTAAATTTTCTTAAATATCAGATATCGCAAATTATTTGATTCAGCTAGGGGAAAACCTCTCCATTTTTCGAAATTACGGATGTTTAATTTTCTTATTATAATTTTTGTTATTTTGAAAATTAAAGTCAACCTTCTAATTAAAAATGTACTCTATTTTCTTCCAATAAACGTATGGCTGTCAAATGCTGTGATTATGTACCTTCTTATTGTGATGTATCATGATGGGAGTAAGGTCTTAAAATGCTTCTTATAAAAAAAAAAATTAATAACGGGTAATACGTACTCTTTATATAGAATAGAATGTAGGACCAGCAATCATTAACTTCAATTTATATGTCTACGTACACTTAAACAGTCTCTGGTGAATATCATCTACTTAAAATATAAATATTCCATAGAAAAATTAAGCATTGGCTTATTATTTGTTTTAAATCCTGAGCTAAATTTTTTACTCCAATATATGACTGTACAACAGTTAATACAAAAATAATCTCATTGATCCATTCCCTCAAGCGTATCTAATACATGCATACTATCTAAACATCACAATCACTTATTTTGGAGGTAGACGGGGTGGTGGTGGCTCTGATAAAGAATATAACCTCTCAGTTTCAAATTTATACATTTCACATTTTTTTTGCATGAAAAGAATTAAAAAAAACACAAGGAAGAGGCATTATGTATGCCATGTCCAAAATTTTCATATGAAAACCAAATCACAACGAAAGAAAGAAAGAAAGGAAACATAAGACGATCGACGAGACTTTGAAATATATTCCATACATTTGGAACGATGTATACTATATATCGTTAATTTTGCTGTCACTAATTCCGTGTGTAAATATATTCTACTTTTTTCACATGTAGCAATCCAAAGACTATATACAAAATTACCATAAGTAAATACCATTATATATGTGAGGGTGAGGGGGGGGGGGGTCAAACAGTTCTTGTAATTAACGCACACGTGCTTTATATTTCTTCACTCATCATATAAGTCTACATATATAAATATGAAAATACGTGGTGTTAAATTCTGCGTAAGTGTTAATGCATAGTACTTGTCTTTTTTCTTCTCTATTGGACCAATCTCTTTGCTACTTACTGTGGACGAGTCTTTGTGCTAGTTACTGTGGACGAGTCTCTGTGCTAGTTACTGTGGACCAATCTCTGTTCTAGTTATTGTGTACAAACAGAAGATGAAGAATAAGAAGATGATGATGATGATGATGATGATGATGATGATGGTAATAATGATGGTGGTGGTGGTGGTGGTTGTGGAGGTGGTGTTGGATGAGAAAGAGGAAGTGTATATAGGAGGTAGAAGAGGAGAAGGTAGAACAATTAGAGACGCAAAATTGCGTTTGTTCCTTTAATTATTTCCTTTAAAAAATTCGGTAATACGGATCATAATTCATACGGCCCAAACATATTCTGAACCTACATGAATAGAAAGATGGCAACGTCAATATAATGAAAGATAAAGTCACCTCTAGTCGTCACCCAAAATCGGACATGCAAATTCAATATATTCCTGTCCTCCGACTCTCGCAGTGAGGTTTCAAAACATGTACAGTGGTGAACTCAGATCGTGACCTTTGTGACAGAGCTGTAAATGCGTAGGCCTACACTCAGATAGTGATACATTATTGTGCCTAGTTTTGTCCATCTGTCTTAAATGGGTGTAGAAGTAGAGAACAGAAAACATAAGTAATGCCGGCCTGTTATCTTGATCTAGGGAGTGTGGCTTAGAAGGCGATACATAACACCTTTTCTGCTTATAACCTTTACGAGTACAAAGTTTCCTGGCTCTATTTCAAAGTGCTTCAAAAGAACAGTGAAGAAAGGGAACACATATGACTAATACTGAATAGTGACCTTGACCTCGAATATACTGTGTATACGACACGATGTCAGGTTGAAAAATGTATGTGTTCCAATGCTCATCTCTGTGTCTCTAACCTATCTTCAGTTAAAGACAAGAAACAATAAAACATGACTCTATCTTAAAGTGCTTTCAAAAGCAGAGTAGAAAGGGAAAAGATGCGAGCAACACTGAACAATGACCTTGACCTGGAAGATACTGTTATGGGACACACTGTTAAGTTGAAAAACGAATGTGTTCCATGGCTCATCTTTGTACCTCTAACAGCTCTTCATTTAACGAAGAACGAATCACTTATTGTTTTTCGTGCAAGGTCATTGGCTCAAGGACAATGTTATACAATAAAAGAATATATATATATATATATATATATATATATATATATATATATATATATATATATATATATATATATATATATATATATTTGGGATGGAAACACATGAATATTTTCTAAGTCTACATCATTGTATTAAGTCATATAATCACATACATATGACAGAATATACATAATTACACAATTTGTAAAGTATTTTTCCTTAGCTTAAATGCAAAATATACAAAGTGGGCTGTTTTTCTGATTACCTCATCAGATTTATTACAAAGTAAATTACAAAATATTCCATAAGATGGGTATTCGTGATAGTACTTTGGAAGAAACTTAAATCTTAATTCTGAGTATATTCAGCATTTCAATAAGAAATGGAATTCATCTTCAATTTCCCCACTGTCACATAAATAACATAATCTACGTGCCTTATCGACATTGTTTTTCTGCCTGTAACTATATTAACAGGAAGTTCTCCAAATCTAAAGAGAGCGTATAACCGTCTTATTTCGTTATTTTCAACAACATATAAGTATTTTTCACAATCGATAAGACTTTTATAATTCCTAAAATTCTTTAAAGTGGATGATCCATTTACTTCTTCGTGCCACTCTTGCAAGTTAAATCCATAAACTACTATTAAAATCGCAAATATCCACACAAAACCAAAAAACCCATATTTACAAAGTAGTTGCATGATATAAGTTGCCCAAGTTATTTTCTAACTATCATCCAGTGCCTTTAACATCATGTAGCATTTTCTAGGAAATCTATAGCTAGGCATATGCAACAATGTACACCAATACATCAAATATAATAGTCAATATACATCATATAACGCCCACATTCCCGAAGAGCTCCCATGTTTGAAGATTGTCTTCAAAAAGACAGATACAATTTAAAGAACTGTTGATGGAATTTTTCTACAGAATCTCTATTCTTGTATCCCCAAATTTCAGATTAATAGAGGAGAATGGGTTTGAAATGAGCTTCAAATAACTTGAACACAATGTTCGGTGATAGAAATCCGAGTTTTGTTGTTAATTTATTTACTGGGATTAAAGCTTTCTATGCTTGTATAAAAAGTCCTTCAATTGCTTTTGACCAATTCAATATGCTTCAGTTAAAGAGTACAAATAATAAAACGTAAATATTGGAATATGACCTTGACCTTGAAGTTAAGACCCTTAATGTGGTATGTGACACACCTTCTATTTATGACACATAAGTATACCAGGATGTGCTCATTTCACTCAGTTAGCTTTGAAGTAATAGAGCCAATATGAACGTGTGACGGAAAAAAGAAAATAATGTGACATTGACCTTGAATAAAAGATCCTAAAGTATACCAAGTCATCAAGTTATCTCAAAATGTTTTAAAGTTATAAAGCGAAACATTACTGACACATGAATGGATAAATGAATGGGGGAAGGGCGGAGAAGAGGACTGACGTAAATGCGAATACCAGCCACTCACCCATCCACCCCCCCCCCCAATCCCACACCCCCTCCGCTTTTTGCCTAAAGAAGGGCAACAATCAGTCCAGTCGATATGGATCTAAATACCTATTTCACCACAAACATTCATTCAATTTAAAACTCTATTTTCTCAATCTGTATATCAAGTATATAGATATATATATATATATATATATATATATATATATATATATATATATATATATATATATATATATAAACTTGATATACAGATTGAGAGAACTATATATAAAGGTTGAGTTGAATTTTTTTTCGGATGTGTTGTAAAGCTTGCAACTGTAATATATTCATGAGATAATATACAATTTCTATGTTCGCTAATAATTTCATGCACAATTCATAAATGTGTAATCGCGTATTTCTTTTTGAGTCATCGATGTGCTTTTTTCCCCTTAACGAGGCAAATATTTGCACTCAAGTCATACAGAAGATATTTAATTGAGTTTTACAGAAACCAATCGTTATTAAATCACACCAAGATGAGGTGAAGAATGCATATTTCAACAGAATTAATAGTGTCACAGTTTGAAGCCATTGTTGCTGTGAACCGTACCCGTGAACAATTGTTAAGTTTGGGCTAACTGGCGAGAGTTACAGAGAACAAATGTTGTCGATAATCAAGAAAACAGCCGTGCATAAAATTGCACACTGTACTATGAAATTTTCAAGCAGTAACCCTATCTATCTTTGCAATAAAGAGCTTAAATCAGGACAATTACAAAACCTTAACTGTACACCTAATCACCACGCTGATTTCCATTTGGGACAAACCGTAATTGTACACCTAATCACCACGGTGACTTCCATCTGGGACAAACTGCATTAGTTTAGACTTGAAAACGATGTTTGTATTTGAGACAAAAAGGATACACGTTCGGGTTAATCGCTGAAGCATAAATAATCTTTTTTCATTACCTTTCTTATCATACATGTTGAGTATGTGTTACAGCACTGTTACTGTTAGTCTTAAATGACTAATTTACAACTTGAATCAATACCCACATTCACATTTAAACTTACCCCACCCCTCCCAAAAATAAATAAATAAATAAATACTTAAATAAATAAATAAATAAACAAAATTTGAAAAATAAAATCCGTTTACTAAATTCAGGTTTTGTATGAATGAAAATAATTACTAACTCTTCGTTGCCGCTGATCTAATTAGATTTACCCTACTTTTTAATTTCTAAATCGTTCTTATTTTAAAATAGTGTTCCGAAATCGGACATGTTTTTTTTAGCAATAGATAAATCGATCGATATATTAATATTACGTTATCTGAATTAAGGTTTGACCCAAACGTTACAGTAGTCAAAGTTGTAATTTGACTCAAATATAACGCGCTCAACTATCCAGTGTGTATTAGAAAAGAATTGGCCTTCCATAGTCTTGATCACTCCATTCAATCTCTGTTTTGTATATGTTTTGATATATATCAGGAATACTACAAATCGACTAATTGTACACACAAGGCATTTGTATGTGTGCATGTGTGTGTTTGCTAAAGTGTAATAAAACTTGTTCACAAATTCATCGCAAAACTGATTTTCAAGACATTATATCCAGAGTACATTGCACCCAGCACGTCATGATTAAACGACAGAAACTTTCACATTGGCACACATAGATAGATAGATAAAGTATGGATGTGTGGATATATATATATATATATATATATATATATATATATATATATATATATATATATATATGTGTGTATATATATATATATATATATATTTATATATATACATAGATAGATGTATTGATAGATTGAAAGTTCGATAGATATATACATAGATATTTAGATAGATAGATAGATAGATAGATAGAGAGCTATCATGTAGCCAGGAGGAAGAAATCTGTAGATGAGAGATAAGGAAGATAACCGGATGGACAGGGGAAACCCACCTTGATTTGATAGTTTGTAGGGAAAATATAAACACCGTTTGTGGCTGATATAAGATTGCATTTATTCAAGTATATTACATAGTTGTTCCTTTGAAACAGACTCACCTGTGTATCAAGATATTAAAACAGTTTTTCTAAAATATTGTTGCTAAATTTTCCTAAAGCTATTTCTTGTAAATATTCCGTTATGCTTCGTCAATTTCTTCAAAGCGTCAACGGTAGCAACAAGGATAGGCATTTGTGATCCGCTCATGCGAAAATAATGTTATTGAAATTTAAGAGTAATAAGGACTTCATCAAGGAGATACCCATGCATAATGAATCTGCTGGTCTGGATCCTATTGTAAAGTGAATCATAATTGATTCGCATGTGTTGGAGATTTACCTGCAGAAATATATAAATTGCTGCTACTTCAAAGAGTTTCATATCCAGTGTAACCCAAGCTCGTCCCTTTGAAACTAACTTTGTCTCTTATAAGCTTACCTTTGTCAAAGCCCTTCATATTTGATGTCACGTATTTCTTGATTCTAAAGTATAACTTTATTGAAATATTTAGTTTGAAATTTAAATTTTATTATAATTGTGAACAAATAATGAAAATTGAACCATGTACACTGCACAAGTCTTTACAAATTTCATCTGTTAGTGTGTAATCAATATTATTATCTCGCTAACCATAGTGTGATATATAAATACATTCACTATCGATAATTTCAATATTGAATCAATGATACAGGAACCAAGACCTACATATATGCTTAAAATACTAATTTAATTACCAAATTGTAAACGCAAGTTAATTATTTTGAAAAAAACATTCTTGATACCTTTGGTGAAAATATATGTTTATGCGTATAATTATGATATTGTATTCGATGCAAGCGAAAAGAAAAGAAAGAAATAATGCAGTAGATTTTTGTTTCATTCTAATAAGACCTACCAATGTCTTCTAAATTCTGCAGTCTCAGCTTTAAACATTTTCCCAGGTACGATCATGTTATACACACTTCCGTTACCGACACCCAATAAGTTGCTCTTTAACACGGCATGCTCCACATTCTCAATCTTGACAATTTACCTGTCAAAAGTTTTCGTGTCTTCTAGATTTCTTTGGATCATGTTGATAATCAGCTGTATATTAGATGCCGATTATTTTGTGCTGAAAATAGTTTACCCTTCCCCGTCTATACATTTTACGTGGTTCCCTCCAGTTCTATTTTTGTGTGCACTAGTTAACGACATGAAATCCTATTCGTGAATTAAACTAATTAAACTTTCTGAAACGATTCTATCTATATGTTTCAAACAATACACACACACACACACACACACACACACACACACACATATATATATATATATATATATATATATATATATATATATATATATATATATATATATGAAGAAGCAAATTACCAATTTCCATAAGATTCTGAATAGCTGCAGAACTACATTTTGTAGCGAACAAACTGGGCAGGGTTGTTGTTGAACTACTCTCAATTATTTCCCTGCTATTTAGAGAAGGGACCAATTTTTGTTCAAGCCTATTATATTTACAATTGTGTTCTATCAGAATTAAATTTACAAGTCCACAAAGTTGTGTCTAGAAAGATATGTTCTGGACTAGTAGAAAAGTGAATATCCACATATTTACAATTATTTATAACCTTGATAAGTGGTCCGCCTACTTTTGATTTAAATTTACTGTTTTTTTCTACTCACAAGAGTCATATTTTTTATTGTTAAAAATTTGCTTTTGATTTATAAAGCTTGTAAGACCAGATTGAAAGAATAAATTAATGAGTAAATAAAAATTGTATTACATTATATCGACTTTCACAAAACTAGCACTGAGGAGCTTTGGGGTACACCTTGATATGCTGTTAATCTCCATTTAGTGAAAATAGATTTATTGAAGCCTTGGTGTATTAAACGGACGCTAATACTAGATTGAATACCTAGGTTGTAAACACGTAATAATTCCATGAAATGTCACGATAGTTCCCATTTTTGTAGATGGATTTAAACTAGTTTGTAAGTGTATCTTCAACTTTTTGTGATTTTGTATTTATTGCATACCCCGTCTTTCACGCTTTCCAGATCTCCTATAGGTCTACTGTGTGACTGGAATTCAAAACAAGTTGGGATTGATAAAAATCCAATTCCGTGCATCTAAGAATATCAACTCTCTGACGTCAGTGAAAACATCTAAATAGTTCCAGCTTGGGCGCGCGATGCAGAAATACGGATTGAAAATCTTTATCGATCGCCATATCAACCACCTAAGATTAGAATGAGTGTATAATAAAAGACTGAAGAGGTTCGATATTAGTGTAATTTGTAATCAGATTCTTGAGCGGATTAATCAAGCTTAAATGAAACCGTCCGCATTGTAATCTTTATTTTGAGCTATCTAAAACGATTACATACGCACTCTAGTCCGCTTTTCAAACATAATAAAATGCATACTTATTCTTATTACACATTTAACATACATTAATATCTTAATGTAAACGATAAGACGTTTCGACCACTAATAGCCACCAAACCATTACCACTGGAATGAATGGCTATTTCAAGCCCCTCTTTGTTTCAGATGCCAAGAGACAAATTTCTTGCAAAATTCAATGGTGCTCAAGGCAGTGTTCGTCGTGAAAATTAGCGATTTCTAAAATTTACCGTAAGAAGACTTGCAGCCTCTTTCACTGGAAAAAGGTAAGACCAAAATATCAAGTAGGAAAAACTCGTGCATAATATGAAAGAAAAACTTAAAGACAAAAAAAACCCTCAATAAACATGCAATTGATATTTGACCTAGGTCTTGACTTCATACTTCATCGTATTTTACTTCTGATTTATTGCTTGACTCGTGACTCATACAGTTTATAACACAAAGACTAATAGTTTATTTTACAAATTTTTTAAAGGTTCGCATCCTATAATGTAGAAATATACTGCATCTTTGAGCCATCAAGTAACAATACTCCGTGTATTACGAAATTGTGCTGACACAATAGTCAAGGCGCTCGATGACATCATCGCAAAGAAGACAAGTCAGTTAAGCTGAATCTGAAACCATAAAGCCAGTTTTAGAAATATGACGCTCATTTATCAAATAAAATT
Source organism: Margaritifera margaritifera (assembly GCA_029931535.1). Lineage (NCBI taxonomy): Eukaryota > Metazoa > Mollusca > Bivalvia > Unionida > Margaritiferidae > Margaritifera > Margaritifera margaritifera. The sequence continues at coordinate 654,555 of JAQPZY010001288.1, read as the reverse complement.
TATTTTTCAAAAGTGGATTCTATTTCGAATATTTACCAAAATGTTTGCTAGTTAATCTCTAATTTAGCATCGTGTCTCACGGTAGCAAGAAATATCCGAATCAAAGATTCCAATAGGGAAATTATTATCACGCTTTATTATGACCTTATTGTCCTCACATGAAGACATTTTTGCCGCTTGACGAATTAAATATATTGTTTCATTCACATTTGCCAGGCAACTTTTTTCTATAGAACAGTGAAAAAGTACATTTGTTACACATTTGCTACGTCTCGCAGTACCAGAGTTTTCGAACAGAGGAATAGTGCATTTATGTATATGTATAAAGTAGTAGATAAAATATATGTTGCCGGCTACAAATTAGTTTACAACAACACCCTCCCCGCTTTTGTTTTTCTTCATAAAATTTCGTCGACCACTAACTCTATGTTACTGCACTCTCAAAAATAACATTTTAGAAACAACACCCTATAGCCACTCCCACCTCACCAAAAAATGGAACAAAATTGTCCCTTCCACAGAACCCTACGTCCACAAGTGAAGTTGTACAACATTTCTCGGCCAATAACCCTATGCTGTTGCACACTTATTAATCCATTTGTTTTAAAAACAGCACCCTACGCTATTGCACAAAATTTGTATAAAAAAAATCCCGGCGAAAAAAATATCTTTTTACAAATAATACCCTATGCTATTGCACATAAAATACATTTTTACAAACAACACACTACGCTATTGCACAGAAGTTGAGATCAACTCCCTACCCTTAAAAATAAAAAATTTCCCGACCAGAAATACAAGCTCTGACTAATAAGCTATGAAGAAGTTACAATCGAAAGTTGCGGTTCTTTTTAAGCAAAATTAATCATGATATTAAAATTATCATCTAAACCGTATGAATATTCGGGTTTGTTTTTCTCACCAGCTAACATAAGAGTGCGGAAGTATTGCCTATCTCTGAATTAAAACAAGGAAGTAAATTGATACTATAAATACACAGCTAATTCCAAGAATGTTGTATTTATAAACCTGAATGTATATTATTAAAATAATGGGTTTACAGTAGTTTGTTTATTGTTTAAACTGCAAAGCAAACATATTTATTAATTTATGATAAGCGATTATTATTTTATGGATGAATAGCTTTAAATAATATAACGCCACCCTCCACCAACTTGCATTTTTAGATGGCTAGATATGCAATATGAGAGTTTTCTCTACTTATTTATTAAAATTTTAGAACTAATATAAACAAATTATTTAATTGTTGGTGAACATCATGTATTAAACATAGCACATATCTTAATATTATTTACTTAGTTTATAAGCCTAGGATGAAAGCACTTTTTAAAATCATTAACTCTGCTTGTGGTTTAATGGAAATTTATTGGATCTATGATCACAAACTAAAAACAAAGTGTGTGTTCGGGATCAGTAATAGGCGCACACATGTTTTTTCTTTCTATTAATTGAGCACACCTATTTTCTCTGGTCAGTTTGTTGCAAGTATAAGACCGAATTAGTGTCAAAAACATTGGTTGAAATTGATTCAAAATATAAGTGATAGAATTTTCTGGTGCACTTTAATGTCTCTAACGGGAAAGAACACATCACTATGGCTTAACTAACTTCCAAAGCTTCTATCCTTTCGTTTCTACTACCGGTTCAAATGGGGATTATATTCAAGTGTGTAATTGAATCAACCGAAGAGGCTTGCCGGCCAATTTTGACGTATGTAAACAACAAATCATGTCCCCTTAGACGACCTGGTGCACAAAAATCCTTAGAGTTGGTCGTCCCCGTAGAATGACAGACAAGAGTGAGCAGATGCGCTTTTGCAAAACTTTGAATTCAAGGTTAAAGGTCATAACACCGAGGGAAGGAAAATATACAAATAATCAAATGGGATAATATTAAATACATGAAATGAATATTTACTATCTGAAAATGTATCTTGAGGTGATAAAATCAGGCCAAAGCAGTATCGTTTATTAATGAAACTGAAACATTCTAAATTTTACACCGTTCCTTTAGTATTGTTATGTATGATGTTTATATAATATTATAAATATTTTAGGAAATTATAAATGTTTCTTCACTTTAATATTTGCTTAAATCTTAATGTTATCAGGAAAAACATGTTTAACTAGTGTCCTTGAATTAGGTTGTTTTGATCAATATGTTTTCTCAATTTGAAGGTCAAGGTTGATTTTTGTTTACAAGTAAAAATTCCATTAAGATGACTCATATTCTAGAACATTCTGTCATGTGACCAATCTTTATATATACCATGTTTGGTGGACATTTATTCAGTTTTGACATTACCATCAGTCTTGTAAAGAGCTATTACAGTTGTGAAAATTCATTCCAAATTCTAAGAGAGGAATTATTTTAAATATTCATTGGATTATAACAGTGCTCATAAACTTTTGGATTTTGGATTTTTAATTGATGATTTTGGAATTTAAGTGAACTTATTCAGAGATTTTGGAATACTTCATTTTGACATCAGCACATCAAGATTACTAGTACATCAGGACTTTGGAGACCATTAGCACATCATAACATTCAAGGACACAGCCGTGAATTCGGAACATTCTATATTTAGGACTTGTGATTAGAACAATCATTCTTATTGGATTATGAGGATTTCAAAACACATTACTGTAAGTGATTTTTTGATTTTTCATTTTAATTATCTAGTAATAAATTGCTTGTTGATTTTTTTACTTGATTTGTTGGTTTCACTTTCTTTCTGTTACATTTTTCTTAGACCATAGAGTCGTAACAGAAATTGGGGGCTTGTCGTTCCGGGATTGAATTTCTTTAAAGCATATCAGAGATATTAAAGTTATTTTTGAAATTCATATTGATTTTGTCTCGGAATTTTTTTTTTTGTCTTTGGCAAAGATTTTATATAGAGAAATTTTTTTGCGTGAAACCAACAAGCATTTACAATGGCATCTAATGTTCAGAATTTCATTTCAAAACCTACCCAGGAGGGGTTAGAGTGCATGAGAAAGGATGAGTTGCTCGAGCTTGCCAGAAAATACAGTCTATCTGAGGCAAAAGTATCATTGACAAAACAGGAGATAAAGATTATTTTGATTCAGTATTTAGTAGGAAAGGGAATTTTTGAAAATAGTGCTTTAAGTTTGAAGAGAAAGCCTGTATCTGGTTCTGACAGGAAATTAAGGGAATTAGAGTTAAAGAAACAGATGGATTTAGAGTTGGCAAAGCTTCAGATTCAGAGAGAGAGAGAGAGAAAGAAGAGAGGCAGATGGAGAGAGAGAAAGAAGAGAGGCAGCTACAAATGCAGAAGGAAGAGAGGCAAATACAAATGCAGATGCAAAGAGAAGAAAGGGAAATGCAATTTAAATTAAGAGAATTAGAACTGGCAAACAGAGCACACTCCACTCCTTTAAACACAAGTTCAGGTTTTGATGTTACTAGATATATTAGGTTAGTACCCCCTTTTCAGGAAAAAGAAGTAGATAAATACTTTCTTCATTTCGAGAAAATAGCTGAAAACTTGAAATGGCCCAGAGAGCATTGGACTTTGTTATTACAAAGTGTACTTATTGGCAAAGCTCGTGAAGTCTACATTTCACTGTCAGTACAACAAAGCACTGATTATGATGTGGTTAAGGAGTACATATTGAAATCTTATGAGTTGGTACCAGAGGCATATCGACAAAGGTTTAGGAATTGTAGAAAAGAAACTGGACAAACTCATGTCGAATTTGCAAGGGATAAAGAACAACTATTTGACAGGTGGTGCTCAGCCAAGAAAGTTGATCAAGCTTATGATAACCTCAGACAGCTCGTATTAATTGAAGAGTTCAAGAGGTGCATCCATAGTGATGTTAAAACCTATCTTGACGAGCGGAATGTGGAAACTTTGGAAAATGCTGCTCGTATGGCTGATGATTATTCCTTGACTCACAAAATTTCATTTGGCAATAAGTCGTCCTCTCAGCAGTTTTCTGGTAAAAAACCATTTCAATCTCATTCGAGTACTTCCAAATTTCACAACAGCACAACTGTTAGGAATCAAACATCTGATAAGACTGATCAGAAATCCTTATCTCTTCCTACGTGCACTTATTGTAAAACGAAAGGGCACGTTATTTCTGATTGCTTCAAGTTGAAAAATAAGCAACAGAGTAAAGACAGAGCTTTTCCAAATGCTCTTATTTCTACGAGTTCAAGGTCACGGTCTTGTATTGAAAGCAATACATTTGTTGGGTCAAACAAACCCCAGTCTGATTCTATTTTGGAGGCTTATTAACCATTCATGTCAGAAGGTTCTATATCACTTATTGGTGATTCTGCCAAACCTATCCCAATTAAAATATTAAGGGACACTGGAGCTTCTCAGAGTCTTTTATGATCAGGTACTTTGCCTTTGTCTGAGGAGTCTTCTTCAAGTGAAAGTGTTCTTGTTCAGGGAGTAGAGTGCGGCTTTGTAAATGTTCCTCTTCATTGTGTAAATTTGGCATCAGACTTAGTTTCTGGACCTGTGACTGTTGGGGCAGTGACTTCTTTACCCATAGAGGGTGTTCATTTATTACTAGGCAATGACCTAGCTGGAGATAAGGTTGTGGTTAATCCACTTGTAACTGACAAGCCTTGTTTGGGTCAGAAAGTTGATCCTGTCGAAACTGAAATCCCTGATTTGTACCCTGCTTGTGCAGTTACTAGAGCTATGGCAAAAAGAGCTCTTGAGAGTGATGTTGATCAGGATATTATTCCTTTAGCTGACACATGTATTGGTCAGTCTTTTGATGAGGTCACTTTTTCCTCAGGTATTGATCAATCAAACGGTATTGATCACAGTGATCCTCTTTTGGCAACTCATTCTCTTTGTTCTAATCAGGATGACAAACGACAATCCCTTGTCGTTGAACAGAAGCAAGATCCCGAGATATCTTGTTTGTTTCAGAGGGCTATTAGTGAAACTGAAGCCACACAAGTTCCAGTGTGTTACTTTGTGAATAATGGGGTCCTTATGAGGAAATGGAGACCACCTGATGTACCCGCTGGTGACGAGTGGTCAGTGAGCTATCAAATTGTTGTTCCTAAGTCATATCGACAGGAAATTCTTAAGTTAGCCCATGAAACTCCTTTGGCTGGTCATTTAGGAGTCCGTAAGACTTATCACAAGATCTGGAATCATTTTTATTGGCCGAAACTCAAAAGTGATGTTTCTAAATACTGCAGATCTTGTCACACTTGTCAAATGGTAGGAAAACCCAATCAGAAGATACCTAAGGCTAATCTGCAACCTATTCCTGCATTTGATGAACCATTTAGTAGAATAATGGTAGACTGTGTTGGTCCTTTACCTAAAACCAAGTCAGGCAACCAATACTTGTTGACCATCATGTGTGCATCTACAAGATTTCCAGAGGCAATTCCTCTGAGAAATATAAAAACTAAAACTATTGTGAAAGCTTTGGTGAAGTTTTTTACACTTGTTGGCCTTCCCAAATCTGTCCAGTCAGATCAAGGGTCAAATTTTATGTCTGGAATTTTCCAACAAGTTATGCATGAATTAGGCATCCAACAGTTTAAATCTTCTGCCTATCACCCTGAAAGTCAAGGTGCTTTGGAAAGATTTCATCAAACTTTGAAGAATATGATTCGATCATATTGCTTTGATACAGAAAAGGATTGGGATGAGGGTGTTCATTTGTTGTTGTTTGCTGTTAGGGAATCAGTTCAAGAGTCGTTGGGTTTTAGTCCCTTTGAACTAGTTTTTGGTCATACTGTCCGTGGACCACTGAAATTATTGAAAGAAAAACTTCTTTCAAATGAAGATTCAAAGATTAATCTTCTTGATTATGTCTCTGATTTCAAATACAAGTTGTCAAAGGCCTGTGAAGTAGCAAGAACTAATCTTCACACTACCCAGTCAAAAATGAAATTAATGTATGACAGAAATACACAGGAAAGGAGTTTTAAACCTGGTGACAAAGTTCTGGCTCTCTTTCCCATACCTCAGAATCCTCTTCAGGCTAAATTGTATGGTCCTTATACCGTTGAAAAGAAAGTAAATGACTTAAATTATATCATTAACACTCCTGGGAGACGGAAACAGAAACAACTTTGTCATATAAATATGTTAAAGGAATATTTTGACAGAGATAGCCCAGCTAATTATTCAGTTAATTTAGTTGTACCTGTCCCACACAGTGAAGATATCAACGATGGAATACAATCAGACTATAGTGACTCTGGTATAACCAATCTTCGGAATTCAGAAATATTGAACAACCTAGACCAGAAACTTTCACATCTACAACAACAGGAAAGAAATGAACTAAAACAGCTATTACATGACTATGAGCACTTGTTTCCTGATGTTCCAACACGAACAAGTAAAATTTATCATGACGTTGACATTGTAGATTCTGCGCCTGTGAAACAGCATCCTTATAGGATGAATCCTCTCAAACAGAAATATCTGAAGAAAGAAATTCAGTATTTACTGGAGAATGATTTCATAGAACCAAGTAAAAGTAACTGGAGTTCACCATGTATTCTTGTTCCCAAGCCAGATAATACATTCCGTATGTGTACTGACTATAGAAAAGTCAACAGTGTCCCCAAAACCGATTCATTTCCAATCCCAAGAATGGACGATTGCATTGATAAAATTGGAAATGCGGAATATGTCACCAAGTTTGACCTTTTAAAAGGATTCTGGCAAATTCCACTGACGGAAAGGGCAAAAGAAAGTTCAGCATTTGCAACTCCAGATGGACTTTAATAATATAAAGTCATGCCGTTTGGAATGAAAAATTCGCCTGCAACGTTTCAACGTCTGATGAACATAATAACATTTGGTCTTGATAATTGTGACGCTTATATCGATGACGTCATTATCTACAACAGCACCTGGGAAGATCATTTGGAAACCATTCGAAAATTCTTTGATCGACTCAGCGATGCGAATCTGACAATTAATTTGAGCAAAAGTGAGTTTTGCCATGCTTGTGTCACATTTTTAGGACATATTGTGGGACAAGGTCAAGTTAAACCTATAGAAGCTAAGGTCAAAGCTATCTCTGAATTTCAAGTTCCAATTTGTAAAAAGCAACTGATGCGATTTCTAGGTATGGCTGGATATTATCGGAAATTTTGTTCCAATTTTTCCAAAATTGCTGAACCTTTGACAAGTTTATTGAGTAAGAAAGCCAAATTTTATTGGTCTGACAAGTGTCAGGAATCTTTTGACAAGTTAAAGGCCATGCTTAAGAATGCACCAGTTCTTTCTGCACCAAATTTCAGCCAATCATTTAAATTATCTGTTGATACAAGTGATGTAGGGGTTGGTGGAGTATTGATTCAGGAAGACAAAAGTGGTGTGGATCACCCTGTGTGTTATTTTTCTAAAAAACTATACAAGCACCAGAAAAATTATTCCACAATTGAGAAGGAATGTTTGGCTTTGATATTGGCTTTACAGCATTTTGAAGTGTATGTTACCTCAGCTCTTTCTCCAATTATTGTGTACAGTGATCACAATCCCCTTACTTTCATCAACAAAATGAAAGATAAAAATCGGAGATTGTTGAGATGGAGTTTGATATTGCAAGAATATAACATTGACATTAAACACATCAGGGGAAAAGACAATGTGATTGCAGATGCACTCTCACGTGCCTAGAAATGTAATATTGCTTGATGTAATTAAGTCCAGTATCATAAAACATGTTCTTATGTAATTTGGGTTATTATAGTATTACATGTATATTCAAAAGAAAGCTTTATTATATAAATCTTTCTTTTTCTTTATGATGGGAGGTGTTATGTATGATGTTTATATAATATTATAAATATTTTAGGAAATTATAAATGTTTCTTCACTTTAATATTTGCTTAAATCTTAATGTTATCAGGAAAAACATGTTTAACTAGTGTCCTTGAATTAGGTTGTTTTGATCAATATGTTTTCTCAATTTGAAGGTCAAGGTTGATTTTTGTTTACAAGTAAAAATTCCATTAAGATGACTCATATTCTAGAACATTCTGTCATGTGACCAATCTTTATATATACCATGTTTGGTGGACATTTATTCAGTTTTGACATTACCATCAGTCTTGTAAAGAGCTATTACAGTTGTGAAAATTCATTCCAAATTCTAAGAGAGGAATTATTTTAAATATTCATTGGATTATAACAGTGCTCATAACTTTTGGATTTTGGATTTTTAATTGATGATTTTGGAATTTAAGTGAACTTATTCAGATATTTTGGAATACTTTATTTTGACATCAGCACATCAAGATTACTAGTACATCAGGACTTTGGAGACCATTAGCACATCATAACATTCAAGGACACAGCCGTGAATTCGGAACATTCTATATTTAGGACTTGTGATTAGAACAATCATTCTTATTGGATTATTAGGATTTCAAAACACATTACTGTAAGTGATTTTTTGATTTTCATTTTAATTATCTAGTAATAAATTGCTTGTTGATTTTTTACTTGATTTGTTGGTTTCACTTTCTTTCTGTTACATTTTTCTTAGACCATAGAGTCGTAACAGTATTGGTAGCCCAATAAAATGTCTCACACATCAGCTTAAAAAAATTGCTTTTTCTATCATTAAGTTTATTAAAGGAATTTCATAACTTGAAATTTCATTGACCGTTTTAATTCTAACAGCGTTTTATGATAATTAAATTTAAAAAGTTAAAATATCTTGAAGCTGGAATATGAAGACAGCTCAAACAGAATATAAATGTATATTTGTGGCCAATGTCAATAAAAATCTGTTATATTTCACAATGTTTGATAGTTTGTTCGACCCACGAACTTATTTCGCTTGACTCAATGGGAAGAGAGCTACTAATTCCCAAGTCGTCCTAATTAAAATTTAAATGCAATTCTCCTGCTTCCTTAAAACATGGAGTGATATTTTTCTTGATGTTGGAAATGGGCAGATTAATGTTTTTATTCTCTTCTACGTTATTTTTAAGGACGACTATATTAGTCAATACTTTGACACCACCCAAACTTGAAAATAACAAAGATTATTCTCGGATACCGACATTGTTGCCTTACTGCAAAAGTCAGAAAATATACATTCTAATTCTTCAAATACATTAGACTTGATTATGATCATTTTAAGTGCGACAATATTTTCAAAATAAATAAGTAATGATGGAGAACAAAAATAACAGCATTTAAGACATATTTACTATGATCTGAAACTCCAAATTCGTACACAAATAACAATCAATTGTGGGAACAAATTAAATTGGACAAACGTAAAATAAATTACTCTAAATTGAAAGAACGACTAACCGAACAGTATATCTATACATTGCACAAGAAAGCTAGAAAACGATTTCAGTACAAAAAAGTATATGTTAGTCCCATGGATGAAATACAACAATAGATTTAAACACGTTTCCACAGTGATAATTGTCCCCTCAATATACGTTTGGGTCAAGAATATAGAAATGAAAAAGGAAGACGAAATACACGACGCTACCAGAGAAATATTTAATGAGCGAAAATCAGAAAGGGGAAAGGAAAGGGAGAGAATTTTCAGCTGAAGAGAAAGCATTATATATCCGGAAGGTTAAGCAATTATTGGTGAACAAATATCGCATACTTTTCCACTTACTCAGACAGAAATGTGTCTGTAGTGGAAAGGGTTCATAGAAGTTTGAAAAGCAGAATGTGGATGTATTTCACTCAAAACGAAACTAGAAAATGGGTAGATGTATTGTCCAGCCTCTTCGATGGATGTAATAATAGTTATCACAGGTCAATATACATGATTCCGGTTGTAGCCAGTAAGAAAGAAAATATATCTAAAGTATCTGACAATTGAGACATATGGAACTCCTAAATATAATACATGTGAGAAGGCTAGGATCCCAAAATATGATATCAACAACTCTTGTTCAAACCATCGCAAATTGCGTAAAAGGTTTACCAGGAGGTGGAGGAGTTACAACAAGTGGTAGTGTTGGTATCGATAAATGTAGCACAGCCATTCGATGGCAAAGTTCAACAAAGAATAGAACATATCGACAAATATTTGTTTTAGTTAGCTCAAAAAGCAGCAACAGCATTGGCTTATATCAATGGCAGTGAAATAAGCTGGCTTTTAAAATCAGCTAGAGAAAGTGTTTCTTTATTAGCTGATCATGTCATTTCGCTTATTTTAGCATTAATTAGCTTGTTGTTTACGGTTGTAAACAAAAGTTTATATTTGACAACAAAAAGAACAAAATGACAAAGTGCAATAAGGGTAATATATATATATATATATATATATATATATATATATATATATATATATATATATATATATATATATCAACTATTTTTAAAATAAATAAAGTCAGCTCCTGCAACCATAGCAGTAATTATAAACGATTGTTTATTAGTTTAGTGAACTATGTCTTTTAAATCATGAACTGTTTCATTTGTAGGGATTACAATAGTCTCGCCATTTTTTGTCCTTCTTATCTACATAATACATACCCACTTTCTCATCATTCATGTCGTTGTCTATTCTTTGACGAATTGTTACAAACGGCTTATCAGCTGCTGGTATTATATTTTTTACCACGTGGGTATTTATACCAATATTTATTCCCAGATTAAATTTATCTGGTAACGTTTCAACTGTTGTTGCATAGAATCATGCTGTCAGTTTTCATCACCATATCACTATGTAGCAAAACTATACCATCACCACCAACAGTCCAGTTTAGTTTCACTTTGGATTCTGAAATCTTATTGCAATGTTTTCATGAGTCATAGCCATCTTCACCTAAAATTAAATTTTTCAATCCACTATTTTTACAGTGTCTTAAACAGTTGAAACACGTTATGCAATAGATTTTCTATTTTGTATTTGAGCACCTCAAACACGTATCACATAAGATCTGATATATTAATTTAATGTATATATTCCTTCTTCTTTTCAACCATTATCACCTTGCAGAAAAAGTAAGTCAATCCAGTAGATTCATTTACACTAATATTTCTATTATATAATTCGTAATTTTATTTAATTTTATCATACCAAAAATAACCAGGTTTTAATTTCTTTTTCTTCTACATAATTCTTTTCTTAATCTGTTACATTCATTTATCTTTTCCAATAGAAATTGTCATTAAGCACTGGTTGATTTTTTTCTCCATTCACGCATCTCCAGTGATGATGAGTAGGAATGTCAAAAATGCTGAATATTTTGTAAGATGTTTTAGATTAATGTTGCTGTTGTTTGGATTAATATTTTGTTCATCAGGCGCTTTCATTGAGCATTCATACAACAGTTTTCGTATCTCAAACTAAACTTGGAACCTATATATTGATTTTACTAACTATTGTACACTTTCATATGATAAATTCCCATAAGATATTCCTCATCCTGCTGTTGCTATCCATACTGCCCACCTAAGTTGATTTTGCCGGAATTCCATATCACACTGTTCTCTGTATCTGTTCATTGAATCATCAATGTCAAATTTTAAAGTATATTTATCAAAACTCTTTAATGGTTTGTATATAAAATACGTATTTTCTGTGTAGTATATTTTTTATCTCTTTCAATATTTCTGTAATGTCTTTAGCAACAGGAGTGTCAAACTGAGTTACGGGACAAGGAATAAGTCGCATTGCTTGTCATTTATTTTTAAAATCTGAAGTCTGTTGTTACATTGCCAAAAAAAATTATATTTCAGGCAAATCATCAACTTCTTATATTGTGGTTTTAAATAAGGACGTGCGAAATATTTTTTCATAATGTAAAGTATATCATTTTTTACAACTCTTGAACTATTTACGATTGCATTAGCATATAGATGTTGGTCGGGAAATTGTGTAAAAAGAATTTTACAATAGTATTGTGTGTTAAAAAAAATGTATTTTTGGTGCAATAACATAGGGTGTTGTTCGTAAAAAAAAAACGTTTTGTAAACATTTTGAGCAATAGCATAGGGTACTGATTTTAAAAGATTATACTTTTTGAGGGTGCAGTATGATATGGTTGTTAGCCGATTTTTTAAAAAAAATCCTTTTCTGTTTTTGTTTTTTTTTGTGTGTGTGTGTGGGGGGGGGGGATATGGTTCTGTGTCTGGACAAATGTTGTAAACACTTTTTGGTGGGGGTTGGGTGATATTTTGAAAACTTTTATTTTTGAGGGTAGAATAGCAGTACGTTAGTGGCTGGGGAAATGTTGTAAAAGTAAATTTGGTGGTGGGTAAGGTGTTGTTTAAAAAATTATTTTTGAGGAATGAACACGAGGAGCTCTTTGGGATAAATTGTCCTGGTTTTATTTGTTCAAAGAAAAAGACCTTCTAAATAGATTAAGAATATCGGAATCATCCTAATTTGAAGTTAACTGTGAGATATCATCAAATTTAAGCTTTGAACAAATACAAAGTATATTCTTCTTACCACTGCATAGCTGTATTGATCTAAGACAGCATATATATTTTTTGACAGTCACTTCTCAACATGAATAACCATTTCAAGCAAGAATGTAATACTAATAGAAAATAAGTGAAAATAGTAAGTTGCATAAAATATTACATGCTCTGTGGTTAAAACTTTATATAGTTATTTTAAATGAAAAGTTAGTTTTGTTATTTTTGTGCTTGTATTGGTGGCTAAAAATAATAAACATCATTCTCTTGAGATATAATGCAACATTTAGTTCAGCAAAAATATTCAACTATGGCAAGCGTGAAATAAACTTGTTTACATGACTGCAATGTTACCTAAGTCGATAATCCTATATCATATGTTTGTATATTATACGTACGTAATAACAAATAAGTAATTTCGGTAATGTTTACGTTATGAGATCTATTAGGCAAATAATAAGTGGCATTCAAATGTGTTTGAAAAAGGTTGTCACTATTTTTCACAAAGATGATAAGTACTTTTTATTTTTTGATATCATTTTTATCATGTTATATCACTTTCCTCGTGTGATAAATATCATCGCACAATTTATGACACTCATTTAGTAGTTTCAATCTATATTTTCCAAGGTTAATAAAATGAGATAAAACATTCAACTCGATTCATGAAGTTCGACTTACGTTAGACTAATGTAACAGCCTGTATAATTTGATCGTAATATTCGTAGCTATCAAGAAAATGTCTATATTTTACAATATAAACAAAGAATATTCCCATTTTTATTCCTAAACTAAACTTTCTTAACTTCAACTGAACTCTAATATAATTTAAAAATTAGAAGGGAGCTTTTGAAAACAAAGCAGGTAAATTACAAATGGTCCTTCTTCATTCATATATACGTTATTCATTGACAAGTTTATGCACAATATTTAGCGCTCATGTTTTTTTTTTATTATTAAAATAATTGCAAACCATACCTATACTTATTATATAGCATATTTGTGCGTGTAATGACTTTCGCTGTTTTCCTTGTACTTTTAAAGATGTACATATCAAATGAACATTGGAAGCCGTAAACGTGTTTCGATACAAATTATGTGTGAGGAATAATGCAAGTTCTTAGGAATATACTGAAAGGAAACTTTTCTTGAACCTCTAACTTGTGCTTTTGATCTATCAATTCAATATAAAATGTTCCCCAATGTACATTAAGTTGCAAGCCTTAAAGTAACTTTATCTTATCACTGTCTTACATTTAGAATGCTTTTGCACTTGAAAACAACGTTATTGTTGAAAGCAATATTACAATGAAAGTGAAGTTATTGCCATGAACATATAATGTAGAATTGTTCATCTTTTTACGATGTTCATTCCATGAATCAATTAAATTAGGCATTATAATGCAAAATGATACGAGATGTACAGAAATATTTTATACAAGATACCAATTTAGTAAGATCTCTTTAATAGTAGGTTCGGTTTAGATGGCACAGTTAATTTTCTAGATGAATCTATCCTTAATATTTTCAACAGCACGATCAAATCGTGTCAAATTCATGTTTACTAATAATAAAATTCCTTGATATCAAGTCAGTGGACCCAAATCATGAAATGGACTTGATAATCTCAAGGAATTTTTGCGGCTAGCTGATTCGATACACAAGAGAAATCATGTAGAGATGCGTTACTCTTTGGAAGAAAATAGAATTCCTTGACACCATGACATTCCTAGATAGAAGTTACATTATAACAAATCTGTACATCAAAGCCATCGACATGCATCTGTGTCAGCATATTATATAGAGTCATGAATATTTCATAGAGTCATCCAGACACAATGAACTGTGCAATACCCCACGGACCCGGAATACGGATAAACCAATTTGGCCGCAAGATCAAGATTACAGGAAACATAGGGACGAAACAATAACTTTTTTTTCTTAACTTAAATATGGATATTCTCTGTAACTAATAGAGAAACAAGCGCAGAATGTTTGTTGTACAGTAATGATCTGTAAAATACAAGCTTGAAGGGTAAATTGTTTACGAGGAGTTAAAATAATAGGCTTGGTGATACGGGAGGAGGATCATAAGATATATCTCGAAGCTTAGGCTGGTTTTAGGAAAAATATGTCCACAACTGATAAAATTGTTACATTACATGCGTTAATCAATCGCTATATTAATTCACGTTAAAAATTCTTTTGTGCTTTTGTTGATTTTGCTAAAGCGTTTGATTCTATTATGATCGATAGTTTATGGTGTAAATTACTTAAGTTAGGAATAAGAGTTAAAATATGTATTATTGTACATTCAATGTATGAAAATGTCAAAAGCAGAGTGAGATTGAATAATACCTTGTCAGACGTATCTGTATGTGTAACTGGCGTGCGTCTGGAAGATTGCTTGTCGCCCTTTTTTCCATGCATATTAATGCCATTGTAGAAGAATTAATAAACTGTGGTCCTCAAGGTGCTGACGTAGATATACTACAACCGTTTATCATTTTATACGCAGATGATCTACTTATATCTTCTGAGTCGAAACAGGGTCTAAGTACCTTGAGTACATACTGTGACAAGTGGGGCCTAAAAGTTAATACAAACAAAACAAACATTATAGTTTTTCGTAAGAGACGAAAGGTAGCAGATGATAATGTATTCTTCTATAAAGCTTTGGAGTTAGAGGTTGGCAATAAATTTGTGTTTTGTGGAATTGTTTTATATCGGGGGGGGGGGGGGGGTCTTCACAATTACTCAATAAACTTTACGTGCACAAGATTCAAATGTATAATTACAAAGGAGAAATATTTATAAAAGTTTGAAAATGTGCCCCCAAATGTAAAATGGGAAATATTTGACACAACAATTTCACCAATTTTTACGTATGGACCAGAAGTGTGGGGATCCAGGTCGGGGTCGGGGGCATGAGCTCTAAACAACCGAATGGTTTCCTAGATTACGTATTCTTTACAGACAGATGGTTAAAATTATGTCCTGGAAACGCTTACAATGCAGAATATTCTGGGCGCTTGGCCTCCTGGATCCTACTTGGGGATTCCGTCCCACCGGCTCTACGCCCCCCCCCCCCATAACGATATGTCTGGTTCAGTATATGTTGATGTTATATTCCAAACATGAGGGGAATTGGTAACGGAAGTATAAGTGAAGAAATAATTTTCATTAAATAATAATAATAATAATAATAATAATAATAATAATAATATTAATAATAATAATAATAATAATAATAATAATAAAATCTTTTATCAATTATAATTCTTGACACCAGGGGCAGAACTCAGGAACAGGAATGATACTAAGAAAAGGTAGTATGTGCTAATATTACCTTCCAAATATGTAAAGAGTGACAGAAATATAAGTACTGGAGAAAAAACTTTAACCAAAATTTTTGACCATAAGTCCTTACCCCATGGCCCCACCCAGTGATAGAAGTGGTAATGAGAACAGAGGAGTTTGGGATAATACTAGATTCTAACTATGAAGTGATTCAGGAAAGGAGTTACTGAGGTAAAAATGCTGGGGAAAAAAGCAATTTTAAGCAAAGCTGTCTACAGCGGACAATCCAAAAGTTAAATGCCCCAGCATACAAATATCCTTGAGTTCACAATAGGCTAATAATATTACATAAAAAGGGCGCAAAACGTTGTCTCCAGCTAGTAACGTTTTCCCTTAACTCCATAACTTTAACATCAGGGTTAGAACCCTGTTTCCGTTTGTTGAAAACATTTGGTCTTCTCACACCTTATCCACATGCATGTGTTAAATATATATTACCGGTACTTATGTATGAGTCATTTGAAATACAGATGAAAAAACTGGGCAAATAAACAGTATTTGCGACACTAATTTCCCCAATGCGTATGGCAACGCTTTGTCTAGACTGTATATCATTAAAGTTTAAGGAATACTTCAAATGAACCAATATCGCCTTCGGATTTGTTAAAGCTACGTATGATACAATGATAAAAGTATGGATTGTGAGTACGGAAAACGACATTGGCATGACACAGGATGTTACACAGTAAATTGGGCTAAATGAGTGACATAATTATGCTTTACAACATGACATGTAATCAATGAAAACCATTCAATAACAATATAAACGCCATCTAGGGACGCTAATTAATTAGTTTATTAAAAGATTTACTGAATGCACCGAGAATCCATATCATCAAGAAGGCTCAGAAAATATTAAGTGTCATATGCCTTAAGAACCACTTAGCAAATTAGCAATGGGCAATTGACCACTAAGAGCTAATCAATTGCGAGTTCATGTATCACAAACTTCACAATCACTCGATAGAGCATTCGCATTCTTTAAATTGGATGAAGGCAATTGCATTAAACATCGGGAAGAATACTAATTTGACTTCACAACAATATTATTTTTCAAAAAAAAGATCGAAGTCATTTTTTCCCCTGAATAAGACTTATAGAGCCACCAGAAACTCAGTCCAAAAAATCTCTTATCTTGCACTTTATTATGTCTCTGTCTTTGCTTAAATTAAGTTTTCCTTAGCAATTTGTTTTTCCCCATTGGCATATTCTAGAAGTAGTATAGAAATAGGAATAATTGGACAACTCATATTCTTTTAAAATATATTAAAATTGGACCAATGATCTTTTAAAATATATGAAAAATGATCCAATCATCTTTTTTTATTAAATTTTCTCCTACCTCAGTAAGGGGAACATTACGAATCAAACCTAGAAAAATGCAAGTGCTGCCAGATGCCAAGAATAACAGAAAGTGGATTCCTGTATATTATTAGTATAACAATGGAGAAAACATGTAGACAATGCGTTAAAGTCTATTGAAAAGTGTGATAATGCAAGAGCTAGCAAAATCTCAGAACTAAACCGATCGATAACAACAACAATAGATGGTTATGAATTATTGAGATGGAGATTCAATACCGTATTTACTTATATACGCACCCCACAAACAATAAGGGAAAGAGCAGGTGTGATAAACAACATTCAGCACTATTTACAACAAATTAAACAAAGGATAAACAGTGAAATAGATGTTTTGGAAATTTACATGGATAAGATTTTTTAAAAATCACAGGAAGGCTAGGATACTTTAAATTTTCAAATGGAACAGTTACAACAAGATTTTAATCATAAACAAAAACAAATAGATAGAGACATAAAAGCAGGCAAGTCAAGATTTTAGCACAAACGTTATTGGCCTGGTCAACAAGACAATAGGTAACACTAATGTCCTGTCAGAGCAGCAAGAAAGCATGATTTAACTGAAATAGCCAAAATGATAGAGCCTGCTGCAAAAAATAAATTTAAATGACACCATGATTGACCCTATGAACACAAGTTAAAATTTATATATTATACACGTGAGTGAAAAGATCAAAACGATAAAAGATGTCACATTCATGGAAATTTACAACAAATTACACGCTGATTTTGTGGTACAAGGCAGTATTGACGAAATAGACAAAAGGATAAGATTAAAATAATTTAAAACACAATCTGAAATGGAGACAGATGAATTCAAGACTGATATGGATACCAAAAAAAAGGACAAAACTCTGAGTTTAGGTAGCAGCATTAATACGGTATATATATATATATATATATATATATATATATATATATATATATATATATATATATATATATACATATACAGAGAGAGAGAAAGAGAGAGAGAGTGGGGTGAGATTTTTAAATTAAAACTGAATTGAGCATGGTCTTGGACTGTGTGCTGTAATCGCTAAATAAAAGTAAATAAATCCATCAAGACATAAAGGAGTTGGATAAAAAAAAAATTAAAAAATTAAGAAATAAACTTATGTCAAGTTGTATATTGCCTGTCGTTTGTCGCATTGTAACAAGTCAAAAGTATATAGATGGTATTAAATTAAGTGCGGGACGAGATAATGAAGTTCAGTTGTTAACGAGACCGGAACACTTAAATTAGTAGATGATATTGAATGGCGGGTAAAAAAACAGTTATTAGATTATTTTAAAACTGAAACTAAATCTCAAATAGTAACGAATACCCAGGGATTCAACTATGCTCCATCACGATGTGTTGAATACAAGTGATACACAATATATATTTCACAGAAATATGTATTTTCAAATAAAAAAAAATCAATTTATGTCAGCTTGTTTAATGTGACATACGATCATTTGAAGTTTCTGTTCATATTTACATTAGATTCGAGGTAAAGAGAAAACGTTTTGCTTACTCATTAAACATTGGAAAAAGAACATGAACATCTTTCGCAGTGTTAAAGCATTACATACGTTATATCTAGAAGAGAACAATGCTTTAATAATTATATTGAGAAAGTTACAAAGTGAAGTTCTGCCAGAAAGCAAACTATAATATTTAGCAGAAGAATCAAAATTGTTGCTTATATACAATATCGCAGCAGCAAGAGTAATCATATCGATTAGCAATAGCTAAAGGTCTGACACTACATAGTTCAATGAAAACAGAGCAATGACACTGGATTACTTGAATGAGGGATTGAGAAAATAAAGTTTGGTGACGCAGTATTTAAACAAAATGGACGATACTTTTGCCCTATATGCATAAATTCATCCTGATCCATCTACTCATTCTGATGCATCTACCCACCCAGACAATATGGCAAACTTGAAAAACCAAAGCAACCTAGACTCAATGAATTATACCAATCTACTGAACAGGTATAATACAAATAAATCTTTACAGATGATGGTTTTTAGTTGTTGCTTGAAAATAGTTTGTAGCATATAAACAATAAAGATGTAGATGTACTATAACTCCATTAGTCTTCCAAAACAGGAAAGGATACCACAAGGAGTTAAATATCTCAATCCAACACATTATTGTTTCACATACAAACCGTGCAAAATTGAACCCAAACACATCTTTCAGGTATGTATACAAAAGCTAAACCCAAATATACTGGTTGTCCCAAGTAGTTTTTCGTATCGTTTGATATCAAAGGAAAAGGAGATGCTTCACAATACAGTGGTAAAGAATCTGAGTAGAATTCTTAGGAAACCCATCACCATATACTACGGAATGAAGATCTGTTCAAGCTGAATGACTACAACATTTTCATGACATACGAAGGTGTGTGCTTACCATTATCTGCAAGAACAAGGTATCATCAACGATAAATTGACAAAATTACGATCATGGACAGGTAATGCATAAAATACTGGCAAGAAGTTTAGACTACTTGACCTTCACATAGTTCAGATGGTTAATTCTCAGGAGTTTCAATTGATGTAACTTATTACAGAAATCACTAAGTATTTGTTCGATGAACAACAAAAGCACAATTAAATTAATAACGTAAGTGTTAGTAATTTATAATGACAATCATTGCATTGCTTCAGCTTAAGGAGCACACACAATAACATATTGCATGGATTATATTAACTAATGTTCAACAAGATATCTAACTTCAAATCACTGAAACAAAAATGTAGATTTTCACAAAATGTGCATGCGTTTTGCTTCAGATGCTGTCCGAACACTCAAAACAATCAACTGAAATGAATAATATTTTAGGTAGTGTTAATATATTTGAAAGAGCTTCAGAACTTGATAATTTGTGACTTGACTAATTGTAGTAGAACAATGTTTGCACTAAATCTGATAGGGATTGTATACTGAACTGATTTCGATTACATCGTTTTTTGTTTTTCAATTATTTGGTTCAGCAATACTTACAAGAGAAAGTGGATACTCGGAGATGAAAATTTGACAGCGATAGATCATAAATTGTATAAGTGTCTGAGTTACTGTTTGATGTCTATCAAAGTACAAACACTGTGTTTCTGATTGATGACTGTGCTAATTTCGATGACGCACAAAAGGAAGCAATTAATTTAACCAATCTAGTATTTAGTGGTCGGTATTGTAGTATATATGTGTCGGTAATAAGAGAGAGAGAGAGAGAGAGAGAGAGAGAGAGAGAGAGAGAGAGAGAGAGAGAGAGAGAGAGAGAGAGAGAGAGAAAGAAAAAAAACCTTAGTTTTTTGCGTTCTGATACGTTTTCTGGCCACTAAACAAAATTGAAGCATTTATTGCAAATATATTTCTGTCCTTGATGTTTATTTAACTGTGATGACACGAATTTAAAAAAAAAATTTTTTTATTACACAGTAATGGTTCCTACATCTATCAAATCAATTACTGTATATCTCCAGATTGTATTTCGGATGGTCTATCCAGAGATTCTACAGCATAAAATAAACAACTAATGTCTTTTTTTTATTTCATACAAGTGTTGTATTTTTTAAGTGTTACGACTCTATGGTCAAGAAAAATGTAACAGAAAGAAAGTGAAACCAACAACTCAAGTAAAAATCAACAAGTAATTTATTTCTAGATAATTAAAATGAAAAATCAAAAAGACACTTACAGTAATGTGTATTAAAATCCAAATAATCCAATAAGAATTAGTGTTCTAATCACAAGTCCTAATATAGAATGTTCCGAATTCACGGGTATCCTTGAATGTTGTGATATGCCAATGGTCTTTAAAGTCCTGATGTACTAGTAATCTTTAATGTGCTGATGTTAAAATGAAGTACTCCAAAATATCTCTGAATAAGTTCACATAAATTCCAAAATCATCAATTAAAAATCCAAAATCCAAAAGTTTATGAGCACTGTTATAATATAATGAATATTTAATATAATTCCTCTCTTAGAATTTGGAATGACTTTCCACAACTGTAATAGCTCTTTACAAGACTGAACTGATAGTAATGTCGAAACCGAAAAACTGTCCACTAAACATGGTATATATAAAGATTGGTCACATGACAGAATATTCAAGAATAATAAATGTACGTGTGACCATTGACAGGTAACTCCTAAGGTATTTCCAGTTTTATTTGTAAACAAAATCAACCTTGACCTCAAATTTGGTAAACATTTTGTTGATCAAAACTATCCTTTAGCTCAAATCTGAAGTAAACAACCTAATTCAAGGACACTAGTTAAACATGTTTTTTCTGATAAACAATATTAAGATTTAAGCAAATATTAAAGTCAAGAAACATTTATAATTTCCTAAAATATCTATAATATTATATAAACATCATACATAACATAAGCCATTCAGACGAATCTATGAACGAGTTTCCTCTGAGAGGGCAATACCTATCTATTAGTAATGTTAAATATTAAATCTTGTCAGGCATCCATCTTGTTCTTTAGCTTATTTCTGGGCCAAAGTAGGGGTGTTTAATGTCAAATAAACGTTCAATGACGTTATCCATTAACCTCTGCTTATTATGTTCATAGGTTTTGTTCTCTGGTAAATATTTGTGTACTAACCTTATTCTCCTTCTTCCATTATATTTAGCACAGGCTCTGTCGTCGGTTATTTCATAAGTATAATCGTTAAGTCCAGCTGTACTTTTACAGAACCGAATTGCCTTATTTTTCTCCTGATGATCTTCTTTAAATATGGTTCGATATCATTCATAAATTCATTCAAATCGTAATTGTCACAGTTATAAAATCTATACTCATTTACATTACTTTTAAATGAGTCCCGAAGACCTTTCGTTATGATTCTGTTTAAGTTTTGTATGTACGTTTTAATTTCTTTTTAGTTTGAAAATTTATTAATGGTGGTTGTAAGGTTTTCACACCTGGTTTTGCATTGGATATTTTCTTTTTGATTTATTTATGTAAATAAATTTCAATATATGTTTGAACAATTTAGCATTTGTATTTAATTGTGTAATGTTAGACATTTACAATAATTTTGCAAGATGCTAACCTCACTGCCTATATATTCTGTCCCATGGAGGTAGTTAAATCGAAACTGTACCACCTGAAACCACCAGGGTCAGGCCACATTTCTAAAGGAAATCTTGTTCTACGCTTTGTAATCGTACTTTGTGCTCAGCATATTGCGTATATATAGCGATCGTGTCACATTGCTCTTGTGCATCAGCCTTACAATTAAATTTGTTTTTCTTGTTTGCATGCCTTTTTTAGTTTTACATGTGACTGCCCAGCGAGCGATTTGCCTGCACATAGTGATTGTGTCACGCAACTCTTGTACGTCTTCCGCACGATGCAAATTTTTCACATTTTTTGCTAGCTTGTTTTAATCTCTTTCCCTAACCTGGAGGTTTATTTCGATCGCGGGGTATATATGATCTTCTTGTTATGTAGTGCCAGTCTGTATAGAGTGCGCTGGTACTCAATTTATATGGAACAAATCTCCACAGGCAAGAATCGAGCAGCATATTCCTGGTATACTCATTCTGCTTAGTACGTTTGCGCTCATGAGCTTGCTTACTAACACTGTTAAATTCCATGTAGACTAACGTACTAGCAGACGATACTTGGTGTTCGCTGCATTGTCTTTGAGCTAGTGATTGTCTGTATGTTCGACTCTGTATTTATCTTAGTTAACATTGGCACGCTTTCTCTCAATTTTCTGCTACAATTCTTCATATCTTATTTTTGATACATTCTGCATTTTGCTGATCGTATTTTTGTGTATTTCATTTTTCTTTGGTTTTAATATGTTCGTGAAAAAATCTGTATTTCATTTGTTCCACTGCGTGAAACAAAAGGCAAAAATGCTCTAGATGTAGTCATTTATGTTATTGCATGTGGGGAAAATCTATCAGAAACAAACAATAACGACTGTGGTCTTTCTATTATACATTACTATAAAGTACTAGCGGACATATTTCACAGTGGATATATTAAATTATCAGGGCTTGGAAAATGTCAGGAATGATGCACACCATTATTAGATTCAGGTAACTTAGTACACACCAAGCGCTCATCAGTGATATTTCGTGATTTTATATTGGCACATATATCTTTTTCTATTTGCACGCCACTCACAGATCCACATAAGTGCTGGTGATCTTTAATTTATTTACAACCAAGAAATTAGTGTTAAGTCCAGTATTTCTTTAATTTGTGATACGATATCATTGAGTCTACCTTCAGTGAGTCTCCAGCATTTGGCAGGTTAAGCCATTTTTTGTGTAAAGTTTGATTTTTAATGTTTCTCTACCACTGTATAATATTACGACTAGGGGTAATGTAACAAAAGAAAAGACTCAAACAAGCTTTCAAGATTTAAAATAAAAATATTTAATTTCCTAAAATATTAAAATATTTCAACAAACAATCAAAGTGAAAGAATTAAAAATAACTTACAGTATAGAATATCCTTAAAAGTCCTAAATTGTTCTAAAGCTCACTGATCCGAAAGTCAATCCAAATATTCTGAATGTAGTATGTTCCGAATGAAGTAACCTTCACTGTACTAATGTGTTAATAAGAATAAGTTATATTCAAATAATCCTTGCGAATATGGAATATCACAAGCTCTAGAATGGTTTTCCATAATTCTACGGAGCTGTATAATTATTAAAGTTGAAGAAACAGTACTAATCCAGAATGCACTGTATTAAAATAAATTGATATCCAAAGTAGAATATCCACACACAAAAAGAACCAAATTCGTGTATGACCTCTCAATCCAGTGTAACTATGAAGAATGCCAGAATACTGCTATTAATCCTATAATATAGTCTCCCACTACGCAGAATCGAAATAAAAACCCATTTAATCCTTCTAAAACCAACCTTCTCTGAAACCAATCAGAAATTAGGTTATGCGTGACATCTCTAAAGTACCAGTGTCCTGACATTATAAACAGTAAATAACGTATTGATTCACAGAAGCTAGGTCAGAAGTTCAAATCTTCACGCTCGCTAAAACCACGTGATATGACTAAGCCTTCGAAATATCGATCGAAATTACCGTATGTGTACTCACAGAAAGACGATAGCTGTTAGACTAAGAACAGAGATCATAAACTAAAAAACTATACCATTATTAAAAGAAAAATAATATATTACTCCGTAACAATAAGAACATTACAATAAAAAGTATGATTTGACCAGCTCTCATTAAAAATATACTAGAGTTTTGCTGGGCTAGTAATTGTTTTTAATTCTGATTTTTAACGTTACCGGAGGTACAAAACAAAAAATAAAAATTAGTGCTCCATTTCTCCATATGTCTATACTACTTCTAGAGATAAAATATTTTTGTATCAATTTAGTGCCAAATATAGACAGATTTTGCAATGTGAATCAAGACATATATCTTTTCTGTTTTTAGCTTCAGGCAACAAGGTCATAAAAAACAACGTTATGGTGTATCTTGGAGCAAAATTTTTGCAGACCTAGACTACTTACCTGAAATAAAAAAATAAAAAGTTATTTAAATTTGTTTCTTTTTCTGAGAGAGTAGGAACTGTTTCAGGTTTTGTTTGTAATATTTATTTTTACAATAGTGATGATAATGATGATGATGACGACGACGACGACCATGATGATTTTTATTATTATTATTACTATTATTATTATTATTATTATTATTATTATTATTTTAGTTGTTGCCTTTGATGCTGTTTATGTTGTTACCAAAATTTACTAATCCGAATTCTAACTACAAAACATTTCATCACATTGCACGAGAGTTACGAAAGTTACTAAAAATTAAGCGGCATTCAATGTGTCTTGGGTGCAAATTTTTTAAATAAGTGGAAAGGCACCTTTCAAAATCATTAATTAAGGGGTCATTATCTCGAGACTTTTGTATTTATCATAAATAAATCTGAAAGTGTTTTCCTACGAATTTTTCACTTTTTGGCCACGGTTAAAAGAAACACATTATTTGTAAAACAATTATATTTAATAATAATCATAATCATAATCATAATCATAATCATCATCATCATAATAATTAATAATAATAATAATAATAATAATAATAATAATAATAATAATAATAATAATAACAATAATAATAATAATAACAATAATAATAATATATTTTTAAAAATGCTTGGAAGATTATCCTATTAGATGCTTGATATCAGAAGAAGAGGATTATATTAAAGATTTTTCTGCGTATAACAAAGAATGTAGACTATGGACTTCATTTGGGATGTGATCCTCTATTTGTATTATGTATTTCTTTATTTTGACAGAAAGCATACGATATTTAATTGCTTAGTGATATAACATTTTTTTCCAAATCATTAGCTCGATCAGTAACATGCTATAACAGAATTCCTGTGTCTGAAAGTAACTAATTGCTCTCTAATATTGAAATCATATCCACCCTATCTCCCTATCAAACAAAGCTAAATGTTCATTCAAGATTCCACTACTACTACTACTATTACTACTACTGTTGATGCTGCTACCGCTAATGCTACTACTACTAATGCTACTCATACTACTACGTCTACTGCTACCTCTACTACAACCATTAATAATAATAATAATACTAATAATAATAATTTTAATAATAGTATCGTACTGATCTCTAAAGGAATTTGCACAGATATATGTTACCAATTATATAGCAAATAAGAATCGTTCCAAATGCACCGAATTTTTGAGAGGTCGTTTTTTATCACGGAAAAATTATATTTGAAACAAACGTGTAAAAGCAAGGTGCAGCAAGTCGGAGAAATATTAATATATATATATATATATATATATATATATATATATATATATATATATATATATATATATATATATATATATATATATATATATAAGTTGTCCCTATGAAAATAATCCAAATCTACTTTTTCTTTTAAATAAAGATTACTGATATTTAACTTGCGAACTCATTCGAGTCTGTCTGTGATTGTAAGACTGCAAATTTCCTTTGATTATCACTAATTTTACTTCGATGAGCAAGTAGTTTACAAATAGTGTGATTTTTTTTATTCAAACAATTGCTTAAGACCATGGTATTTACTTAAGATACAATTTTTTTGTAAGGAATCAAATTAAGCTCGTCACAAAACCATTCAGGTGTAAAGGACAGTATATGTAAAATTTGTGTAGCATGAACTAATGTAAAGGTCAGTATATGTAAAATGTGTGTAGCATGAACTAATGTACAGGAGAGTATATGCAAAATTTGTGTACCATGAACTAATGTACAGGACAGTATATGTAAAATTTGTGTAGCATGAACCAAGGTAAAGGTCAGTATATGTAAAATTTATGTAGCATGAGGTAATGTAAAGGACAGTATATGCAAAATTTGTGTAGTGTAAACTATTGTAAAGGACAGTATATGCAAAATTTGTGTAGTGTGAACTATTGTAAAGGACAGTATATGCAAAATTTGTGTAGTGTAAACTATTGTAAAGGACAGTATATGCAAAATTTGTGTAGTGTAAACTATTGTAAAGGACAGTATATGCAAAATTTGTGTAGTGTGAACTATTGTGAAGGACAGTATATGCAAAATTTGTGTAGTGTAAACTATTGTAAAGGACAGTATATGCAAAATTTGTGTAGAATGAGGTAATGTAAAGGACAGTATATGCAACATTTTTGTGTAGCATGAACTAATGTGACATACATTTTTAATCTTTAGCAGAGAAAGTAAGGACTATCTCAATGCACATCCTAAAATTATAACCGTGTGTATGTCTGCCAGTATGTGTTTAAATAGACCTGGATAACAGTACACGAATGTATGTCTGTCGATATGTGTTTAGATTGACATTTAGGTCAGTAAATGTTTGTATGTTTGTCAGTATGTGTTTAGATAGAACTCTAGGTCAGTACACGTTTGTATGTCTGTCAATATGTTTTTAGATAAACTTCCAGGTTAGTACACGGGAGATCAGTTGGATTTGTCTGGTCAGTATTTGAAATAAATGTTGGTCTCCGGCCAGAAAAGAAGGGAATGACGAAGAAGAAGGAGAAGAAGATTATGATAATGATAAAGAGGAGGAGGAAGAAAGAGGAGAGGTGAAGAGGGGAATGAAAGGAAGGAGGATGAACATGAAAAATAAATTCAGTTTTTCACTTGTATATGTTGGAAATGTATTCGGTCAAAGGAGCTGTATGTCATAAGTCATATGATTAATACAATTTGAAACATACAGTAATTGGAAAATTAACACTTTACTTGAATAAATATATTTAGAAATGCAAAATCTAAGGTTTTCACCCAAGCTCTGTTATTTTTGGGAAATTTTGTTTCGGCTGTTTCTTCAGATACATTTACTCCGTCTAAAAGCATCGACTGTCTGTCTAAACCCATTGACTGCATTCGATAGTCATCTACTCACATTCGACTCCGACACTGTATATTTTATTTCAAATATCTGTAAAACTTACAGCTTTTCTATGTACATAGCACTAATCAGATTTTGCATATTTATCTCCTCGTGATTTTATTCAAACTGTCATGTATTCTGTTTATGCACACCAACCTCCGAATTATCTTCGTTTATTTCTTTTTGAGACCTTGGTGTGCTTATGTCTTTTAAAGACGGCAAATTTTCATTATGTTCATTCATAAGACATTCCACTGAGTTACGCAGAAGCTAATTTATGCAAATGTATGCTAGACTTTGATGAAATTCGGGTTTGAACGTCCAATCACAATTCCTTACTCTGTCGCCATTAATACGTCGGTCCATGTACAAGGTAAATCATCTGTTTAAACTCATAGCTGGAAGTCTTCAGGTAATAAATTGTATCGTTAATCAAGAAACCCACAATGCGTGAAACAAGCATTTTGCTATGACCTTTATGAATTGTAAACGTATTTTTTAAACAAATTATACACGTAAATTTAGTCGCAATTATAATGTTATTCATGAATATTGAAAACGTTTAATGTATAAACCAAGAGATGGCTTTCCATAGTATGTCTCTACAAGTTAAACTAGTCATCACTAACAAGGGCACGTTATACTAAGATATACAACATCTGGAGAACATTTGAAGAAGATATCAAAATTAAGCCTTTTTCTAAGTTACTTTCTTGAGAACTGTTTTGGAAAAACGTCACCCAAAATGTGAATGTTATGGAATTTTACTCAAACATTTATTATGCTACCGTGCATCGTTGACCGATTGTATATCAAGTAGGATACAAATGAAAGTAGATACATGTACATACACAGTGCTGGATTACCCAAAAGACAGACTAAGCACGTGCTTATGGCACCAGCAAAGTAGGGGCACCAACTACAAAAAAATGAGAAATTACGGTTAAGTATCGTTTATATTTTGATTTACATGGGGGTGGGGGGTGGGGGCACCATAATCTTTTCAGTGCTTAGGGCCTCTAAAGGTCTTAATCCGGCCCTGTACATACATACATACATACATACATACATACATACATACATACATACATACATACATACATACATACATACATACATACATACATACATACATACATACATACATACATACATACATAGAAAACTAACAACAAGAGAAGATATATAAAAAGAGTTAATTGTATTTGAGACTCTATATAACGCGATTCTATAAAACGCTGCAGAGCAGCAATGATAAGCAAAGTATTTGTTGTATCGACGCTCATGAAATAAGTATTTATGTGCAATGTACAGTATTCACTTCCTGAAAATATGTAATTTAAACCATTTCACTTTTATCTTAAAACTGAATCACTTTCAATACGAAAAGTATGTTGTTGTTTTTTTATCAATTGCTATAAATAAAAATGTCCAATAATATTCCTTGCAGTGATTAAGCTTGGTCCCAACACATGTATATTATTTCCCATCACATAGTGTCATTAACAGCTACTAGCTCTTTTAGCCACATTGTGGTCCACCTGTGCGGCAATAATTTTATAGCCGGTAAAGAGGAATACAGACTTCATCTAGTGAGTGTACCTGCAAAATGAATTTGGTTGTGAGAAGCACAAGCAATGCAAAATTAACGGTTTTATACATATGTACTTGAGATCAACATTCTAAATGGATAAATTATAAACACTTCAAAGTGCTTTGAAATTCCGTCGTTGCCCGTACAGGTTTGCTAAGTAGCAATTCTGTCCCCAGGGCGTCTAAGTTTTACTAAACCCTTAATACCATGGCCTACACGTTAATTTTTGATGAGCAAATAATTTTTTATTACAGTGGTTAAAACTGAGATTTTATTTTGTGACTTCTTGGAGCATTCGATTAAAACTGCATAAGCGGCAGGTACTTTTTGTAATTTCGATCCTATTTGTTCCATAAAAACAAACCCTTTCTTTTAAGCCCAAAATATGAATGGTCCAAAGTTTTCCTGCCGTTCAGTATAGGTGTTGTCTGAGGTATATTGCAGTTATAATTTTCATTATTACTAAACCATGAGAAAAAGTATAGTGTACGTTGGGAATAATATTATATATTTTTATCAATGTTAAAAATTATTTCTATACAACATTTCTTTGTAACCTTAGTTACATTATTATCGCCATAGATTAGTGCCTGGAAAATTAGAGTCCCAAGTGGCACTACCAGTCCACTTAAAAACTCTCTTCATCTTCTAACTCTCTACCCCCCGCCCCCTCCTCCAACCACCACCACCACCATCACGCGTCAGCGTTGTGCTTCTAAGGAGCTTTGGCATCACTGTAAACTTTAAGACATTATAGTCTCGAATGCCACATCTTTTCTTGCTGTCAGAAGATTGTCCCTTTGTTCTTTCCAATTACATTGTTTGTACTCCATGGAGAGCTTCTTTTCAATGAGTTTTCAAGGAAGTTCCAACAGCTTTTAAGAAATATTTTACCTTATTGAATTAGAATTTTATTCATATGCTAGGTTGTTAACTACCGGCCGTGTTATCTGTCATATGGTAGGTTGTTAACTACCGGCCGTGTTATCGGTCATATGGTAGGTTGTTAACTACCGGCCGTGTTATCGGTCATATGGTAGGTTGTTAACTACCGGTCGTGTTATCGGTCATATGTTAGGTTGTTAAGTACCGGCTGTGTTATGAATCATATGTTAGGTTGTTAACTACCGGCTCTGTTATGAATCATATGATCAGCCACATTTTATCCCATTTTATGTATTTAGTTACCATTCTTTAACTATATGTACTTAATTTAAACTGTGATATATTTTATTTTATTTTGAACATTTTGTATATCAACATATAAATTCAAGACGTTTTCCAACAAATTTAACGACCCTTCAAGGCCCAAACCAGCCTTTTTGAAATTCAAGGAGTTTTCAAGGCAACTGCTCATATTCGCGGATTTTTCAAGTTTGTAAGAACCATGAATTATGTTAGATTATTTTTCAAGTTTGTAAGAACCATAAATTATGTTAGATTATTTTTTAAGTTTGTAAGAACCATGAATTATGTTAGATTATTTTTCAAGTTTGTAAGAACCATGAATTATGTTAGATTATTTTTCAAGTTTGTAAGAACCATGAATTATGTTAGATTATTTTTCAAGTTTGTAAGAACCATGAATTATGTTAGATTATTTTTTAAGTTTGTAAGAACCATGAATTATGTTAGATTATTTTTCAAGTTTGTAAGAACCATGAATTATGTTAGATTCTTTTTTAAGTTTGTAAGAACCATGAATTATGTTAGATTATTTTTTAAGTTTGTAAGAACCATGAATTATGTTAGATTATTTTTCAAGTTTGTAAGAACCATGAATTATGTTAGATTATTTTTTAAGTTTGTAAGAACCATGAATTATGTTAGATTCTTTTTTAAGTTTGTAAGAACCATGAATTATGTTAGATTATTTTTTAAGTTTGTAAGAACCATGAATTATGTTAGATTATTTTTCAAGTTTGTAAGAACCATGAATTATGTTAGATTATTTTTTAAGTTTGTAAGAACCATGAATTATGTTAGATTATTTTTCAAGTTTGTAAGAACTATGAATTATGTTAGATTCTTTTTTAAGTTTGTAAGAACCATGAATTATGTTAGATTATTTTTTAAGTTTGTAAGAACCGTGAATTATGTTAGATTATTTTTTAAGTTTGTAAGAACCATGAATTATGTTAGATTATTTTTCAAGTTTGGCACATACCTTAACACAGTATTTTTTTAGGTGAAGATAATTGTGTTCATCTTAGAAACAAAATTATAAATATCACAATAAGCTACCAATATAAATTTGGTAAAACAGGTACCCCTCCTTTTGATGACCAAGTATCTTTATATATTGTGAGAATGAGAATGAAGAAGAATGAACGAACTGCAACGTTACACAGTCAATAGGCCTAGACAATAGACATGAAAATTATTTTACATAGAATTTGCAATCAAGGACGATCAGCCAGTTCTATAACAACGCTGTCCAGGAGAGAGTCAATTAAACAAATCACTTAAATAATACATTTCATGTGCCAGACATATTTATTTTTTCATTTTCAAGACAGTTTAAAACAGAAAATCCTCTTTTAGGTTATATATTATTGATAAATTTCAGAAACAACTTGATATTATTTTCACTTTCTCCTGACAGGAATTGAACTGATTAACCAAAACTGTATTACTATTGTATACCAATTCCAGAAAATTTATTTCTGAAAGCCTTGAAATTCCAGACACACAACACCAAAATTATATATACTCCGTTGAAAGTAAGATATTATAGGAAGTTTCAGTCTTCCGTTTGAGAATTGGAATCACATTGTTATGTAGTTATCACAGCCGGTAGTTAACAACCTAACATATGATTTATAAAACTGACGGTAGTTAACAACCTAACATATGATTCATAAAACAGCCGGTAGTTAACAACCTAGCATATGATACATAACAGAGCCGGTAGTTAAACGATCACAATTGAAATGGGTTTTTTCAAATTATTTGCATCAATGGATAATAGTTCAAGGAGACTAAGACAAGTTAATACCTCATTAGCGTTATTTTAATGTTCATAACTCGTTCATGATAATGACTGTAGCTAAAAATGATTATAAAATTTATTTTCATGCGATGATTTACAATTACGGCAAACAAAAAAGAACTCATTAAGAAAGAATAAATGATCTAGCTCTACATAGCTAATGACAGTCATGCGTATTGGTAACTAATACTTTTCGTTGCATCAAACATGAAGGAATAGAGAGCGCTTAATTGTTCATAAACTCTGCATACTGCGGCAATTAGAGAAAGTTTATGTCTAAAAATGTTGCCATTGTATTTCAGACTTAATTGGAAAGAACAGGTTGCTACTGCCACGTGTTGCACGACTAATAGTCACATATTATAGCCTCAAATGGACATGGCGTCTTTAGAAATTAAGGCAGCTGTACTGGAAGGGAAAATAAAATTGGAGATTCAGTTACAATGCCAAATACAAGTCTCTCAGATATCATTAACAATCTGAATTATAATGAATTAAGAGACAAACGTACAACAACAAAAATAAAGAAATTTAATGCAAACATATGCAATAAATGAAACATTGAGTTATGCTTTAGTAAAGGATACAACCTATCAAAGAATTATCCAAACCATTTTTTCCTTCAAATTAGGAAATATCGCAACATTGTGCAAACGTACTCTAGTTTATAATTATTCGAAAGCTATATTTCCCCTTTACTGTGGCAAAAACAGATTGAAAACTGTCGAAGATTATCACTATCAAATTAAATACACTCGATACGGTAAAGTTGGGGAGCAATTTCGAGTCATTTTTCTTTTTAATAAATTGAATATTAGTAGAGCAATGAAATCTATAATATTATAATATTATAATATTACAATAAGAAATATTTATATCTGAAATAATTTAGGAATGTTCTTTAATATAATTAAAGCTATCTTCTACATTTCCAATTCAGACAGGTAGTGAAATAAAAGAGCATGCTTTATATTTTGTATCCAGTCAGCACTCTTCCTATCATCATTTAACATTTAGCAGTAAATGTCATGGTGATGGACCAAATATTTTCCAGTATGGTATCATGCTATAATTTAAAGTTTTATTAAACAATGCTGACTATTTGCTGCAATTCCTCCCTTGGCGCGAGGAGTAATCTTTGTGACAAGGAACTTGAATGAGTACTTGCACATACAAAAATGTAAGCAAAATCTGTGTACATACTTCACTTTAAAGAATTCAGTTTGAATTAATCATTTCAAAGAACGAATGTTGGGAAAGATCGCTACATATATGAGGTCTCTGATTTCATTTTGCATTTAAAGATTATTGTCTTGAATTTATGGAGTATATTCCCCTAAAATTCAAATGAAAATATGCACATTAAGTTAACTGGTGCGATAAGAGCAAACATTTATAACTTAAAATAAAATTACATTAAAAATTTGAAAAAAATGAACACTATAATTTGTATAAATGGTTTCTTGCTGTAAAATTTAATCACAGTGTCAGAAAGGAATGTTCTAATATTACAAACTTTATACGCTTTAAAGAAGTCATTTCAAAACTGCAGAAAAAAGTATATCGTACTATTACAACAAATGATCCGATTTCTTATGCCTTTCTTGGTTATGCCCAGCCACAATTCTACTGTTGCGTTATCGTTAGCTTTCAGCCAAGGTGAAACCTCTATTTGCTCAGTCGAAGCGGTGACTGACTAATTTTCATTCATTTGAGCCTTTGACTTAGAAGCTGAAAGAAATCTTACAAGACTGCTATTTTTGTTTATTGACTAAGTATTCATTATAAATAAGATATGAACATTTGTTCCCAAGATTTAGCAACTTTAATTTTGAGAAATTCTTTGATAAACACAATTGGAGAATTGTACGACAGGATGAAAGATAAGACCCGTGTAAACCAGATGTTTTCATCTACCGGAGACTGTGTTCTATCCCAGACTAGCCCGTATGGTAAATTATGGATTGGACATGTTCTATCCCAGACTAGCCCGTATGGTAAATTATGGATTGGACATATTCTATCCCAGACTAGCCCGTATGGAAAATTATGGATTGGACATGTTCTATCCCAGACTAGCCCGTATGGTAAATTATGGATTGGACATGTTCTATCCCAGACTAGCCCGTATGGTAAATTATGGATTGGACATGTTCTCTCCCAGACTAGCCCGTATGGTAAATTATGGATTGGACATGCGAAGCATATATCAACTAGTCCTAGTCTTCTACACCTCACCAGGAAGCCGTTTGATTACATCAAAATTAATTCCATTATTCAAAGTGGATACCGTAACGGACACGCCAGCCAAATGTGTCGGAGACAGTTTCATTTAACGGCGCTGGCTTTATGATTTGACCCACTCTTCTAAACCTAATTTGAAAATTAACTCCGTGTAGAAACATATCGTCATTAAGGTAGTTCAGAAGAAGCGGTTTACAAATATTGAAATACGGTCTTGGTGATGTCGATAATAACAAAAGACACTAATTAGACCGAATTATGTCAAATATGTTACCTCTTGATAATTTCGTGGTATTTCCACACTTACAAATTTAACAGATATAATGTATATTAATTAGAAAGAAATGCGCATTCCTTCATTAACTGTCTGGGGTCCTTACAGATTAGCCTCTCATTGTGTTCAGGACAATTGCTAGATAATCGAAATAAAGTCTATAATTATGAAGAAGACATTTTTTGGTGGACCTGCAGTCCTTTTCATTTGGACAATGCAAAACTTACAATCAAGTATCATTATTAAGCTTTAAGCTTTCAGCCAGAAAAAAATTAAAAAATGATTACAAGCATACTAATAGCTACCCCACATTTAAAGTAAACCCTCCCCTAACCGTATTTCCCCTCCAATAATACTTCATGACCACACTTCACGAATTCTGTGACGTGACAGTGAATAGCCGCAACCAATCAGCTAACTCTTGTATGTATTGACTGTGTTTTAATTGGTACATTGCAGTGGCAAAAACATTGATATCATCTTTATTTGCTGTGTGTCATTTTATCTGTTATCAAAGGATTTATTTTTCAATTATTTGCACAATGTATGGTAATCTTTAAAAAACATGAAATTTTCACGATATATACAGTGAAATATTCATGGGGCCCATCTTGTTTATCACGTCTGATATGGCAATCTTTTTGTACAGTAAACTATAACTGGGGCATATCTCGCTTATCACGTCTGGTATGGCAATCTTGTTATCCAGTAAAATATATTTTGGGCACATCTCGTTTATCACATCTGATATGGCAATCGTGTTAAAAGCGTGAAATATACCTGGAGCATACCTCATTCATCACGTCTGATATGGCAATCTTGTTTCGTTATTTTTCTGTCATTTGAAAAGCATAGATATAAATCTGCAATGTATTCCCTATGACACAACGCAACAGACAGAATATCCCGAAATGCAATTTTTAATCACAGCACTTGAGAATGATGTATGTTGTTTCTACAAGAAATTCCATTTCACCCTGAGCAAGACAGATCAATATAGGGACGCATGCGTTCAAGCCGTCTAACCGCGACTTGCAGCCACACAGTTAGCATGAAATATATTGTTCATTTTATTGTTGATGTGACTGTAATTGATGTATAAAGTTTCTGATTTTTTGCAACCAAATTGTTTTCCATACTACCTACTTGATTCTATAATACCCTTCAGAGATGGTTGAATGGACTGATCGCCGTTGGTGATTAGCCAATCAGATTTGGAGAATTTTCGATAAATGAAGCTAAAAATCTTTTACACTATGTGTGACTTATCTGTCATCCTCATATGACAAATGTCTGCACTGTTGCGTTACCATTGAGTTGCGTTATCCTTGCGCTGTGTTACTGTTGCGTTGAGTTAGAATTGCGTTGCGTTATAATGTTATATTAAACAGTCCATGCACTTCAACCACTCCATTGCTGTCATACACACTCTAAGATGACTATGTTTGTTTTACTTTTCTTAGTATCTAATGACCTGTTTGTGTCTATTTATTGTTGTTTTTCATTCCGTTAACCATAAATAATTGGTAAATTGGTGTCGGATCATTTAAAAAAAATATATTTGTTACGTATATGTTCTTGCATGCATATGTAACATTAAACTCTACGGCTGTAGGGGACTAGCCACACCAAACTTATCATAATGTTTACATCGTTATTGTCGTCTTCTCTTCTGCATATACAAAACTGACTGACTAAGAACTACAAGCTTCTATAAAGATCATGCAAAAGTATGTGTTCTGATAATAAACATGCAGTAGTGGTGCCTGAATGGTCCAGGGAATTTGTTTACTAACTGAGGCTGTTAGAGATAACATTGATTGACTGCACTCGAGAAGAACTATAGAAAACTTACACACACAGCTTAAGTAATCAGTTTGACATATGGATATCAACTCAATATCTATTGCATAAACTAATTAAAAATGACCAGTGTTCTAAAGAGTCATTGTCAAACCAGACTATCCGTGAAACATTCTCCAACTGCTTATGATTAGTGCTCTGTCAACTTCGAAATCAAGTCGTTTAGCAATTATTGTCGATAACCATGGCGAACGACTCTCTATTATAAAATACTTAGTTACCTTACTGCTAGATTAGTCACGCATGGCAGTAACTGTCCAAAAGCGACTTTAATTAAAGTGAACGAAAGAACGAACAAACTGCTAAATTCATCACACATCAGTCTGATGCCTGCCGCCCAAGGAACAACAACACATTCTACACCGCTGTGCGGAGATGGAAGGGGAAGGGTCTGCGACGAAATCCGGCATGAAGCTACGAGACAAAACCACAGGAAATTCCTCCTGGAGGAAACCAGTTAGGTTCGATTCGGCTAATCCGCTTCAGGCAACCTACGACCGTTATCACTCATACGGAGCTAATTATCGCCCTGAAGTAGGAACAACGACGTACCACGAGGACCATTCTCAGGAGAATACAGTACCGCCTGGAGTGAGCCAAGAGTGACGGACTCATATGAAGCCAGTTGTTTCGACAGGGCTGCAATGACTTCAGGATGGAGCAGGAACAGCGACGCCCTTGACGAACCCAGGGTGAGGTGGGTGCCAGAAATGTTGCCCGTCGGTCCAAGAGGATTACTCATTGTAGGCCAGCTGCAACGAAAACAGGCCGACTGAGGGTTGGCAATCCAACCCCGAAAAACCCAATTTCGACAATGAATTGCACTAATTAAATTGCCTAATGAATATTGGTGACCGTCTGTAAGACTAAAATGTTGAAGTAAGTTAATACATCCACCAAACCTGATTAATATGAAGAAAAATTAACAGTCAATTCTTGCCTCAGATTGGTAAAATTTTAGGACTATAATGTATGCTTAGTACCAAAATTCTCAAATTGCGTATTAGAAAAATGTAACAACCATTCATATTAGGATTTCATGCGACTTGAGCATTGTGGTAAATAGGGAGAGCCCTACTGTGGGAATCTGGGCATAATATGACTAATCGGCGTGGGCAGAAATATGCGGTTAAGCAAAAATTAAGTAGTGCGCAAAAGCGCACATTAATGTCGTCGTACATGCCGTTTGTCGAGTAACGACGTTAATCTAAATATCATTATCACTACTAGATTTGAAGATTTCTTCCCGATGAGAGATGAAACCATCGTGTACGCGCGTGTAAGATATAATCCTCAATAATTTAAACAAAATGTCACCGTTAGCAGTAGCTTGACACAAATGTTGGCATTAACAGTGTTTATGTGTTCGGAGTCAACTTGAAATAATCTTCATAACAAGCTCTTTTACTGAGAATGCCCATGGAATGATAAGTGTTAAAACTTTTCACATTTATCATGCAATAAACTGAAGAATTATTTAAAGTTTCAAGGCAATACACACGTCAGTATACTACTCAATATAATGTACAGCCCATTTTAGGAATTAAGGCAAGTGTCTATTCTCTTCACGCAAATATTAAAATATACACAGAGGAAAAATATATTGAGCAAAAGAAGAAACGCATAATAACTTTGCGAGCATTAATTCTATTTCGTATGTCATAAATATATCTGAAGTCAATCAGATCTGATATCTTCAGCATTTCGAGACAATTTAGGGGAAATAGCTCCGTTATGTTTTTGTCATTCTGCTGCATGAAAATCAGGATTATATGATAACGGTCAATTCCCAAAATTGCATTTTGACACCCTTGCGTCTGGTGTGCCCACTATCTGGAAAACATGTAGGAAGTGGCAAACACATATTCAAGTGTATCCATTGAAATATAATTAAACAATACACAAGATTGCGTATTCGATGTCGATGGTATTAGGCCATGATCAGTGAGCACACAACAGTTTAGGGTGATTAAAGGTAGTCTGTGAACACACACACTCTCTCTCTCTCTCTCTCTCTCTCTACTGATCTTCGTTACCACGTAACAACAAGTTAAAAAAATACGCAATGATTACACCATAAAGGCTCCACACATACTGTATATTTCAAATATAGTTGATCTAAGAAACAAAAATGAAATATGAAATGAATACTGATAAAACTATTATACGTTTTTTTATTTCTTGTTGTTTATTATAGCATAATATTAGAACAATATATTCAAGAGCAAAGGCGTGACCATTTGGTATTGCAATTATATGGAAACATCAGACCACCCTTGTTTGTAAAAAAATACATTCGTTGTATTTAATGCAGCTATTTCTCCTACAAGAGGGAGGTACAATTTTCGTCTGTTGTGCTAATAAACATTTATGGTAAAACATGTTTGTGGACCTAAAGTTATTTGTGTACAACGCTCGTTAGATAATTTTGCTTTCCTTCATTTTGTAAACGGCTACCAATCTGTGTGCTCTAAAATAAAATATTTACCCTCTGATGAATATATGTTAGGTAAATGCCGTGAAAGAGTTTTACCCTCTGATGCATATATGTTAGGTAAATGCCGTGAAAGAGTTTCTACCCTCCGATGCGTATATGTTAGGTAAATGCCGTGAAAGAGTTTTTACACTCTGATGCATATATGTTAGGTAAATGCCGTGAAAGAGTTTTTACCCTCTGATGCGTATATCTTAGGTAAATGCCGTGAAAGAGTTTTTACACTCTGATGGTACATGTTAGGTAAATGCCGTGAAAGAGTGTTTACCCTCTGATGGTATATGTTAGGTAAATGCCGTGAAAGAGTTTTTACACTCTGATGCGTATATGTTAGGTAATTGCCGTGAAAGAGTTTTTACACTCTGATGCGTATATGTTAGGTAAATGCCGTGAAAGAGTTTTTTACACTCTGATGCATATATGTTAGGTAAATGCCGTGAAAGAGTTTTTACACTCTGATGCGTATATGTTAGGTAAATGCCGTGAAAGAGTTTTTACACTCTGATGCATATATGTTAGGTAAATGCCGTGAAAGAGTTTTTAACCTCTGATGCGTATATGTTAGGTAAATGCCGTGAAAGAGTTTTTACACTCTGATGCATATATGTTAGGTAAATGCCGTGAAAGAGTTTTTACACTCTGATGCATATATGTTAGGTAAATGCCGTGAAAGAGTTTTTACACTCTGATGCATATATGTTAAGTAAATGCCGTGAAAGAGTTTTTACCCTCTGATGCATATATGTTAGGTAAATGCCGTGAAAGAGTTTTTACACTCTGATGAATATATGTTAGGTAAATGCCGTGAAAGAGTTTTTATCCTCTGATGCGTATATGTTAGGTAAATGCCGTGAAAGAGTTTTTACACTCTGATGGTATATGTTAGGTAAATGCCGTGAAAGAGTTTTTACCCTCTGATGGTATATGTTAGGTAAATGCCGTGAAAGAGTTTTTACACTCTGATGCGTATATGTTAGGTAAATGCCGTGAAAGAGTTTTTACACTCTGATGGTATATGTTAGGTAAATGCCGTGAAAGAGTTTTTACACTCTGATGCATATATGTTAGGTAAATGCCGTGAAAGAGTTTTTACCCTCTGATGGTATATGTTAGGTAAATGCCGTGAAAGAGTTTTTACACTCTGATGGTATATGTTAGGTAAATGCCGTGAAAGAGTTTTTACCCTCTGATGGTATATGTTAGGTAAATGCCGTGAAAGAGTTTTTACACTCTGATGCATATATGTTAGGTAAATGCCGTGAAAGAGTTTTTACTCTCTGATGCATATATGTTAGGTAAATGCCGTGAAAGAGTTTTAATATTTCGAAGTATTTGAAAGGTAGAAAATTTTGGAAATTTTTGGAGGCAAAAACACAAATCTTTCCTTACACGAGCATTTATTTTAAAATACATATCTATTTGACACTCTAGCACATGGTGTGCTCACCGTGATCGACCCGACACATCAATGTATACATTATTAAATATATGTATGTATGCAGCGCTCGAAATTAGGAATATTTTTCCCACTAAATCACAGGATCACCAAAATAATTAATTTACTGATCCTGCCTAAATTTCACTGATCCTACTAAAATCAAACAGAAGCCAGTTCAGTTTATAATTTAACATTTTTTATTCATTAACATCAACTCAAAACAATAACAACTGTATTTCAACAACAAGACTCGCGAATGACGTACCCCAGGCACTTTCGTACTTCTCCAAATACTCAAGGGAGAAAGTTCACAACATCACAGCATCTCTTTAGTCATACTTCAGCCATTTGTGTTAATGTTCCCAGCTTTTCTGGTACTTTCTTAGTCCTTATCTTCATCATATGTGCGATCGCGATCTCTCTTGTCATCATCTAATTTCTGCCCTTTCGGTGGCGGCTGCGCACATTGCAAATACTTCATATGTTTATACAATGCATTGAATGTTTATATTAAAACACATTATTTGGTATAATTCTAGATTATTTGTTGAATCGGCGAAACGACCATTTCCGATTGGCCAATACTTGCCTGATACCCTACACCTTTTGTTATCATCAGCAATGAAAGCAGTGCTTGGGGGCACTACAACAGGTTAGTTCCACGTTCGCTAAGACTGTTTTGACAATAATCACACTAATTACTTGATGAGTGAATGAGTGATTTAACACCTGTCCATTTGCGCCGCGAGCATCTGTTGTAGCTCATCAATTGCAGGATGTTGGTAGGTACTCAATTAACACAATAAACAGATCAATTAATCATTAAAGACAGTACTCACACACGATCACTTCTTAACTGTTATGATAGAGACCGGCGGTAAATTTCACTGCTCCAACGGATTAGAGGCGGCTGGGTTTTAGTGATCCGTCGGCAGAATCACTAACCAAGGTCACGAGAGTTTACAGAGAAGGAGGTAAAGATCTGAATATTACAATCGACGGAAAAAGAGTAGAACAAGTGAGAAAGTATAGATATTTAGTATCTTTGATCTCAGATGATGGAAGGTGCCAAGATGAAGTACAAACAAGAATTGGAATGGCCAAAGATGCATTCAACAAGAGGAAAGAATTGCTAGCACAACAAATGAGTGAAGATCTAAAGAAAAGAGTGTTAAAACCAATATATGCAGTGTAGCATTCTATGGCTCAGAAACGTGGACGCTGAGAAAGGAAGAACAAAAAAAGGATACAAGCATTTGATATGTGGATATGGAAGCACATGGAGAAAGCTAGTTGGAGTGACCGAAAGACAAATGAGGAGGTCCTAAGATTGGTCGATGAAAAGAGAACTTTATTGAATGTTATACTCAAGAGGAAGAAGTGGATCGGACACATTTTAAGAGGTGAAAGCCTGTTAAGAGAAGTCATAGAAGACAGAATGGAAGGAACGCGAGCAAGAAGAATGCCTAGAATCATGCTACTGGACGATCACAAGCAGAATAAATCATATGCGAACATGAGACATAGGGCCATGCTAAGGGAAGAGTGGAGAAGATGGATGCCTCGTATCTGCCTTAGGGCAGAAAACCAATGACGAACCATAGCGATCCGTCGGCAAAATCACTAAACTCGGGATAGCTGATTAGCGTTAATTTCGAGTTGTGTGTATGTATGTATGTATGTTTGTTGGTTGGTTGGTTGTTATGGGTTTAACGCCATTTTTCAGCACATGATAGGCTATACATGGCGGCCAGTATATTTGGTGGAGAAAGAACACAGGAAATCCCCGGGAAGAACCACCGACCCTCGGGAAGCTAGTGGCAAGCTTTCTCACATACCCGCGTTGGCCGAGCCCGAGACTCTGTAAAGGCGAGCGCTTTAGACCACTCGGCCACCCGGGCCCCTATGTATGTATGTATGTATGTATGTATGTATGTATGTATGTATGTATGTATGTATGTATGTATGTATGTATGTATGTATGTATGTATGTATGTATGTATGTATGTATGTATGTATGTATGTATGTA
Organism: Margaritifera margaritifera; assembly: GCA_029931535.1. NCBI lineage: Eukaryota > Metazoa > Mollusca > Bivalvia > Unionida > Margaritiferidae > Margaritifera > Margaritifera margaritifera. Next base: position 612,056 of record JAQPZY010001288.1, on the reverse strand, counting down.
TGTATGTATGTATGTATGAGAGTCTTTATTCATTCCAATAACCCAAACTGACTCTGTGGATATATTCTTTTCAATTAATTGAAGTGAATGGCGGATAGTACAATACACAACAAGTTATAATCATCTATGGTGTACAATATAGAAAGAAAACAATACATGAAAAAAATATGAAATTACATATGCATGTATGTATGATAAACAAAATCAAGAATCTCTATCAATTAATATTTGTATGATTATCTTTATACCCAATGTAAATTTATAAGTTCACTTAATTACAATCTTTTGCGCATCCAATGCTTGAAGCATCAGAGTACTATTCGCAGTATTCATACCATCAGAGTACTTATCCGAGTATTCATAAATTCATCATTCATCAGAGTATTTATCGCTGTATTCATAAATTCATGAGAGTACTTATCGCAATATTCATAAATTCATCAGAAGGATTCATATTTAGATTGTTAAAGAAGCTCTGTACCAGTGTCTTTAACTTTAACTTTCAAAGCTTGTCCAAAAACATATATAGATTAAACAATAACAAATATTGCAAAAATTGATGTCATTGTTTTATTTATTTATTTATTTATTTATTTATTTATTTATTTGTGCACATATGGAGCATAAGCTTTAGATTCAATAATATCTTAGCTGTACCTTAAAAATATCAATCCAATTTAATTTAAAAACAACTCAAGACAAATCTATCGACATATGCTCATTTTTGTACTAGAAAGACGTTAGTATCAAGTCATTTTCCATCTTGGGGCAAAAGAACCAAACAAAACAGGTTATATCTGGAGCCATATATCAATTACAATGCAGCTATTCCTTTGGTAGTTCAGTTGGTAAAGCATGAGACTCATACTCCAAGGGTCACGACTTCTATAATCGGCTGCATCGGTGTGTCCTTGGGAAAGGCACTTAGAGTCCATTTCTTCCACATGATATAAGGATGATATATATTGTAAGTGCTATTAAAACCAAACCAAGAGCCCCAAGACAAAAGCTATTACTTGGATAATTGTTTTTGTTATTTTTTCGCATTAAATATCAACAACTGTATAAAAATGATTAAAATTAAATAAAATAATGTCATGAGCGTCCACGAACTATGTTTATTTACGTAAGACTGTAAGTAGCATAGGGTGGTGATATGCCTCAAATATGGTTCTATAGCCTCAATATGAAGTAACATTACGACAGCCATCTTGGTATGGCTGTAGGACGTATGGTTGTGTGGCTCAATATGACTCCATGGTCTCAAGGTGAAGTTAACACTGAGGCTATAATTGTTGTTTCAAAAATGGCACTATGGTCCCAAGAATACTATATGGTGACACCCTGGGATCACAAGTGACACTCTGGGGTCTATGGGAATTAGCATTACGGCAGCCATCTTGGAATGATGGCACTTGGGGGTCTTTGGGAATCCCATGTTAAACTGTCCATATGTTTAACATTGTTAGACACTCTGGGATCGTTTGAACATAGCATTAGTCCATATATATATATATATATATATATATATATATATATATATATATATATATATATATATATATATATATATATGTCATAAAACTATTGGGAATTCCATGTTAAAATGTCCAAAAAATAACATGTTGGTACTGTCTGGGGACAAGGGGAATATAATGTGTAAAATTACACTTACTAACCGATACGCTGTTTGGACTGACCAACACACCAGTCATCTACTGACCAATACCAACACTTACGTACCAATAGGCCGTTTGGACTGACCACTACTCAGTCATCTACAGACCAGCACCCACACCTACTAACCAACGAAAAGGGTAGGAATATAAACACACTGTGTACACAAACACACTTATATACTATCGCACACAAGGGTAGGAGGGGACTACACACATACATACAAACATCCATGAAAAGGGCAGGAGTGCTAACACGTACACATACACACACATCCATGAAAAGGGTAGGAGTGCTAACACGTACACATACACACACACTTCCATGAAAAGGGTAGGAGTGCTCACACATGGTCGGCTTAACTTAATATCATGTCGAATAGGAGTAAATATTAAATTTATTCTTAATCATATATGAATAAAATTAGTTTATTTCAACAGCAACATAGAAGAACAAAATAATTGTGTCCATTTTGTTGATGTCGTAAAATCTGTTGTAAAGTTGACATCCATTTATACCTGAAATTATATCCTGCAAAATACTCTGTCTTTTCAGACATAATTCGTACGATAAATCATGTTTTAAACATTCACGAATCAAAGGACAGTGTATTTCCAGGACAAAGATTTTAAGATATCCGTTACGCTCCTTTATCATCCATTGCTGCCTTTACTGAGATTTCCTCGTTTTTCACGAGTACGCATAAACAAAAATACGTCATTACCACACAATGTAACAATCTCATATACATCAATGAAAGTGCGTGTTTTATCGATCGGTAAGGGAATGCGCTTGCAAGAGAATCTTTGATTGGCTTATTCAAACAGCTTGAAAGGTCATGTTGGGTGACAATCGCAAGAAATATTTACTCGCGCACGCAGTGATTGGTTAAACAGGTTTACACATATTCATGAGAAACGAGGAACTGTCCGCACAGGCGACCACGGGTTATAAAAGCATAGCGTGACTTGCGACGATGCTTTGGTCTATTCACAAAACATTACTATAGTTCGACAAGTCTTCAATTTAAATATCTACCTAACTCACATGTATTTACTAGATTTTAAACGTTTTCTTCTCGCCCTCAATCTGTATAGGGTGTGATCATATTTTTGAAGGAAGCTACTGAAACAAACTCTGTAAAATTTGCAACTGATATATGATTATGTGTTAACTTTTTTGTCTACACACAAACCGTGAATTTGTAATCGTTTAGTTCATGTTTTTAGTCAACAGCATGCTTTATTCTCTGCCAGTTGGGTAAATTTGCTCTCAATTCATGCAGAAAATATTGAATTGAGTGGTACGGAAAGCAATCAATAACAACCCATGCCTGACTAACGTGAGGAATGCAGATATGAACATTGGATGGTAATAGTGCGATCTCTCAGTCACCAGACTACATAAATGTTTCATTTTTATTGCTTCTCTATATACGTGTATCCAATTATATACATTTGGTGGGACCTTGTAATGTTTAATGTTCGATGTACTATGGATTATTCTGCAATCACTCATAATAGACAACAGTTTATAGCCCTACTTTTCATTATAAGTAAAGAGATAGGATGTATTGAATGCCAAGTTGGAACAAATACAGTGGCGGCGCGAGGAAGGGATTACTGCATTCTTGTTGGTATATGCTTCCTTCAAGAATTGACACAAAATCTAAATTTCTCGCAGCAAACACCATTGATTTTTATGTAACCGTGTTCTATTGCCCTCACTACTCATAACTCAAAAAAAATTGATGAAAATTAAATTGGGGAAATTATTTAGTCCGATTATCTAATGCTATTATCAACATTGAAAGGGCCTACCTGCAATTTAATTTTGTAAACTCCAACTGGCTTGCATATTTGTTTTCATTATGCATGTCATGCTAGCTCGAGTTCTTTTACAATTTTTTAAAAGTAATAGAGTTGATCCTCTATTAATGAACTAAGCTGAGTCAGGGATGGGATCAAGAGCATAATATCCAGCTATTATAATGTATTTATCCTCAGCCATTTTTGTATTATTCTTATTTTAGAAACTTTCTACCAAACATGGATGATTAATGTCCAAATAAAAGAGCTAAGACCATGATAGTCCGCCATTGTGTGTAATACACATATATGAGGCATACATCCCAAGCCTCGCTTTCGATTAGCGAGGTAATTATTATCGGCGATTGTGAAACTCGTCAGTTGATTAGACCAAATTATAATAGAGCATCACGCTTGGTTACATAATCAAGACAAAGTGTCAGACTGACGAGCTTGTAAAGAACTACATCGGAAGCACACACAAAAAATAAATCAAAAATACTATTTAAAAAAATTAATAACATTAATCTACAATTCTTCTTTTTGATGTTAAAATGAAAGTAAGGCTTTACAAAAAAAAGACATTTAATCAATCATGTGACATATTTTTTGTTACGAATGAGAACATGCATTCATTTACAATTTCTTCGTTTACACCCATTTAATGACATTTGGTCTCATGAAAGTATTTCGTTAAATACATTAGTTGTGAACAATTGCTTTATACCAGTGCGTAGCAACCTCCCAAGCACCCCCCGAGGGAGGGGACTGAGGCAGGGGACGGTGGAGTAGTGGACCACCATCCCATCAAACAACATTTTTATTGGGAGGGGGGCCCGAAAAGATATGCTGACGGGGGGGGGAGGCGGCAACATTTCTTGCTAAGCAGTGGCGGCGCGAGGGAGGGAGGCGACAATTGCCATGGGCTCCAGGCGAAATTTTCATAGTATTTCACCTCATCTTAGTAAAACGTGGGCAATTCTTGACAAAACTTATATTTAGGAATGGAGGGGGGGGGGGAGCTGGAGGAGTGAGGTTGGCAACTGACATAAAATCTGTTCTCTGTGGCAAAGTAGGGGCACCGCTAAAGAACATTGCCCCCAGGCGCCTCGAACCCTCGACCCGACACTGTTCCTACGCCATTGCTTTATATCTGTACTTGACCGAGTTTCCTCTGTCTTGGGAATCGTTATATTATTTAGCTATTACTGTTCATTTCCTAGACAGAGCATTATATACTTATCACCGTGTATTATGGTAGGTGTTTCCAAGGTTTCCAAGGGTTTTTCTCTATTTAGGTAACAAAATATGTATTTATCCTCATCATCCATCTTCATTTTGAGACAGCTCTCATTCCAATTCTCAAAATTTCCTTTTCGTGTCATATACCTAAGCCGTCTTCCCAGCTTTTCATACATTTTTAAATCTAGAAACATGATTTTTCACACACACACACACACCGCCGAAACTAAGGCCAAATTTGGCAACCTACGTCGCGTTGCTCCGACGATAAAGTGATACTTCTTCATCCTTTTATTGACCTGGTTTCGTAATTGTGCTGGGCGGATACTTCAAACAAATATATCCACGCCCCCACCCCTACCCACCCACCCCCTCTGTTTCCTTTTTGATTACAACAACTTTTTCCACATAGTTCGTCTCCAAAACCTATTCCACAATTAATAAAAGTTTCACTCTTTGTAACATTTCGCCTCTTGTATTAACCGTATTCCTCTTGTGTATTGGCCTCACTTTGACATGTTATCGGGATTCACTTTGACATGTTATCGGGATTCACTTTGACATGTGTCGGGTCTCACTTTCACCTCAAAACCGTAACCTTTGTTGTATGAATCAAAGTGAAGCAAACTCTACTTTATTGACTGATTTCTCTCTAAAAAAAAAATGTCTTTGGTTTCTGCTTCTCACAAAAAGGAATATATTAGTTTGAAGCCACCTCACAACATGCTGCAGAAATGCATCCCTGAAGTACCGTTAACAATATCACTTATCAACGGCGGCTTTCTAATTTGACCCACTCTTCCAAACCTAACTTGAAATTGAACTATCTAAAGCAGTGGGTTCCAAACCCATGGTCGCGACATTATACGGGTCTTGCATTTATGGTCACAAAGTAGGGTATTTAGGGTCGCGATCAAAAAAGTTTGGGAACCACTGATCTAAAGAGAAGAGGGGCATGAATTAAATGATTTAATCTATATATTGGTTTTCAAATGTCAAAATCTCCCTTGTAGATACTGGAAATATGTAATCGTACCAATCACTGTTCAGTTTAATGTCTCTTCTCTTGTTCAGTAAACCTTCTCAACTTTATTTCTAAACCTTTAATCTACACTAGATGCTGGAGATGATCCAGGCACTAGCTGCTACTGCCTTTCTATTTTAGCCTCATTATATCAGCCTATCTATATTGACGACAATTGCTAATAATCGTTTTCTATCATGTGCGTGATTAATAATTTTCCTCTATGTTTGGACAATAGATAGATAGATAGATAGATTGCAAAGTAGAGAAACTAATGAATATCTGTGTTTATTTGACGACAATAATCTTTACACATGTACACACATATCATGATAGATAGAAAGATAGGTATATAGATAGATAGATCCATCGTAAAGAAGAGAAAATAACGAAGAATGTCCATATATGAGAAATTCTATACAGAACAGCAAGGGTTAGCGTGCCGAAAAATTTGTATCCGGTAAGGAATTTGTAGCAAACGAAGCAATAACTTTTAATTAAACTTTACGAATTTTAAAAAATTAAAGAAACATAATTTATTTTTAAGCAGATTCATATATAGACTGTATTATAGTAAAACCTGGTATGAAATGAAATTAAGGAAAATGTCAAACGTCATTTAAGCCATCGCTAATGGTCCAAGTCTGGAATTCGCTTATTTCATACCTAACAATCGAATCTTTGTGATCCGCTCGAGCGAGAATAATTTTATTTCCATTAAAAAGGAATGAAGACTACTTAAACGAGGTGTCCATGTGTAAAAAATTGTGTTTGTGGGGCCTCTTTTCGTGTGTCTTCTAACAGTTTTACTTGCAAGTAGTGGGAAATAACCAAACAAATAGAGCAAATTAGCGTAACTTCAAAGAGCTGCAAATTTCTAAAATAGAATTAGAAATTTATAATATTTTCTGTCTAATTTTGAATGTCTTCTCTGCTTTTTCTGGATTTTTTTTGAGTACAAAGGAATGCGCTGATTAATTAGAATGGACATGACAAAGAAAATCAAAGGAAGATAAAAATTAACAAGCGAATCAAATGCATGAGCCCTAATTGTACCTTTTTGTTTCAGAAATATTATTTTTTATTTATTTGAGAAGGACAAAGCAAAAGTGGATGGAGGTTGACTCAGAACTTTTTAATGCTACACGTATCGCTTTAATTTCAATCTTTACATAATTAAAAAAGAGTGCGATAACTACCAAAATAAATAACTGAAATAAGTTAAATAAATAACTCAAATATGTTAAATGAATAGCTGAAATAGGTTACAATAGGTAATTTGATCATGATGAAGTGAACTCCTCGGACACCAGAAGGAACTTTGGAAATAATTTAGAGCTTCTAAACCTACCCTAGTTAAAATACAGTTGCTTTTGGAAAAAAGAGAAAAGAAAAAAGATTAATGTCTGAACATGATATCGAATATTTGTGCTTTACTTCCTTTTCTTCTTGATATTTAAGTTTGTAAAAAAAAATGAAAAAAAATGCGGTTTTTACATTTCATAGAAAATAAAAAGTAATCCTTAGATAAATGTATATCTTACATACAAGCTCTTCCAGTACATATCATTTTTTTACCAGACTATTACAAGTTTGTCCCCATAATTGTAATATCTTGAATGAATTTAAGCCTCGTTTAGGTTTTCAATTATTTATCAAATTATCTATGGATAATTAACCACAAAGACAAATAAATTCCAATTCCATGATGCAAAAACTTTATAATCACTGAAATGCTTTATGAAATACTTTATCGCCTTTACCAAAAGGACACCAAGATCACTTTGTAAAAATAATTTTTAAAAAAACTGTAACTTTCGGGTTTTTCAGACATAAGGAATCAAAGCTATAAAGTTCACATTTAATTCACTTGGACTATTTTTATGCAAATAAACACAGGAGATTTACGCAAATGATGCGAGATTCCACTTTATTGCTAAGGATTTGAATCACATTGCAAGGTAGGACTGTTCCAAATCGTTTCCATCAATTGATCCAGTAGTATGACAGGACCCCTTCGACGCTAGTTAATTAACACATTGAAAACTTAGGTTGAGATATTAAAAATCATTCAGCCCATTCAAGAGTGTTAATTGATCACCTACTGAGCTTTCATGTCTCATTTCACAGTGCCTGAGTTGACTTTATTCTCCAAATTCTTTTGTTAGTAGTCATGATTTTTCATTTGGAAGCCCGCACGAGAACCAACTATTGTGCTCACAGGGTGTGACGACAGGGGTTTCTGCACACACACACACACACGCACACACACACACACACACACACACACACACACACACACACGCGCGCGCGCGCGCGCACACACACACATATATATATTACAATAAAAAATACCCCTGGTTAATGTGCATCACAGTATACAATAGTGCTGTGCTTATATTCAATTGATTTAAATGCCATTTTTTTTTACGCCAGGATAATTAGTTATATTCGATAAACATAGATTAATTTAGTATTATCTACCAACTTTGACGAGGTCAAGATAATGACGATATTCTAGAAATATACATTGATATAGCATTATTAGTACACTGTTTGTAATTAAAGACATTCTGACTTAATACATAAATATAGATTTCATGATTTATAAGAAGAAAAAAAAAAAATGCAATAGCGTTGTGATGGTGGTGAAATTTTATCACCACTGTGTTTACGTATTTCACTCATTCTCAGAAACCCTCGTGATAAAGTCTGTCTTCGATATATCTGTTTGAATAATTATTCCAGGAATAAGGAAACCGCTGCCTTTTTCACTATATTTAACAGTTTTTTTTGTTTTGTTTTTTTGTTTTTGCTTGGCAATATATTAAGCCGGTCGTAAAGAAGACGTAAATTTCTTTATATCATTAAAATTTCAATGTCACAAACGGGCATTAATTATAAATGAGCTTAATTTAGGGATTAGATATATATCGATAAGATTATAGACTTGATCGTTGTTTTAACACCATCATTTTGACGCTGGTTATCACGGTCATATTTGATCGTTGTTTTAACACCATCATTTTGACGCTGGTTATCACGGTCATACTTGATCGTTGTTTTAACACCATCATTTCGACGCTGGTTATCACGGTCATAGACTTGTTCGTTGTTTTAACATCATCATTTCGACGCTAACTATCACGGTCATATCTGTGATTGTAATTTATGCATAAAATGCGGCCCAATAATATATTATTTGACATAAGTGACCTGAAATAATGGGAATTCTATCAAAAGATGATAAGTATGTGAAAAATACTACTACTTTCCGCTATGCAGATTTCCCTATAACTTATTAGTATGGTTACCTCGCAATTACGGAGCGAAAAATTAAGACTGTAATTTGCGAGTCCGTCATATTTACAACATGTAAATGACAAATATTCTGAACAGTCTCCTGTGTTACTGAGAGTCATTACAAGAATGCTGCATAGCCTGATTGATTCAATAGTCTTACAATAAGATCGGGTAGAAAAACTTTTCTTTACGGGGTGTATTTTACTGGACGTAATTTAGATTAGTCCTTTAATTTTAATATTTTAGTTATATATATTTTTCATTTTGATTCTAGAAGTAAAAATGATGTTGCTCAAGTCCATGAATGAACCGCCCCCCCCCCCTTACCCCGCCCCCAACAAACATAGATAGGAATTTGTATTTAAACCTTGATACTGCATGTCTCGTGAATTACCTTTACGTTGTCACGAATTCGCAGATTACACGAAGAATGGATAAGGATATTGGTAACAAATCTACCTAGTTATCTGAATAAAGCTAAATTTGTACTGAGCACTTGATAAAATAGGTCTGTAAAAAGTAGACATATCTATATGTACTTTTGTCTGTGCTTCCGTCGGTCTGTTTATCTGTAAGTTAGCCTGTATGAAATGTTTGTAACAAATATCAAAGTATACGTTACATTCTAAAAGAATGCGAAATGTATTGTATGCGAAATTTGTTGTCTAAAAGAATGCGAAATTTATATTATTTTATATGTCATATTTAATAAGGGCTTAAATTTGATAACGCATATATTTATCTGCAAAACATATAGAAAAATAATTACATTTATATCGCAATTGCTATTTTAGAGTAATTTAAGAACCTAAAACTAAATAGTCAATGGCGAACTGAAAATGGTTCTGTGTATCATTATAGTAATTGCTTGTGTATAATGTTTTTGCGCACGTGTTACCTAATATTAACTTCTTGTTCACTTCAGCAATACTATAATCCTTTCCTGATGTAAAAGAATTCGATGCTTGAAAGCAATTACAGACTTAATGACCACTTGAATAGGCTCGTCAATTACAAGATGATGATGTACAGGTGATCAATTAAACACTCATAAAACAAAGTGAGGAGGCCAGAGGTTGACAGTACTATGTATTTCTATTAAAAAGACCTAATGGAAAATATATGAAAATTAAATGGAAAAGTAAATTTGGGGTCTACGATTTATTTTTTCATATTATGGGTGCAAAGTAACACCTTTAATTGAGAACAGCTCATTTACGGTACAATGCATGAAGTATTGCATGTGAGACATTGGCGATATGAAGCAATCGATTACTTGCTAAGCTTTCCGAAAATACCCCCCTCCCGTGCCAATGAAGCAGATACATATTATTTTGTTGCACAAATCGTCTCAAGAAAAACGGGTGTAAACAACATGAAGTAACATCTCATTAAAATTTAAATTGCAACTCATTATTTTCACTCGATATAATTTATTTTCATTGATTGGCCACAGAAATGATGCTGACTAAAAGCCAAAAGCCTTGTTTATAATTAGCAGATATATTCTAGAACAGAACAGTCAAAGACTTTGATAAATCAAGGATGAAGCTTAATTGTGACTGGGCTTTCGATGAAAGATGGAACGAATATTGCGAACTAGTATTCAAATGGAACTTCAAAATCCACATAACTTCGTCTCTTACCACACATAATTAAATGACAAATGCATGATCAATTAATACCGATAAATAATAACCTTGAGAATCCAATGAATTATACAGAGATAAATTGCAAACAAACAGTTCAATCCCAAAGAATGACGTTTCCCATATAAGGAATTATTTGTCAGTTTCATGGCGAATCCCTGATGAAAATTAGTCATAGATTACAAAATTAAATATTAAGAAAACGACAGTAAAATGACAGACCTGAAAAGAATCACAGTTACAGTTGCCTGGTTTCATTTTTTCTATACAACAAGCGTGAAATAAAAAAAGCAAAAGGAGCAGCCATTGAAGTACTATTTACCGTTGACAATTATTCATTTTAACGATCAAAAGTCGTATAAGATTAATCACCAATCACTGCACCATCCATCTGGCTTGCAGAACATAATCAGAGGATGTGTAACACTGTTTCCGTACGATTTTCAGACATCTCAAGTTACGATTTTATTTCGTGATTTATTAAACTTCGTGGATTTAATCTTTCGTATCTTTTATAAAATCTTGACAATGACATTCCTGTTCTACATACATACATACATACATACATACATACATACATACATACATACATACATACATACATACATACATACATACATACAAAATCAGTCAGTCAGTCAGAGCTGCGAAAAGGAAGAAAACAAACAACAAATGCTCTCTGAATCTCAAAACTATTTGAATTAAGAGGCTATCGACCTCTCCCCCCATCCCACCCCCATTCAACACTCTTCTCATAATTATGCCATATATATATATATATATATATATATATATATATATATATATTAGGACTGATACAGTTAATTCGTTTTTTTTAAGTGAGAAAAATGTTCGGGTCGAATGTATATACGTCTTCAATTACGTCATATGGTTCTCAAAAAGTTTGTTTTGAATTAATTCTCATTCAAAGGGCCCCCGGATGGCTAAGTGATCTAAGGCGCTCGCCTTTACAGATCACTGACATCTCACCTTTGTCCGCGTGGGTTCGAGTCTCTGCTCAGCCAACGTGTGTACCCGAGAAAGCATGAGAGTAGCTTCACGTGGGTTGGTGGTATACTGGCCGCTATGTATAGCCTATCATGTGCAGCAAAATGGCGTTAAATGCCACAAACCACAAACACAATCATTCTTATTAAAAACATCTCTATCAGATGAGATGCAACCAATAAAAATTGAATAACTACTTAAATCTTGAAGATGTCATTTTTATGAATACCTTTATACTGGTATGAATATAGAGCATTAAGCCGTTGTCGTGTTTGGCCATTGTCAACAACTCCCCATATTACAAAGAATGATCAACGTAGCTGCCTTACGACATGGTTTCAAGAT
>JAQPZY010000533.1:0-219904 GCA_029931535.1 Margaritifera margaritifera | reverse complement strand
AGATCGAGTTCACATTTTTTAAATGTATGTTAAAAGGTATTTAAAGTTAGTTATTTATACTAGCATTGTATTGTAAGATGCAATTTCATTTATTCTTATCTATTTATATTGTATTATTTTAAATGTAAGCTTGTCACCACCCCTTTTAGGGGGTGGAACTTTCCGTAGCTTGTACTAGGAGTTGGGTGCGTTTATACGCACTACAGTCCCCTAAAGGAGTGATACTACCCAGTCCCTAAACCGTCCCAGTGGCTACACCTTGCTCCTCCTCCCATTCTGGACGAGACAAAGTCTCACTTGAGAAGGGATATTTGTATGCGTTCTTATGCACATACGTTAGTATATCGTTATGAATTCATTTAGTTATTTATTTAAGTATTTATTATATTATATGAATGTTAGCTTATAATACTTCTTTCAGTATAATAAAGTAAGACAGCTATAACCAACTCCCACCTCCAATACTCCTACACATTTACATCCGACAACGCAAAGCGCAAGGTTGGAAGCCAGCGGAGAGGCCAATATTTATTGTATTTTCTCAAGAGGGAAAGGGGTTTTAGCCCTTTTCAACGCAACAGCCTATCCATATATCTATAGTATATATACCTTATAATATATATATATATATATACATATATATATATATACAGTTATACATATACTTATATATACATATACTTTTTATGTAAACAACAAAAGATTGTATTATATTCTAAAATAAATTTGATTTTGCCCTCCTATAATAATTTGTGTTATCGATTCCACTTTGTAATATAGTATGCTATTTACCCTTTATAATGATGTCCAAATTCGGTAATTTTATCATTTCTATAACAGGTTTTTTATTTAGACGTTCTTATCGTTAATACATTGTAATATAATAATAGTGCTTTTTTTGGGAGGTAATGTCTCTCTGCCACAAAGTGGCAGGGGGGGATATAACCTAATCAATATGTCAAATGTATGCGTTTCCCCCCGTTAGGCCATATAACCATTATATGATGTGATTTAACATTATCTATTTTTTTCGGGTATTAGCTGTTACATTCGGATCACCAATTCCGCATACATGCTTTGTTTCCCATTTAGGATTTATATGGTTTTAATTCTTTTTTTATTTCGAGATTTTAGTAACCTCTTTTTCTCATTATTATATAGTAAACACTTTTTATTCTCATATATTTACCCATACTTTGTCGGTATTCCTCTGTATTTCAAGATTATTTGTTTTTATTTCCTGTATATTTACTCTGTTTTTCTAGTATTTTTATATATCTATTATTTCTGTAAGTTATTGGTTGTCTAATGTGGTTTCGTAGAGTATATAAGCAAAAGCAGTAGATATATATAAAGCCACACTATTGGTAGTATTTCTCTTTAGATAGATTCCTAAATCTATTCAGATTGGAACGTTTCTCATTTTTTTAATTGGGCACATGTACTACCCCTCTGTTTGAGACATTACACATTGTTTTCGTTTCTAAAGTAATGCATGCCCCCCCCCCCCCCAGTGACACTTGATTGTTGCATACTATATTGACTTGTGGAGTTACCCAATATGGCTTACTGAATATAGACAAACATCACACGCTACTGGGTGTGTTACACACAGGACTAAATTTATAGCAATAAGGATTAACGCTTACGTGAACCGTAATGGTCGTACACTCAGATTTAAAACGTAGATGATGGATAAGCTTCTGGTTTTGTTTGCTGCTCTCAAACATGAATACAATAAGCATGTAGATAATGCGGTCATTGTGTAATACTTTCCATTAGCAGGACAAATTGTTGAGTATTGTGTGCAAACTAGGACAAAGACTTTTGTTATTCCCTATGTTATTATGATTACAGTGAAATCTTAATATAAATTCAAGTGACGACTTGTAAACACACACATCTTCCACTGGGATGAATTAATGATCATTTAAGTTATAACCGGTAGGAATACTTTGAATTTGTTAAATTATTGCCTCCTTTATTAGAACTTCCTTTATTACAGATATGTCATATATAAAAATAATTATATATTTATTATATATAATATATATATATATATTATATATATATATATATATATATATATATCCAGCTCTGTGTTTTCGATTCACATTTTGTTTATAGTGTTTATTTTTTTTTTTGTTCCCTCATGTTCTTTGTTTTATGTATTGTGTATATATTTTTGTGATGCCCTTTATTTTCTGAGCCTCTTATGTGAGCCTTTCTACCTCGCGAAACGCCTACATAATATAGCCTCTCATCGTCTACACCTCTTACTTAAAGACACAACCCCTTGTTATTTGTTTGTTACATCTAGATGTGTTACCTATATAGTGTTATTCTTATATTAGCAAATGCGAATCCTTCTGTTTTTTTGCAATGTTAGTGGAAAAAAATTATTCTGTGGGTAGGTTCATCTGCATTTCATTTGAGTGGGACTTTTCGAATTTGTGCAGGTGGTGGTTGGGTCGCACCATGTACCAACGTCCCCCAGTGGGAGTGATATACTCAAAACCCTTCCTCCACAATGTCTATAGTTTATTCCTGCACACCATCTTATTTAGATCGAGTTCACATTTTTTAAATGTATGTTTAAGGTATTTATAGTTTGTATTTATAATAGCATTGTATTGTAAGATGCATTTCATTTTTTCTTATCTATTTATAATTATTATTTTAAAGTAAGCTTGTCACTCCCTTTTAGGGGTGGAAACTTTCTTAGCTTGTACTAGGAGGGGGTGCGTTATACGCACTACAGTCCCCTAATGGGAGTGATATACCCCAGTCCCTACCGTCCCAGTGGCTACTACACCTTGCTCCTCCTCCATTCTGGACAGACAAAGTCTCACTTGAGATGGGATTTTTGTAAGCGTTCTTATGCACATACGTTAGTATATCGTTATGTATTAATTTAGTTATTTATATTAAGTATTTATTTTATATTACTATGAATGTTAGCTTATTTACTTCTTTCAGTACCCCTCCATATCCTACTACATTTACTTCCGAAAACGAAAGCGCTAGGTTGGAAGCCAGCCGGAGAGGCCATTTATTATTGTATTTTCTCATTGAGTGGAGTTAGCCTTTCGACGCAAACAGCCTATAACATATTTATATAAATATATATATATATATATTATATATTATATATATATATATATAATATATATAATATATATTATATATATACTATACATACATATAATATACTTTTTATGTAAAAACAAAAGATTGTATTATATTCTAAAATAAATTGATTTTGCCTCTATATAATTTGTGTTATCGATTCCACTTGTATATAGTATGCTATTCCCTTTATAATGTCCAAATTCGGTATTTATCATTTCTATAACAGTTTATTTAGACGTTCTTTCTTAATACTATTGTAATATAATGTGCTTTTTTGAGTAATGTCTCCTGCCACAAAGTGGCAGGGCTATCATATGTCAAATGTTTGCGTTTTCCCCCGTTAGCCATATACCATTTATGTGTGTTAACATTATCTTTTTTTTTCGGTAGCTGTTACATTCGATCACATTCCGCATGCTTTGTTCCAATTTAGGTTTATATGTTTTAATTCTTTTTCATTTCGAGATTTTGTAACCTCTATTTCTCTTATTATATAGTACAACTTTTTATTCTCATATATTTCCCATACTTTGTCGTATTCTCTGTATTTCAAGATTATTTGTTTTTATTTCCTGTATATTTACTCTGTTTTTCTAGTATTTTTATATATCAATTATTTCTGTAAGTTATTGGTGTGTTTCGTATAGTATAAGCAAAGCAGTAGATATATAAAAGCCACCTATTGGTAGTTTTTCTCTTTAGATAGATTCCTAAATCTATTCAGATGGAACGTTTCTCATTTTTTTTAATTGGGCACATGTACTACCCCTCTGTTTGAGACCTACACATTGTTTCGTTTCTAAAGTAATGCATGCCCCCCCCCTCCCCCCAGTGACACTTATTGTTGCATACTATATTGACTTGTGGAGTTACCCAATATGGCTACTGTATAGACATACATCACACGCTACTGGGTGTTTACACACACAGGACTAAATTTAATAGCATAGGATTAACGCTTACGTGAACCGTAATGGTGTACACTCAGATAAACGTAGATATGGATAAGCTTCTGGTTTTGTTTGCTGCTCTCAAACAGATTAAATAAGCATGTAGTGGTCTTGTGTAATAACTTTCCATTAGCAGGACAAATGTTGAGTATTGTGTGCAACTAGGACAAAACTTTTGTTATTCCTAGTTATTAGGATTACAGGTGAATCTTAAATAAATTCATGTGCCGACTAGTAACACATCGTCCACTGGGAGAATTAATGATCATTTAATGTTATACCGGTAGGAATACTTTGAATTTGTATTATTCCTCCTTTATTAGAACTCCTTTATACAGATATGTCATATATAAAATATATACTATATATATATATATATATATAATATATATTTATATTCATGCTCTGTGTTTTCGATTCACATTTGTTAGTGTTTATTTTTTTTTTGTTTCCCTCATGTTCTTGTTTTATGTATTGTGTATATATTTTTGTGATGCCCTTATTTTCTGAGCCTCTTATGTGAGCCTTTCTACCCTCGCGAAACGCCTACATAATATAGCCTCTCATCGTCTTACCTCTTACTTAAAGACACAACCCCTTGTTATTTGTTTGTTACATCTAGATGTGTTACCTATATAGTGTTTATTCTTATATTAGCAAATGCGAATCCTTCTGTTTTTTTGCAATGTTAGTGGAAAAAAAATTATTCTGTGGGTAGGTTCATCTGCATTTCATTTGAGTGGGCTTTTCGAATTTGTGCAGGTGGGTGGTTGGGTCGCACCATGTACCAACGTCCCCCAGTGGGAGTGATATACTCAAACCCTTCCCTCACAATGTCTATAGTTTATTCCTGCCCCATCTTATTTAGATCGATTTCACATTTTTTAAATGTATGGTTAAGGAATTTATAGTTTGTATTTATAATAGCATTGTATTGTAAGATGCATTTCATTTTTTCTTATCTATTTATAATTATTATTTTAAAGTAAGCTTGTCACTCCCCTTTTTAGGGTGGAATTTTCTTAGCTTGTACTAGGAGGGCGGTGCGTTATACGCACTACAGTCCCCTAAAGGGAGTGATATACCCAGTCCCCTACCGTCCCAGTGGCTACACCTTGCTCCTCCTCCATTCTGGACAGACAAAGTCTCACTTGAGAAGGGATTTTTTGTATGCGTTCTTATGCACATACGTTAGTATATCGTTATGTATTAATTTAGTTATTTATTTAAGTATTTATTTATTATATGAATGTTAGCTTATTTACTTCTTTCAGTACCCCCTCCATATCCTACACATTTACTTCCGAAAACGAAAGCGCTAGGTTGGAAGCCAGCGGAGAGGCATTTATTATTGTATTTTCTCATTTGAGGGAGTTAGCCTTTCGACGCAAACAGCCTATACATACATATATATATATATATATATATATATAATATATATATATATATATATATATATACATATATATATATAATATATATATAATATATTATATTATGATACATATATATACATATACTTTTTATGTAAAAACAAAAGCTTGTATTATATTCTAAAATAAATTGATTTTGCTCTATATAATTTGTGTTATCGATTCCACTTGTTATAGTATGCTATTCCTTATAATGTCCAAATTCGGTATTTATCATTTCTATAACAGGTATATTTAGACGTTCTTTCTTAATAAGTTGTAATATAATGTGCTTTTTTGAGTAATGTCTCCTGCCACAAAGTGGCAGGGCGGGATATACCTTATCATATGTCAAATGTATGCGTTTTCCCCCGGTAGGCCTTATACCATTTATGTGTGTTAACATTATCTAATTTTTTCGGTAGCTGTTACATTCGGATCACATTCCGCATGCTTTGTTCCAATTTAGGTTTATATGTTTTAATTCTTTTTTATTTCGAGATTTTGTATCTCTATTTCTCTTATTATATAGTACACTCTTTTATTCTCATATATTTCCCATACTTTGTCGTATTCTCTGTATTTCAAGATTATTTGTTTTTATTTCCTGTATATTAAATCTTTTTTACTAGTATTTTTATATATCTATTATTTCTGTAATGTTATTGGTGTGTTTCGTAGAGTATAAGCAAAGCAGTAGATATATAAAGCCACCTATTGGTAGTTTTTCTCTTTAGATAGATTCCTAAATCTATTCAGTTGGAACGTTTCTCATTTTTTTAATTGGGCACATGTACTACCCCTCTGTTTGAGACCTACACATTGTTTCGTTTCTAAAGTAATGCATGCCCCCCCCCACCCCCCCAGCTGACACCTTATTGTTGCATACTATATTGAATTGTGGAGTTACCCAATATGGCTACTGTATAGACAAACATCACCACGCTACTGGGTGTTTACACACAGGACTAAATTTAATAGCATAGGATTAACGCTTACGTGAACCGTAATGGTGTACACTCAGATAAACGTAGATATGGATAAGCTTCTGGTTTTGTTTGCTGCTCTCAAACAGATTAAATAAGCATGTAGTGGTCTTGTGTAATACTTTCCATTAGCAGGACAAATGTTGAGTATTGTGTGCAAACTAGGACAAACTTTTGTTATTCCTAGTTATTATGATTACAGTGAAATCTTAAATAAATACATGTGACGACTAAGTAACACATCTTCCACTGGGAGAATTAATGATCATTTAAGTTTATACCGGTAGGAATACTTTGAATTTGTATTATCCTCCTTTATTAGAACTCCTTTATACAGATATGTCATATAATAAAATATATATATATATATATATATATATATATTATATAAGTATATAATATATATCAGCTCTGTGTTTTTCGATTCACATTTGTTAGTGTTTATTTTTTTTTTGTTCCCTCATGTTCTTGTTTATGTATTGTGTATATATATTTTTGTGATGCCCTTATTTTCTGAGCCTCTTATGTGAGCCTTTCTACCTCGCGAAACGCCTACATATTATAGCCTCTCATCGTCTTCACCTCTTACCTTAAAGACACAACCCCCTTGTTATTTGTTTGTTACATCTAGATGTGTTACCTATATAGTGTTATTCTTATATATAGCAAATGCGGAATCCTTCTGTTTTTTTTGCAATGTTAGTGGAAAAAAATTATTCTGTGGTAGGTTTATCTGCATTTTCATTTGAGTGTGACTTTTCGAATTTGTGCAGGTGGTGGTTGGGTCGCACCATGTACCAACGTCCCCCAGTGGGAGTGATATACTCAAACCCTTCCTCCACAATGTCTATAGTTTATTCCTGCCCCATCTTATTTAGATCGAGTTCACATTTTTTAAATGTATGTTTAAGGTATTTATAGTTTGTATTTATAATAGCATTGTATTGTAAGATGCATTTCATTTTTTCTTATCTATTTATAATTATTATTTAAAGTAAGCTTGTCACTCCCCTCTTTTAGGGGGTGGAATTTTCTTAGCTCGTACTAGGAGGGTGGTGCGTTATACGCACTACAGTCCCCTAATGGGAGTGATATACCCAGTCCCTACCGTCCCAGTGGCTACACCTTGCTCCTCCTCCATTCTGGACAGACAAAGTCTCACTTGAGAAGGGATTTTTTGTATGCGTTCTTATGCCATACGTTAGTATTATCGTCTGTATTAATTTAGTTATTTATTTAAGTATTTATTTATTATATGAATGTTAGCTTATTTACTTCTTTCAGTACCCCTCCATATCCTACACATTTACTTCCGAAAACGAAAGCGCTAGGTTGGAAGCCAGCGGAGAGGCCATTTATTATTGTATTTTCTCATTGAGGGAGTTAGCCTTTCGACGCAACAGCCTATACATACATCTATATATATATATATATATATATATATATATATATATATATATATATATATATATATATATATACATATATATACATATACTTTTTATGTAAAAACAAAAGATTGTATTATATTCTAAAATAAATTGATTTTGCCTCTATATAATTTGTGTTATCGATTCCACTTGTATATAGTATGCTATTCCCTTTATAATGTCCAAATTCGGTATTTATCATTTCTATAACAGGTTTATTTAGACGTTCTTTCTTAATACATTGTAATATAATGTGCTTTTTTTGAGTAATGTCTCCTGCCACAAAGTGGCAGGGCGGGATATACCTTATCATATGTCAAATGTATGCGTTTTCCCCCGTTAGCCATATACCATTTATGTGTGTTAACATTATCTATTTTGTTCGGTCGCTGTTACATTCGATCACATTCCGCATGCTTTGTTCCAATTTAGGTTTATATGTTTTAATTCTTTTTTATTTCGAGATTTTGTAACCTCTATTTCTCTTATTATATAGTACACTTTTTATTCTCATATATTTCCCATACTTTGTCGTATTCTCTGTATTTCAAGATTATTTGTTTTTATTTCCTGTATATTTACTCTGTTTTTCTAGTATTTTTATATATCTATTATTTCTGTAAGTTATTGGTGTGTTTCGTAGAGTATAAGCAAAGCAGTAGATATATAAAGCCACCTATTGGTAGTTTTTCTCTTTAGATAGATTCCTAAATCTATTCAGTTGGAACGTTTCTCATTTTTTTAATTGGGCACATGTACTCACACTCTGTTTGAGACCTACACATTGTTTCGTTTCTAAAGTAATGCATGCCCCCCCCCCCCCCCAGTGACACTTATTGTTGCATACTATATTGACTTGTGGAGTTACCCAATATGGCTACTGTATAGACAAACATCACACGCTACTGGGTGTTTACACACAGGACTAAATTTAATAGCATAGGATTAACGCTTACGTGAACCGTAATGGTGTACACTCAGATAAACGTAGATATGGATAAGCTTCTGGTTTTGTTTGCTGCTCTCAAACAGATTAAATAAGCATGTAGTGGTCTTGTGTAATACTTTCCATTAGCAGGACAAATGTTGAGTATTGTGTGCAACTAGGACAAACTTTTGTTATTCCTAGTTATTATGATTACAGTGAAATCTTAAATAAATTCATGTGACGACTAGTAACACATCTTCCACTGGGAGAATTAATGATCATTTAAGTTATACCGGTAGGAATACTTTGAATTTGTATTATTCCTCCTTTATTAGAACTCCTTTATACAGATATGTCATATATATATATATATATATATATATATATATATATATATATATATATATATATATATATCAGCTCTGTGTTTTCGATTCACATTTGTTAGTGTTTATTTTTTTTTTTGTTCCCTCATGTTCTTGTTTTATGTATTGTGTATATATTTTTGTGATGCCCTTATTTTCTGAGCCTCTTATGTGAGCCTTTCTACCTCGCGAAACGCCTACATAATATAGCCTCTCATCGTCTTCACCTCTTACTTAAAGACACAACCCCTTGTTATTTGTTTGTTACATCTAGATGTGTTACCTATATAGTGTTATTCTTATATTAGCAAATGCGAATCCTTCTGTTTTTTTGCAATGTTAGTGGAAAAAAATTATTCTGTGGGTAGGTTTTATCTGCATTTCATTTGAGTGGGACTTTTCGAATTTGTGCAGGTGGTGGTTGGGTCGCACCATGTACCAACGTCCCCCAGTGGGAGTGATATACTCAAACCCTTCCTCCACAATGTCTATAGTTTATTCCTGCCCCATCTTATTTAGATCGAGTTCACATTTTTTAAATGTATGTTTAAGGTATTTATGTTTGTATTTATAATAGCATTGTATTGTAAGATGCATTTCATTTTTCTTATCTATTTATAATTATTATTTTAAAGTAAGCTTGTCACTCCACTTTCCCTTAGGGGGTGGAATGTACTTAGCGTGTACTAGGAGGGGGTGCGTTATACGCACTACAGTCCCCTAATGGGAGTGATATACCCAGTCCCTACCGTCCCAGTGGCTACACCCTTGCTCCTCCTCCATTCTGGACAGACAAAGTCTCACTTGAGAAGGGATTTTTGTATGCGTTCTTATGCACATACGTTAGTATATCGTTATGTATTAATTTAGTTATTTATTTAAGTATTTATTTATTATATGAATGTTAGCTTATTTACTTCTTTCAGTACCCCTCCATATCCTACACATTTACTTCCGAAAACGAAAGCGCTAGGTTGGAAGCCAGCGGAGAGGCCATTTATTATTGTATTTTCTCATTGAGGGAGTTAGCCTTTCGACGCAACAGCCTATACATACATATATATATATATATATATATATATATATATATAATATATATATATATATATATTTACATATACATATATATACATATACTTTTTATGTAAAAACAAAAGATTGTATTATATTCTAAAATAAATTGATTTTGCCTCTATATAATTTGTGTTATCGATTCCACTTGTATATAGTATGCTATTCCCTTTATAATGTCCAAATTCGGTATTTATCATTTCTATAACAGGTTTATTTAGACGTTCTTTCTTAATACATTGTAATATAATGTGCTTTTTTGAGTAATGTCTCCTGCCACAAAGTGGCAGGGCGGGATATACCTTATCATATGTCAAATGTATGCGTTTTCCCCCGTTAGCCATATACCATTTATGTGTGTTAACATTATCTATTTTGTTCGTAGCTGTTACATTCGATCACATTCCGCATGCTTTGTTCCAATTTAGGTTTATATGTTTTAATTCTCTTTTTATTTCGAGATTTTGTAACCTCTATTTCTCTTATTATATAGTACACTTTTTATTCTCATATATTTCCCATACTTTGTCGTATTCTCTGTATTTCAAGATTATTTGTTTTTATTTCCTGTATATTTACTCTGTTTTTTCTAGTATTTTTATATATCTATTATTTCTGTAAGTTATTGGTGTGTTTCGTAGAGTATAAGCAAAGCAGTAGATATATAAAGCCACCTATTGGTAGTTTTTCTCTTTAGATAGATTCCATAAATCTATTCAGTTGGAACGTTTCTCATTTTTTTAATTGGGCACATGTACTACCCCTCTGTTTGAGACCTACACATTGTTTCGTTTCTAAGTAATGCATGCCCCCCCCCCCCCCAGTGACACTTATTGTTGCATACTATATTGACTTGTGGAGTTACCCAATATGGCTACTGTATAGACAAACATCACACGCTACTGGGTGTTTACACACAGGACTAAATTTAATAGCATAGGATTAACGCTTACGTGAACCGTAATGGTGTACACTCAGATAAACGTAGATATGGATAAGCTTCTGGTTTTGTTTGCTGCTCTCAAACAGATTAAATAAGCATGTAGTGGTCTTGTGTAATACTTTCCATTAGCAGGACAAATGTTGAGTATTGTGTGCAACTAGGACAAACTTTTGTTATTCCTAGTTATTATGATTACAGTGAAATCTTAAATAAATTCATGTGACGACTAGTAACACATCTTCCACTGGGAGAATTAATGATCATTTAAGTTATACCGGTAGGAATACTTTGAATTTGTATTATTCCTCCTTTATTAGAACTCCTTTATACAGATATGTCATATATATATATATATATATATATATATATATATATATATATATATATATATATATATATATCAGCTCTGTGTTTTCGATTCACATTTGTTAGTGTTTATTTTTTTTTGTTCCCTCATGTTCTTGTTTTATGTATTGTGTATATATTTTTGTGATGCCCTTATTTTCTGAGCCTCTTATGTGAGCCCTTTCTACCTCGCGAAACGCCTACATAATATAGCCTCTCATCGTCTTCACCTCTTACTTAAAGACACAACCCCTTGTTATTTGTTTGTTACATCTAGATGTGTTACCTATATAGTGTTATTCTTATATTAGCAAATGCGAATCCTTCTGTTTTTTTGCAATGTTAGTGGAAAAAAATTATTCTGTGGGTAGGTTATCTGCATTTCATTTGAGTGGGACTTTTCGAATTTGTGCAGGTGGTGGTTGGGTCGCACCATGTACCAACGTCCCCCAGTGGGAGTGATATACTCAAACCCTTCCTCCACAATGTCTATAGTTTATTCCTGCCCCATCTTATTTAGATCGAGTTCACATTTTTTAAATGTATGTTTAAGGTATTTATAGTTTGTATTTATAATAGCATTGTATTGTAAGATGCATTTCATTTTTTCTTATCTATTTATAATTATTATTTTAAAGTAAGCTTGTCACTCCCCTTTTAGGGGGTGGAATTTTCTTAGCTTGTACTAGGAGGGGGTGCGTTTATACGCACTACAGTCCCCTAATGGGAGTGATATACCCAGTCCCTACCGTCCCAGTGGCTACACCTTGCTCCTCCTCCATTCTGGACAGACAAAGTCTCACTTGAGAAGGGATTTTTGTATGCGTTCTTATGCACATACGTTAGTATATCGTTATGTATTAATTTAGTTATTTATTTAAGTATTTATTTATTATATGAATGTTAGCTTATTTACTTCTTTCAGTACCCCTCCATATCCTACACATTTACTTCCGAAACGAAAGCGCTTGGTTGGAAGCCAGCGGAGAGGCCATTTATTATTGTATTTTCTCATTGAGGGAGTTAGCCTTTCGACGCAACAGCCTATACATATATATATATATATATATATATTATATAATATATATATATATATATATATATATACTATATAATATATATATATTTACATATACATATATATACATATACTTTTTATGTAAAAACAAAAGATTGTATTATATTCTAAAATAAATTGATTTTGCCTCTATATAATTTGTGTTATCGATTCCACTTGTATATAGTATGCTATTCCCTTTATAATGTCCAAATTCGGTATTTATCATTTCTATAACAGGTTTATTTAGACGTTCTTTCTTAATACATTGTAATATAATGTGCTTTTTTGAGTAATGTCTCCTGCCACAAAGTGGCAGGGCGGGATATACCTTATCATATGTCAAATGTATGCGTTTTCCCCCGTTAGCCATATACCATTTATGTGTGTTAACATTATCTATTTTGTTCGGTCGCTGTTACATTCGATCACCTTCCGCATGCTTTTGTTCCAATTTAGGTTTATATGTTTTAATTCTTTTTTATTTCGAGATTTTGTAACCTCTATTTCTCTTATTATATAGTACACTTTTTATTCTCATATATTTCCCATACTTTGTCGTATTCTCTGTATTTCAAGATTATTTGTTTTTATTTCCTGTATATTTACTCTGTTTTTCTAGTATTTTTATATATCTATTATTTCTGTAAGTTATTGGTGTGTTTCGTAGAGTATAAGCAAAGCAGTAGATATATAAAGCCACCTATTGGTAGTTTTTCTCTTTAGATAGATTCCTAAATCTATTCAGTTGGAACGTTTCTCATTTTTTTAATTGGGCACATGTACTACCCCTCTGTTTGAGACCTACACATTGTTTCGTTTCTAAAGTAATGCATGCCCCCCCCCCCCCCCAGTGACACTTATTGTTGCATACTATATTGACTTGTGGAGTTACCCAATATGGCTACTGTATAGACAAACATCACACGCTACTGGGTGTTTACACACAGGACTAAATTTAATAGCATAGGATTAACGCTTACGTGAACCGTAATGGTGTACACTCAGATAAACGTAGATATGGATAAGCTTCTGGTTTTGTTTGCTGCTCTCAAACAGATTAAATAAGCATGTAGTGGTCTTGTGTAATACTTTCCATTAGCAGGACAAATGTTGAGTATTGTGTGCAACTAGGACAAACTTTTGTTATTCCTAGTTATTATGATTACAGTGAAATCTTAAATAAATTCATGTGACGACTAGTAACACATCTTCCACTGGGAGAATTAATGATCATTTAAGTTATACCGGTAGGAATACTTTGAATTTGTATTATTCCTCCTTTATTAGAACTCCTTTATACAGATATGTCATATATATATATATATATATATATATATATATATATATATATATATATATATATATCAGCTCTGTGTTTTCGATTCACATTTGTTAGTGTTTATTTTTTTTTGTTCCCTCATGTTCTTGTTTTATGTATTGTGTATATATTTTTGTGATGCCCTTATTTTCTGAGCCTCTTATGTGAGCCTTTCTACCTCGCGAAACGCCTACATAATATAGCCTCTCATCGTCTTCACCTCTTACTTAAAGACACAACCCCTTGTTATTTGTTTGTTACATCTAGATGTGTTACCTATATAGTGTTATTCTTATATTAGCAAATGCGAATCCTTCTGTTTTTTTGCAATGTTAGTGGAAAAAAATTATTCTGTGGGTAGGTTTATCTGCATTTCATTTGAGTGGGACTTTTCGAATTTGTGCAGGTGGTGGTTGGGTCGCACCATGTACCAACGTCCCCCAGTGGGAGTGATATACTCAAACCCTTCCTCCACAATGTCTATAGTTTATTCCTGCCCCATCTTATTTAGATCGAGTTCACATTTTTTAAATGTATGTTTAAGGTATTTATAGTTTGTATTTATAATAGCATTGTATTGTAAGATGCATTTCATTTTTTCTTATCTATTTATAATTATTATTTTAAAGTAAGCTTGTCACTCCCTTTTAGGGGGTGGAATTTTCTTAGCTTGTACTAGGAGGGGGTGCGTTATACGCACTACAGTCCCCTAATGGGAGTGATATACCCAGTCCCTACCGTCCCAGTGGCTACACCTTGCTCCTCCTCCATTCTGGACAGACAAAGTCTCACTTGAGAAGGGATTTTTGTATGCGTTCTTATGCACATACGTTAGTATATCGTTATGTATTAATTTAGTTATTTATTTAAGTATTTATTTATTATATGAATGTTAGCTTATTTACTTCTTTCAGTACCCCTCCATATCCTACACATTTACTTCCGAAAACGAAAGCGCTAGGTTGGAAGCCAGCGGAGAGGCCATTTATTATTGTATTTTCTCATTGAGGGAGTTAGCCTTTCGACGCAACAGCCTATACATATATATATATATATATATATATATATATATATATATATATATATATATATATATATATACATATATATACATATACTTTTTATGTAAAAACAAAAGATTGTATTATATTCTAAAATAAATTGATTTTGCCTCTATATAATTTGTGTTATCGATTCCACTTGTATATAGTATGCTATTCCCTTTATAATGTCCAAATTCGGTATTTATCATTTCTATAACAGGTTTATTTAGACGTTCTTTCTTAATATATTGTAATATAATGTGCTTTTTTGAGTAATGTCTCCTGCCACAAAGTGGCAGGGCGGGATATACCTTATCATATGTCAAATGTATGCGTTTTCCCCCGTTAGCCATATACCATTTATGTGTGTTAACATTATCTATTTTTTTCGGTAGCTGTTACATTCGATCACATTCCGCATGCTTTGTTCCAATTTAGGTTTATATGTTTTAATTCTTTTTTATTTCGAGATTTTGTAACCTCTATTTCTCTTATTATATAGTACACTTTTTATTCTCATATATTTCCCATACTTTGTCGTATTCTCTGTATTTCAAGATTATTTGTTTTTATTTCCTGTATATTTACTCTGTTTTTCTAGTATTTTTATATATCTATTATTTCTGTAAGTTATTGGTGTGTTTCGTAGAGTATAAGCAAAGCAGTAGATATATAAAGCCACCTATTGGTAGTTTTTCTCTTTAGATAGATTCCTAAATCTATTCAGTTGGAACGTTTCTCATTTTTTTAATTGGGCACATGTACTACCCCTCTGTTTGAGACCTACACATTGTTTCGTTTCTAAAGTAATGCATGCCCCCCCCCCCCAGTGACACTTATTGTTGCATACTATATTGACTTGTGGAGTTACCCAATATGGCTACTGTATAGACAAACATCACACGCTACTGGGTGTTTACACACAGGACTAAATTTAATAGCATAGGATTAACGCTTACGTGAACCGTAATGGTGTACACTCAGATAAACGTAGATATGGATAAGCTTCTGGTTTTGTTTGCTGCTCTCAAACAGATTAAATAAGCATGTAGTGGTATTGTGTAATACTTTCCATTAGCAGGACAAATGTTGAGTATTGTGTGCAACTAGGACAAACTTTTGTTATTCCTAGTTATTATGATTACAGTGAAATCTTAAATAAATTCATGTGACGACTAGTAACACATCTTCCACTGGGAGAATTAATGATCATTTAAGTTATACCGGTAGGAATACTTTGAATTTGTATTATTCCTCCTTTATTAGAACTCTTTTATACAGATATGTCATATATAAATATATATATATATATATATATATATATATATATATATATATATATATATATATATATATCAGCTCTGTGTTTTCGATTCACATTTGTTAGTGTTTATTTTTTTTTTGTTCCCTCATGTTCTTGTTTTATGTATTGTGTATATATTTTTGTGATGCCCTTATTTTCTGAGCCTCTTATGTGAGCCTTTCTACCTCGCGAAACGCCTACATAATATAGCCTCTCATCGTCTTCACCTCTTACTTAAAGACACAACCCCTTGTTATTTGTTTGTTACATCTAGATGTGTTACCTATATAGTGTTATTCTTATATTAGCAAATGCGAATCCTTCTGTTTTTTTGCAATGTTAGTGGAAAACAATTATTCTGTGGGTAGGTTTATCTGCATTTCATTTGAGTGTGACTTTTCGAATTTGTGCAGGTGGTGGTTGGGTCGCACCATGTACCAACGTCCCCCAGTGGGAGTGATATACTCAAACCCTTCCTCCACAATGTCTATAGTTTATTCCTGCCCCATCTTATTTAGATCGAGTTCACATTTTTTAAATGTATGTTTAAGGTATTTATAGTTTGTATTTATAATAGCATTGTATTGTAAGATGCATTTCATTTTTTCTTATCTATTTATAATTATTATTTTAAAGTAAGCTTGTCACTCCCTTTTAGGGGGTGGAATTTTCTTAGCTCGTACTAGGAGGGGGTGCGTTATACGCACTACAGTCCCCTAATGGGAGTGATATACCCAGTCCCTACCGTCCCAGTGGCTACACCTTGCTCCTCCTCCATTCTGGACAGACAAAGTCTCACTTGAGAAGGGATTTTTGTATGCGTTCTTATGCACATACGTTAGTATATCGTTATGTATTAATTTAGTTATTTATTTAAGTATTTATTTATTATATGAATGTTAGCTTATTTACTTCTTTCAGTACCCCTCCATATCCTACACATTTACTTCCGAAAACGAAAGCGCTAGGTTGGAAGCCAGCGGAGAGGCCATTTATTATTGTATTTTCTCATTGAGGGAGTTAGCCTTTCGACGCAACAGCCTATACATATATATATATATATATATATATATATATATATATATATATATATATATATATATATATATATATATATATTTACATATACATATATATACATATACTTTTTATGTAAAAACAAAAGATTGTATTATATTCTAAAATAAATTGATTTTGCCTCTATATAATTTGTGTTATCGATTCCACTTGTATATAGTATGCTATTCCCTTTATAATGTCCAAATTCGGTATTTATCATTTCTATAACAGGTTTATTTAGACGTTCTTTCTTAATACATTGTAATATAATGTGCTTTTTTGAGTAATGTCTCCTGCCACAAAGTGGCAGGGCGGGATATACCTTATCATATGTCAAATGTATGCGTTTTCCCCCGTTAGCCATATACCATTTATGTGTGTTAACATTATCTATTTTGTTCGGTCGCTGTTACATTCGATCACATTCCGCATGCTTTGTTCCAATTTAGGTTTATATGTTTTAATTCTTTTTTATTTCGAGATTTTGTAACCTCTATTTCTCTTATTATATAGTACACTTTTTATTCTCATATATTTCCCATACTTTGTCGTATTCTCTGTATTTCAAGATTATTTGTTTTTATTTCCTGTATATTTACTCTGTTTTTCTAGTATTTTTATATATCTATTATTTCTGTAAGTTATTGGTGTGTTTCGTAGAGTATAAGCAAAGCAGTAGATATATAAAGCCACCTATTGGTAGTTTTTCTCTTTAGATAGATTCCTAAATCTATTCAGTTGGAACGTTTCTCATTTTTTTAATTGGGCACATGTACTACCCCTCTGTTTGAGACCTACACATTGTTTCGTTTCTAAAGTAATGCATGCCCCCCCCCCCCCAGTGACACTTATTGTTGCATACTATATTGACTTGTGGAGTTACCCAATATGGCTACTGTATAGACAAACATCACACGCTACTGGGTGTTTACACACAGGACTAAATTTAATAGCATAGGATTAACGCTTACGTGAACCGTAATGGTGTACACTCAGATAAACGTAGATATGGATAAGCTTCTGGTTTTGTTTGCTGCTCTCAAACAGATTAAATAAGCATGTAGTGGTCTTGTGTAATACTTTCCATTAGCAGGACAAATGTTGAGTATTGTGTGCAACTAGGACAAACTTTTGTTATTCCTAGTTATTATGATTACAGTGAAATCTTAAATAAATTCATGTGACGACTAGTAACACATCTTCCACTGGGAGAATTAATGATCATTTAAGTTATACCGGTAGGAATACTTTGAATTTGTATTATTCCTCCTTTATTAGAACTCCTTTATACAGATATGTCATATATATATATATATATATATATATATATATATATATATATATATCAGCTCTGTGTTTTCGATTCACATTTGTTAGTGTTTATTTTTTTTTTGTTCCCTCATGTTCTTGTTTTATGTATTGTGTATATATTTTTGTGATGCCCTTATTTTCTGAGCCTCTTATGTGAGCCTTTCTACCTCGCGAAACGCCTACATAATATAGCCTCTCATCGTCTTCACCTCTTACTTAAAGACACAACCCCTTGTTATTTGTTTGTTACATCTAGATGTGTTACCTATATAGTGTTATTCTTATATTAGCAAATGCGAATCCTTCTGTTTTTTTGCAATGTTAGTGGAAAAAAATTATTCTGTGGGTAGGTTCATCTGCATTTCATTTGAGTGGGGACTTTTCGAATTTGTGCAGGTGGTGGTTGGGTCGCACCATGTACCAACGTCCCCCAGTGGGAGTGATATACTCAAACCCTTCCTCCACAATGTCTATAGTTTATTCCTGCCCCATCTTATTTAGATCGAGTTCACATTTTTTAAATGTATGTTTAAGGTATTTATAGTTTGTATTTATAATAGCATTGTATTGTAAGATGCATTTCATTTTTTCTTATCTATTTATAATTATTATTTTAAAGTAAGCTTGTCACTCCCTTTTAGGGGGTGGAATTTTCTTAGCTTGTACTAGGAGGGGGTGCGTTATACGCACTACAGTCCCCTAATGGGAGTGATATACCCAGTCCCTACCGTCCCAGTGGCTACACCTTGCTCCTCCTCCATTCTGGACAGACAAAGTCTCACTTGAGAAGGGATTTTTGTATGCGTTCTTATGCACATACGTTAGTATATCGTTATGTATTAATTTAGTTATTTATTTAAGTATTTATTTATTATATGAATGTTAGCTTATTTACTTCTTTCAGTACCCCTCCATATCCTACACATTTACTTCCGAAAACGAAAGCGCTAGGCTGGAAGCCAGCGGAGAGGCCATTTATTATTGTATTTTCTCATTGAGGGAGTTAGCCTTTCGACGCAACAGCCTATACATATATATATATATATATATATATATATATATATATATATATATATATATATATATATATACATATATATACATATACTTTTTATGTAAAAACAAAAGATTGTATTATATTCTAAAATAAATTGATTTTGCCTCTATATAATTTGTGTTATCGATTCCACTTGTATATAGTATGCTATTCCCTTTATAATGTCCAAATTCGGTATTTATCATTTCTATAACAGGTTTATTTAGACGTTCTTTCTTAATATATTGTAATATAATGTGCTTTTTTGAGTAATGTCTCCTGCCACAAAGTGGCAGGGCGGGATATACCTTATCATATGTCAAATGTATGCGTTTTCCCCCGTTAGCCATATACCATTTATGTGTGTTAACATTATCTATTTTTTTCGGTAGCTGTTACATTCGATCACATTCCGCATGCTTTGTTCCAATTTAGGTTTATATGTTTTAATTCTTTTTTATTTCGAGATTTTGTAACCTCTATTTCTCTTATTATATAGTACACTTTTTATTCTCATATATTTCCCATACTTTGTCGTATTCTCTGTATTTCAAGATTATTTGTTTTTATTTCCTGTATATTTACTCTGTTTTTCTAGTATTTTTATATATCTATTATTTCTGTAAGTTATTGGTGTGTTTCGTAGAGTATAAGCAAAGCAGTAGATATATAAAGCCACCTATTGGTAGTTTTTCTCTTTAGATAGATTCCTAAATCTATTCAGTTGGAACGTTTCTCATTTTTTTAATTGGGCACATGTACTACCCCTCTGTCTGAGACCTACACATTGTTTCGTTTCTAAAGTAATGCATCCCCCCCCCCAGTGACACTTATTGTTGCATACTATATTGACTTGTGGAGTTACCCAATATGGCTACTGTATAGACAAACATCACACGCTACTGGGTGTTTACACACAGGACTAAATTTAATAGCATAGGATTAACGCTTACGTGAACCGTAATGGTGTACACTCAGACAAACGTAGATATGGATAAGCTTCTGGTTTTGTTTGCTGCTCTCAAACAGATTAAATAAGCATGTAGTGGTCTTGTGTAATACTTTCCATTAGCAGGACAAATGTTGAGTATTGTGTGCAACTAGGACAAACTTTTGTTATTCCTAGTTATTATGATTACAGTGAAATCTTAAATAAATTCATGGGTCGACTAGTAGCACATCTTCCACTGGGAGAATTAATGATCATTTAAGTTATACCGGTAGGAATACTTTGAATTTGTATTATTTCTCCTTTATTAGAATTGTATGTAATCACACGAGAACTAGAGACCAGTTTATAGTTATTACTGTGTATTTACTTTGTATTCCAATGAAATTTCAAAAACAAGTCACAATGAAGTAAAGAAAGAATCTAAATTGCTTCTGTGGAGATTTCTACTTGAGTCCTCTGACAAATAGTTGCGCAATCATAAACACATCAACAAATACATATACACACACATATACAGATATATACACACGAATAAAAGTAATACAAAAACAAGAAAAGCATTGATTGTTTCATTGCCAGAAAGGTAGAATATTTACTCGTAAATGCTATACAGGTTTACTTTTAAACCTCCCACCCTCTTTCTCTATCTCCGTCTATGTCTCTCTTTCTCTCTCTCTCTATCCATCTATCTATATCTATATCTATATATATACATATATATATATATATATATATATATATGTGTGTGTGTGTGTGTGTGTGTGTGTGTGTGTGTGTGTGTGTGTGTGTGTGTGTGTAATGTGCATGTATGTGTCCAAAGTTTTTGAATAATTTGTATTACCGCTATTCGGGAACAACCGCAGAAGTTTACTGTGCAACCATAGGAATCTGCTTAGTAACCAGATTTTCAAAGCTCGTTCTCCAGGGACAAGCTTATATTTTTGCAAATTGATTCTCCCCTGATATATATATATATATATATATATATATATATATATATATATATATATATATATATATATATATCATAAACCAAGGATGGTACTTAGGAGAATTAGTCGGTTGTGAAATTCTGCGTTACAGTACAAAAGAGAGAATGTACAAGATAAAATAACAGCATCATTTCAGTTTGCATTATACGTCAGCGTACACCAAAACAGTAATGTAACAAATAATTATAAATCATAACATGATTTTGAATTGGGTCCTATGTCTCAGGACAAAATACAGTGATATCACTTATAGCTTGTAAAATAGTAACGTAGTTGTGCACATAACATACTGGAGTAAAACGATCATTGTTTATATATATATATATATATATATATATATATATATATATATATATATATATATATATATATATATATATATATATATATATATATATATAATTTTTTCAAATGCATAAAAACTAGTTAGATATATATATTTTAATATGTTTTGATAATAATTATCAACGTGAAGGCTTATACACTGGAGTCGCCAATACCGAAATAAGCGGTAAAAAGTCATAAGCTCCTTTAGTATGCCTTCCAATTAAAAATCATTACGGCGGTGAATAGACAGAATAAAAACAAAATCTAAAGGGAAAGAGTTAAATAGTCAAATATGTTTGCATGTTTCATTGGCATTGTGTCATATTTGAAGAAGATTATCATTTGAAAAATTCTAGAGTTTGGTTCTTCAAAATCTCAATTAGACGTTGCGATTAGACTTATGAAGAGACCCATTCAAGATAGTTAACATGTTAAACATGTAAAATTTTACCACAAAACACTACCTTTTAACATGTTGAATGGAGATGAAATGGCTAATGTCAATAAACGTGTATTAGACACGATGTACGCTGAATTTGAACGGGACTGAATATTTAACACAGTACCTATATAAAAACAAACCAGAGGAAGCTTATACATATATTTACCTGAATGGGTAAAGATCAAAAAGCTTGTGCCAATGTGAAAAGTAAAGACAGTGGATGTTTTTTCATAATGCGAAATCTGTTTAAATGCACGAAGGAATAATGTAGTCAGACCATGAAAATACAATTTAGATCGATACAATCACTGGCTTGATAAATGTCAGGTAAATATATAGTTATTAGGAAAACTGAAAATGTGTTCGATATATCCATATATGTTTATGAAAAAGGTGAACCATTTTATATCAAACCTGTTTGAGTAAATGAATTAGAATCACAAAGACATTTTCTCATGTTAATAATATCCCTACATGGTAGTCCTAATGACAGCAAAGATTCAAGGTTCCATTATGTTGGAATTTTTTCTTTCAAGATTAGTAACATCGCAGATAAACAGATATGTGCAGAGGAACAAATATCTGTCAACATTGGTTTCATTTATTTCTATTCGGCAGAATAAATATCATAATACAAAACAGTATGTTACAATGTAGATACACTGACAAATATCATGCTTCTAGAAGAATCAGGTGTAACATTTAAGAAATATATACACCAGTTAAAAGTTTCGTATTTTATTTATGGTGATTTTGCGAAGCATTTTCGTGCCAGAGGCAAGATATAACTGCTGTACAATTGTACTACAAATACAATCTTGTATATTCAACATGATGCTATTCCTTGAGAACATATCGCCTATGGTGATGAAGTATCTTGGACAATCAAAGTAGACAAGTATATTCCACCAGGGTTCTGTTTGTATGTTACATCAATCCACAAGAAATATAAACCAGTCGTTTGCATAGGAACATAGTGTATTCATATATATTGCAATGCTTTGGGTAAGACTGCAAAACTGGTTTAGGAAAAAGTAAGATCAAAATAAAAGTGACTAAATCTGTTGTGTTCACAGAAGAAGATGACAACAACTTTTGAACGAATATACGTTACATATCTGATAATAAAATATTAAAAACAAAGTCAAACAGATAACAAATGTAATTCTAATTGCAAATATCCAAAGTTTATTATATATTATATAAGCAGTCCCATAGGTTTAACGTTGTTGCTACGGGTCAGTACCCAACGGTATTAACCGGAGTTAAGTAAAGATATTCACCGATTCCGTATATAGTACATAAGTGACCGCATTGGATGAGCTACTTCTAGTTACGGCTAAATAAAAATGGCTACAGAACGTCTAACGCTGACCATAAATCTGATGGCCACCAGAAGCCGCCAATGACCGTAACCTTTTCTACCTGACACCAGTGCTGGACAATCAGTAGATCTAGTTCTCATCCGAAGAAAAATATATATCATCCAAATTAAATAAATAAAATGCGAATACATCAAAGACTTAAATTGAAAGGAGAACACAATGAAAAACTAAATATGATTTATAACAAATACTGAAAATGAACGGCTAGTGATCGCTAGTTGATTCTGTTAGTACGAGATAGAGAGACAGAATGACAGAGAGAGAGAGACAGCAAGAGTGAGTCTGACCTTTGATACAATGTATCAATTAACAACTCTTTCACGTACACAGAGCACTTTTTATCCACTCAGAATAGCATTTTTTTATCCTGTACTTGACATTTAATGAAACACAGGCAACTCTAAATGAATCTATATCCTTTTCAGAGGTATTATCCAGAACCGATTGGCCACAACACTCTGACAACAATCATGACGCACTGCACTTTCAAATTTACCCGCCAGCATGACATCATCACTGTGCGTAACACAACGATAACCTTACACGAATTTTTTCTGGCTCATCTTTCCATAATGGTGTCTTCAATTTTCATTGATGTATTGCGTCAATACTTCCTAATATCAATATTTCGTTGTGTTTATTTGGCTACGTGAAATTCCATCCTCTTGAACAACCTTTGTTCGTCGACTGCGGAATGAAAATCACCCTATGTACGCACGCGCTATCAAGGTAGTAAAGTAGGGTATATTACTGCGCGGTGTTCAGGTTTCAATCATAAAATGAACGGCATGTAAAATGTTCAATAAAATCTTAAAATACTTTTTTGTTTCAATTGTGTTATTCCTGTAGTATAACAGAATGGATAATATGCTCGTTTGGAAGTATATAATAAAAAGATTATTGACTGAGTATTGAACAAGCTCGGGCATTCTCCGCAACATGCACTTGGGACCAATATTATTCATTACTCAGTCAATAACCTACACATATACCACTTATCATTTATAACTTGTATGGTTACGACATACTTCTGTTCATTACAACACTGGTTAAAACTGATTCAGCTGACGAGGCACAAATCATAGGGATTATCTTTAAAATTTATATTTTTTTAGCAAGGATCTAGTAGTTAACAGATTCATGAAAGAATGAAAATAAACTACTGTTAACATTACTAGACTGTCATCTGTTCATTTAAACATTGGTTAAAAATGATCCAGATAAAAAGGAAATAATTATACCGAACTACAATAAAATGTATATTTCATATAGCAAGGATTACATTTTTCACAAGTTCATGAATAAAAAAAGAAACAACAGGAAAAAGGACAATCAGGTTTGTAGACAGCTGTAGATACATCTAACAGTCGGTAGAACAAAGGGTTATTTGTTAACACTCAAACATTTTAAAAACATAGCACCTAAATTTGAGAAAAACTTTCATGTATATTAATACATGAATAGTTTTGTAAGTTTTAATGAACCATAGTTAACACCGAAAGAAAACTCGTATTCCAGTTTAACAGTTCAAGCATTTCAAATCACGAATACCAGTATGTACAGAGTGTCATGATACACTTTAAACTCAGACACTTAGAAATCAGTTGGACCATTAAGCAAAGGAAGATACCTTGATGTTAAGCAGGATTTCTGAGGAATTTAAAAATGTATGTGTGAAAGATTAAAACTAGACACTGCTAATTGTTACAGTACTACCAGTACTACCAGATTAGCACATGATACAATGTTAAAGATATTAGGTGTAGAACGTGAAATTGAAACAGTCAATGATATCCTCCTGATGATTGAAATTGTAACAATCTATGACATCTTTCTGACGATTGAAATTGCAACAGTCTATGATATCTTCATGATGACTGAAATGGCAACAATCTATGACATCTTCTTGCTGATTGAAATTGCAACAGTCTATGACATCTTTCTGATGATTGAAATTGCAACAGTCTATCACATCTTCCTGATGATTGAAATTGTCACAGTCTATGACATCTTTCTGATGATTGAAATTGTCATAGTCTAAGACATCTTCTTGATGATTGAAATTTCAACAGTCAATGACATCTTCTTGATGATTGAAATTGCAACAGTCTATGACGTCTTTAAGATGATTGAAATTGTCACAGTCTATGACATCTTCTTGATGATTGAAATTGCAACAGTCTGTGACATCTTTCTGATGAAACGGAGTACAGGGAGGAATTACCATGATACCACATATTTACGCGAAAGCAAATAATTAATACTACTAGGACAGAGATGGATAAAAAAAAATATGGTCATCTTCAAACAGCCAACATCAGTGTCAATATGATTGTACAGAAATGTAGGGATATGCCATAAATCAATACATGCTGGTTAGATCGATGGCAGAGCAAATGCAAGACCGGTTAGGAAACAATGATCTCGAAATACCAGATGAATATTATATTGATTGCATTTTAGAACTTGATTTAGAGATTTTTATACTTGTATTACTATTTCAAGAACTATCCAGTAGCTACTGTGAACCTTATTTCAGATAAAAATGAATTATTTCAATTGAAAAGATAGTTAATAAGTGATTACAATGGTACCAAACCAACTGTACAAAAACAAACAAAACATATGAAGATCAAAAAGTACAGAGACATATGGCACACACTACTTCTAAAGTTTTTAAGTAAAGTGGGCTTAAAGCCAAAAGAGATATACCGAGCTGCCTTTTTTTTTATCAACAATTATAGTTAATATCCTATATAGATCTAAATCAACATTTGAGACAAAAGACAATAAATAATTTTCTGAAAGCCCTTCTCAGTTTGATCAATAATGCAATATTCAGTTAAGAGATGCAAACTCTCAGAAAAAAAGCATAAACAATCTACAAATGCAAATAAGTTTTTGTAAATATCAAAACTATCGTTTGCCATGAGAACAATTACTGACGATGGTTGATTTAACACCGGTTAGATCGAAACTTAACCAAATCAATTTACAGTGGATTTACTGTGTCAGGATTAAGGAAGTGATTGATAAATACATTTGCTACAACACAAAATTAACAAATACGGTTATACAATGAGTATACCCATGAATGATACCGAATCACTGTATATCTATGTTAAGAGAGAAATAAGAACATAACATTTTATAACACTAGTGACTATTCATATTTAGATCACCACAAATGAATAAGAGAGCTCCCAGACATTTCAGAGATGGGTGAAATAGTATACCTATTAGAGAGTTTTGTGGGTGTACGGTGAAACATGTATTCAATAATATTCACAAAAGACAATGACAAAATAAAGCTGCAACACGAATAAAGAAATGCGCGTACATTAAAATATGCAAAGATTGCTTATTTAGTCACAACCAGCTTTTAGGTTGTCAGCGTAAACTCATTAGGTTACAGCCGTACATTTGCCTGACCGTATGCCGTAATCACAAATATATTTCTATCAAGTAGATAGTGTAGTCATTCAACTTGGAAAGATAATCACTCCGATAGGAAATGGTGAATCAATCTTCATCTCAAATTGTTTATTAATTTATTGTTAGCATCCATTATCATCACGCCAAGTGACATGAAGGAAACTTTCTGATACAATCAATTCAATCAACATGTTTTGACTTAGATTTTAAATTGTTATATGTAAGTTTGTTCAGATCTAATGGTGGTCGGTGAATATGTGATACAATAAAATGTTGGATTAAAAATATTTCACTCATTGTGGTATCTGTTCCCGCTTGTAAGAAGTTATGTATTCAACATACATTGCTTTTCATTCCACTAAAAGGTGTTCCAAGAAGGTGCACTGCAGAGTGTGCCTGCAACACACTGACACATAATGTCGGGCACTGCACAATGAAGGCTACGCTCCGCACATTCCATTTTGTTATATAAATGACACAAGTTTTGCTTTCTGTTTACCAAAAAATATGTAAGTATTAAAAACACTTACTCCAGTCACAATTGTAATAAACATAAACTCGTATTTAAAAAGAAGGTTGGTAAAATTCACTCAGTTTCACTGTCGGGGTTCTTCGAACATTTTACCTTATTTTCGTAGTTAGTAGAGGCATTGGTGTTTGTCTTAGATTAATCAGGATAAGTATATGCATATTAATCAAAAGTTTCGTCAAGGTTATTTTAATACTGAGTGAGCAAACCATGTTTTATCAATTTTCATTCAAGTAATCAAGTGTCATGGTTCCCTGTTTTCTTCAAACTCTTCAGTTCGTCAATGTAATTGTCCGATGCCTTTGATTTATATTTTTTATTAGCTCCATAGGCATCACTTACTTAGAACAGATAGTTGCTTGACAGTTTGCTATTGCCCCTCCAACAATGCGTCCGTCTAATGCCAGTTATTGTGCTGCAATATGCACCAGAGATACATGTATAACAATCGGCCTGCATCCCTCAAACGCAGAGAGTCAGTGCCAATCAGAATAAAGATTGTGCATCTTGTACACGCCATAGCTATGCTATTTCTTTGCATTAGAGTAGTAGGAAAGACCTACCTTCTGTGCCACTTAATCCGTTCTATCCAATTCAAACCGGTTAACTAGTTTTCATCCAGTTTAGCCAATTTTCACATCTAACACGGTGACCATCCACCAGTATTTTCTTTTTAAAACTCCTAGGCGCCATCCTTCCTACCGTCCAACTAACTACGGAAAATGCTAGGCCACTGGTCTTGACAAATTTATGAAAAGAAATTTAACCATATAGGCCACTGGCTATCACTATTCGATTAAAAATCCTGGGCCATTTTATGAAAAAAAACGGGTCACATGTCTTCAAAAATTATGAAAAACCTGCCCTACTAGTCTTCACAATTTTATGAAAACAACTTGGCCACCTGGCTTCAAAATATTATGGAAAGTAATCTGGGACACTGCTATTAAGAACGTGATGACAAATACCCATTGATCACTGGTCTCCAAAATTGTATGATCAATCAGAGGCCACTGCCCTTCAAAATATGAAGAAAAAACCCACCAAGCCAGGGGTCTTCACACTTTTATGAACAAAGAACCCGTGGAGTCTAAATTTACAGGTTAATATGGAGTTCGATACGGCATTAAGCGTATAGTTTTATCGATCAGTTTACCCCAATGTTAAAATATAGAACAATTGGTTCTGTCGATTGATCTGTTTTTATGAAACAATACATGAGTAGTGATATTATTTAGCATCAAAGCTATCTTAAAGTCACCATATTTACGACATAAGATAGTTGAACCTTCCACATCCAAAAAACACTGTCTGAAAATTCATATTATGTAGAAAATTATGTCAGTACGAACTCTGCATCATTTCATGTCAATGAAATAGACACGAATATTACTACGTGGCTTTAATTGATCAAGCACGCGACTTTTATTGATCGATCTGCCTGTGAAAAAATATTGCACCTGTCGCTTTGGTTTTGCTTGTTTACCAGACACTGTGTGTAGAAAAGTAAGTGAATTTGATTTGTCAAGCTATACTAAATGCATATAGAAATAGGACACTTCGGATAATTTTAAGATATAATCTATAACTATACCTGTCAATGTGATAATTTAATTGAATACATATGAGGATAGTAAGTCTTGATTGACCTGGCCTGAGTTCAAACTCCGCGTGGGTTTAATCCATCAAGCAGTCCAGTTAATAAAGTACGTGGCTTTCTTTATATGTCTGCTTGTGCCAGGATTTTACTGGATTATTTTATGGACTAAATAATACAAGTATATACAATCATTTTGATAGTATGCAAAATGCGTATGTAACAGTATTTTGTCTCAGCTTGTTAACAGCCTGAGCCGTAAACATTAATCCTTATGTGGACTAGAAATTATAATAATAATAACTGAGTGGTATGGTTTTGTCATGGCACAATCGCTCTAGGTGCCAGCCTTGCTAATCAAAGGTTGTGCGATTGAAACCAGATCTGAGCCTAAAATATTTAGCATATATAACTGAGTACCACCTTACTACCTAAAGCAAACCGCATAAAAAGGAAATAAAAATACCTTTGCAAAATAATAAAAATTCCAAAGAAAAAAAATAAAATACATACTGTAGAGGTATGATAAAGCATAATAAAAAAGAAAAGAAAATACATACTTCTGAGGTATGAAGAAGCATGACATAGAATTTTGTGTATGCAAAACAAAACATACTACTACACAATGATGAGGCATGACGCATACTCTAGTATCATTTATTTTCTTTGGTCTCAATTGTCGTGTTATTTTCGTGATTTGAAAATACAAGACATTTTTGTGGCTACTTGATTTCGTGGTTTTGCCTGTCAAAGTTTGCATATTTGAAGGCATTTCATTTCGAGGATTAACATCAAGAAATACCTCAAATAAAGAATACAGAAGAAAAAAACCATGAGAGCAACAAACGACGGTAATTTCAATGGTTAAATAGTACTACCACCTGTATGAGCACAAATCAAACACCCGTCAAGATAAATCACTTACACTCAACATTAACGGTAGCCGACGCAGACAACAACAATAAGCTACTAATCAGTTATTTAAATACATGTGTATGATCTCTTCCTAAAACCAATGATCCATAATGTAGCACCATGAATTACTTTCAGACAACCATGGCGTTAACACAGTAGCTAAAGAGTAGTATAAATCAACTTAGATCCCCATCGGTTTGGCTAATATCATCATTCCACATATGAACCAAACACGTAACCAGTTGCTCCTTCCTCAATGCAATTAGCAAGCAATGTCAACATTTGATGTGTTCAGAGCCTATCAAAGTGCGAATATGCTAACTAAATTGAAGAACAATTGAATCATTCCTTTGTTTGAGTCAGCCAAGTATACGAACCAACTTCAACCACTAGACTTTACATAAAGCATCGTCAATGAAACTGATTGAAGCTGAATGGATAATTGCGGCTCAAACAAAAATGTATGAAAGATTGAACCTAATTATCTGTGGTTTTGAGAATATTGTACTTGTTTAATTCAACAATTTCATGATTATTTACCCTACAAACATTTGTGTGTACCAGTAAACTTGAGTAATGCGATGTTGATTCAGTGGTTTTGTATGATAATCAGTGAGGTGTGAGCTTCAATACTGTGTCGTAATTAGTTTATATAAATCCACGAAAACTGGTACCCCGCGAACATTAGTGATACTACAGTAATCTGGTGCATCGTAAAACAAGGAGGTCAAAATTTTGATAGCGGAAAGTAGGCAAAAAGATCTGCAAAGAAATGGGACCTATTTCAGTGGGTAAGTGTTTTCTTTCATGTGTCTATCCACAGCCAACAAGTTTTAGGTAGTAATATGTGCATAGATCTTTAGATTCACTGCATAACGATATTGAAAATAATACAATTTAGATATACGCACTGGCTTTTTATCCTGTGCTGTTTAGGTGCATAGTAGGTGTAGGTGTCCTATGACTTTTCTTAAAATTTGAAGATCACTGCTGTTGGTCCTTTTTCATAACCCTTGAAGACAAGGGGCTAAATTTTTCCATAAAATGTGAAGACCAGTAATCTTACAAGCTGCACGTTATATCACCTTTTGTGTCCTCAGACATAGGACCCAATTCGAGATGGTTGTTTGATTGACACTTGTGTGCTACAATACTGTTTTTCTGTACCTTGACATATCATGCAAATTAAAATCATGTTATTATTTAAACCTGTGTATTGCATTCCTGTTTTACACTGTAATGTAGTTTACACTACAAAACCAATTTCACAATTCACAACCGATCACTTCCCCCAAGTACCACTCTTGTTTTCTAATATATATATATATATATATATATATATATATATATATATATATATACATATATATATATATATATATATATATATATATATATATATATATATATATATGTGTGTGCGTGTGTGTGTGTGTAGATAGATAGATAGATAGATATATAGATATTAAGATTGTTTATGAAGTTTCAGAGAGTACTGAGATTTTGGAACGTTATAATCGAGAAATGTTATATCCAGATTCTTTATTTTTTTAAATGTTTATGTACTTGTCCATGTTGCTGACAGTTGGAAACAATTTATACTATTATTATTACTGTCAGAACTCGGATGTAATGGTAATACAATTTTCAAAAAAAAACCAATACATTTGTATAAATACATGTTCTCCTGAAGAAAAAAAGAAAGATAAATCAGTAAGTTTTACAATCTGATGAAAGTATCAACATACTTGTACATGTATAAGCCGGTGAATCAGAAAAAAAACACTTTAATATGAAAACGTCTTTGTTCAATAAATTAATGACTAGTAAATTATTCCTTTATTTATTTGGATGGAAAGATATTGTCAGTAATCATGTGTTTTCTATTAATCTGAAAATAGTTACTCAAGTATTTCTGCCGAAATTTATTTTTGATCCGTCTTTCCTTTTTATCTCACCTCCACCAAAGGACGGTCGATTTTTAATCAAAGACTCTAAAGCCATCATGTACCACAATTGATCCCTTTATTACTTATAACACCTCAAAAAAATCCTCCATTTGGCATAAACTCTCCAGATTATAACAATAATGTAATCAATTA
The DNA here is from genome assembly GCA_029931535.1 of Margaritifera margaritifera. NCBI lineage: Eukaryota > Metazoa > Mollusca > Bivalvia > Unionida > Margaritiferidae > Margaritifera > Margaritifera margaritifera. Next base: position 187,536 of record JAQPZY010000533.1, on the reverse strand, counting down.
ACAAGTTGGTGTGTACACATTTTAACCTTAATCCATTACTCAGCCACGCATCATTGCATCGGTTGGAACCACTGCTGACACAGTTCATGTTATCAGGAGACTAGTTCTGGTTGGTTTCTGTAATGCATACCTTTTTGTGTGATATTCCCATAATTGTGTGTTTCACATGGTAGTGCACTTAGGATTGGTGATCTTATCAGCAGTATTAATAATGCTGTCACTTAACGATCTAGTGGAGATGGGGAAACAGTTTGGTTATGAGGGGAAGTTCCTTCGATAATTTGTTCAAGAGGAGCATCCTCGGGAAAGGGACCAGAGATTAAAGAAGTGATATAGAAACCGAAAAGTTAGAGATAGAGTGGCAGGCGGAAAGGGAAAGAAGGGAATTTGAGGAAAGAAAGATAACATTTGAGAAGGAGAAGATAGAATTAGAAGAGCCAGCTAAGGAAAGAAAGATAACATTTGAGAATGAGTAGATACAATTAGAAAAGAAAGCTGAGAAAATGAAGATAATATTTGAGACGGAGAAGATAGAATTAGAGAAGCAGGCAGAGAAAGAAAGGATAAGGTAGGAAAGGGAAAGAATAGAACAGGTAAGAGAACTAGGGGAAAGGAAGTTAGAGAGGCAGAAACAAGCCAAGTTAGAAGCCATGGTGTTAGAAGACAGGAATATGGATACGGAGCATAAAAGGAAATTTGAGTTATTACAACATAAAAAAAGAGTGTGAATAAGACTCTAACTCGAGCAAGTTAAGAGGTCCAAAATTACCTCTGTTTGAGGACGATAGGGATAATATGGACAGTTATTTACACAGGTTTAAACGATGTGCTACTGTCCATAAGTGGAGAAAGGATGATTGGTCCCTCCATCTCAGCACGCTGCTAAAAGGTAAAGCGCTGAATGTGTATCCGCGTCTACCTGTGAACAACACGCTAAATTATGACGGGCTAAGAGCGGCACTCCCTAAGAGATACGAGTTAACTGAGCAAGGGTTCTGCAAGAAGTTTAAGTATACTAAACCCGAGAGGAGCGAAACATTCACCCAATTCGTCAGTAGGACGGAAAAGTATTTACAGCGGTGGATTGAATGCGGAATGATAGAAGAAACGTTCGGGGGTCTTACAGATCTTTTACTCAGGGGCCAGTTGTTAACCACTTGTGGTAAGGAGTTGTATCTGTTTCTGTAGGAAACGTTATTCACAAATATCTTTGACGTGGCTACACAGGCAGACTATTACGCCCAGGCTCATTGAGGTACCCAGAATGTGGTCCCAAGAGACAATAAATCAGGAAACCATCCTAAAGACCAGAGATCCAGAGAACCCGAGAAAACTGGTACTAATAAAGGTGGAAATATTCAATCTGGAAAGGGGGCAGATCGTAAGGATAGACAATGTTATACATGCAAGGAGTGGGGCCACATCTCACCCGATTGTCCGAAGCGAAAGCGTTTTGTCCAAAGAGTAGCGGTTGATATTGAAAGCAGGGGTGGTCAGAAGGCGACAAGCGCGATGATTTTCCACGGGATGATTCGAGAGCTAAAAACGCGAGTACGGTATACGAGTACGCGGCGCGTGCGCAGATCAGTCGTGATGTTATTCAGTCGATCTTCACTTGTCTTTTTCCCGAGGAGAGTGTACCGACAGCTGGTGATACCGCCAACGGTCTAGAAGTTAGTTTAATACGCAACATCGGGTGTATGGGCGTCGTGATAAAGCGGAGTCTCGTTAGGTATGACCAAATGCTTGGTTGGAAATCCCCATGTAAGTTTTTAGATCAAACGATTGATCGCGTTCCAGTCGAGAGAATAGAAATCGAGACGCCTTTCCTGGCCGGAACAGTCGAAGCGCTGTGTATGGACAATCCCATATATGACTTAACGACTGGAAATGTCGAGGGCTTCAGACTCCCAACGATGTCCGATTTTCGGTTTGCCATTATACAAGCGGTAGAAACTAGGTCGCAGACGTGGACGGGGAAACAACCGTTGTGTAAGTTGAAAGTTTCGAAAGCCGTGACTGATATCTCGCGCAATGAATTTATGCGTGAACGAGGTCATGACGCGTCATTGAGCGCGACCACGGAGAGGATTGTGTCTGGTACCGTGAAAATTTTTAAAGGGGGGGCAAGTTTGAAACTGACACGCAGGGAAGGGTTAATGTAGAGGCAATTTACCTCGTCAAAGGATAAACACTTCTTTCAACTTATTGTCTCATAGAAATTCATGCCCCATCTACATAGAATGGAGCACGAATCCAGTAGGGTAGATCACTTGAGTAGGAAAAAAAAGAAGACAGACAAGGTGTTAGCCGAATTATTTTGGCCCCTAGCGTGAAGAGCGACATATCACGATTCTGTCGATCGTGCGATGTCTGCCATAAAACAGTAGTAAAAAGGGTATTGAATGTAGTATCTACTGCGGTCATAGAAGACGAGTCAAGCTACGGACCGAAATTAGACCCCAGTACAGAAATTCCCCCTGAGAACACCATGGGGCTGGGAGAAGAAGAAGTAGAATTGGTCAATGTGTGCCCAAAGTTACCTGAAGGTCAGTGTTGACAAATCACGGAGATGTTGAGTAAGTACCCAGATATATTTACAGACAGACCAGGCCATACTGGGTTAATAAAACATGAAATAAACTAACGTACCTCAGAGCCAATCAGAAATAAAGGATATCCCATACCCTTTAATGCACGGGAGACGATCGATGAGGACGTAGCTACAATGCTAGACCTGGTAGTGGTTGATCCCTCAAACTCTCTGTACTTGTCCACAGTGGTATTGGTCAGAAAGATAGATGGAACAAACCGCTTTTGTATAGACTTTCGTCAATTGACCAAAGTCATTGTTTTTTATGCAGAACCGATGCTAGATATGGATGGTTTGTTTTCAAAATTGGCAGGGCACCAATATATTTCAAAGTTAGATCTCAACAAAGGATATTCGCAGGTGTCCATCGTTGATATTTCCACGGAATTGTGTGTACTTAATGTCAATGCATTATATATAAACGAAAATGTACTCCGGTTTCGCTCCCGCGTACAGCGTTACCCGCGGATGGTCAATTTGTTGGGTTTAGTTATTTCAAAATACAGAGTTCGGTTCATCCAATACTGCACGAGCAAAGTGCCTGCAGTGAGAAATCCGTTAACTTCGAGTTCTCTGACTGTGGATTTTCACTACAACCAGGGTATTTATAGAGTAAATTCTCGTTGTCTTATCACAAAACAACGCGTTTTGTCAGGAAGCTGTCCACTAAACGGGAGCAATCTTCAGCTGTAGAGGTATGTAAAATATAAATTCTATTCTTTCTTGCTATCCGTTTTATATGATAGAATTGTTTTTGGGATTTAATGTTCGGGATTTTATTCTACATTTTACAGAGAGTCAGATCTATGTCACGTAACGCCATGCTATCAGATAGACTATAGTCTTGTTCGAGTTAGCCATTTTTATAACTGAACAGAAACATTGAATTTATTTGTACGTTGCATGCATTAAATAATGAGTAATGTTTGAGTTCTTATAATTCAGTAAGATTATTCTTGTCGGATACAGATTCATCTACAAACATGGTTATTATAATAATAATCTCGTACAGTAGTTCCGATGAAATGATTTAATGTGTAACAAAGCAAATTCATGTGCGCGCGTGAGTAATGTATATTGCTGTATTCGTACTTAATCGTGTGTCATGTATTGCATGGCTAAGTCATTATATTTTTAGCTGTTTTGATGAGGAGTCGTAGAACTCTGTTGGGTTTCGTCCAACCTGGAAGCAGAGGTCGATGGTGACGTTGGCTCGGAGGACGGTATTTGTTCAGTCGTAGTGAGAGACCAAAGAATCGGGATCAGCGCCTTTGTATGGAATAGAGAGGCTCTTGAGCGATCCTTGGGATGCATATGTTCCATTGTTGAATCAATATTATTTAACATCACTACATGAGTGAAATCAACAATTCAATATTGCTATATAAGTGAAAATCGATAATGCCAACATCCTTCTTGTGGGTGATACATACATTATTCATATTTTTATACAAATTCTATACATTGATCATCTTTGGTGACAGAATTATACATTCTTCATATTTGTGTATAAACTACATATATATATATATATATATATATATATATATATATATATATATATATATATATATATATATATATATATATATTGATCATCCACGGTGATAGATCCAAATATCAATCATATTTATTTATAAGTCAATACTTTGATTCTTGTTTGATTACTCGTTGGAGTTACAAGTTCTGATTAGTTCCTTTTAGGAACGATATTATTTCCTTATATCAGTTGTTGAACTCCGTGCGCATCATTCTGTTATGCGCATGAGTATTGTGTCAGATTCATTCATCGTTCAACTACATTATAAATAAAAATCTCATTCACAAAATTGCTATCAGTGTCTTTGCTGAATCCAATCCCAACCCGGCTTCTTCATTATATATATATATATATATATATATATATATATATATATATATATATATAGATAGATAGATAGATAGATAGATAGATAGATAGATAGATAGATAGATAGATAGATAGATAGATAGATAGATAGATAGATAGATATTCTCCGTTAGTTTATAAAGCATATCTTGAACCGCATACTGTATTCCTTGTATAGGTCAATTGATTTGTGTTGTACTGAGACTGTGTATACCTTTCACTAAGTGAAGAAACTCTTAGTAACATAATCGTTCCTTCAAACACATTCAGAGATTTACCTCTCTTGTTCATACCGCTTGAAGTATTGTGCCATTTTGTATCAAAAAAGAAACTTCAGTTATTAATATTTTGTGTTCGCTAAGTTGTTGTCATTGTCTGACTGTACTAATAGGTATTATTGGTGGCGCAATAATACTATCGATATTGACTAATATTAGAGTAGCAGATTAAATGATTGAACTAGAGTTTGAATTTCTCTAAGTGTCTTCATGATTGTTTGTATTTGCCAGTTTAAGTAACTTTGATCACACTAGTATACAATCCAAACTTGTAATCGAAAACTTTCGTGTTAATCTCATGAAATAACTCTATCATATATCTGAAAACTTACTAATTCAATATAATGTAGCTCTGTGGTATTATTTAAAAATAAAATAAAATTAGTGTCATGCTTTGCTAATTGACTTCAAAGTGTGAGTCTTCTAGTATTTTATCCAGAACATTGTCGTCTCTGAAGGAACATCTTATCCCTACTCCGAATGGTACTACACAAAATATTTGCGTAATCTAAACCGTTTTAAAATTTTATTTATAATAGTCTTGTATCCTTATACGGGATTTTAACAGATTACATATATATATATATATATATATATATATATATATATATATATATATATATATATATATATATATATATATATACATATATATATATATATATATATATATATATATATATTGGTTTTCTCACATATATACACACTCTCTCTCTCTCTCATGTGGTTTGTTTGTTTTGCTTAATTTGTTCATTAATGTTTTCTTGATGTTGAAATTCAAGGAGAAATCTATCAGAACAACGGGATAGAGAACATGTTGGTGGTTAAATTAATTACCAGAATATTTTTCCAATGCAATTAAATTCAAAACAACATTTGTATCATTCGAAAGGCAAAAGGTAAGAAAGAACAGAAAACAAAATGAAAGACAGCAAAACAAGTGCTAGAAATTACTTTATTTTGAAGACTGTGAAAGAGCTCATATCACTGTTACAGAAAGATAAGGAGGCTAAGCATGGATGTATGTATTTATGCATTCATGTATCTATGTACTTATGTATGTATCTTTGTACGTATCTATGCATGGATTGATGGATAGATGTGTAGCTGTATATTTTAATTTATCTCCGGCGTTTTTTTTTTTTTTTTGTTTTTTTTTTTTTATTCCAATAATACAAATTATTTTGTTCATGCTAATAATAATAGCAAACATGAGCTATTTATGACTCAAAATTGTGTTTCTATATCGACATTATCCTATTTTGTTTCATTTCCATTTTTTCAATGCACTTGTTGTGATTTCTGATTATTTGCTCGATATTACAATTACTTCCTAGAGCAAAATGGAACAAATGTAAATATTTTTATAGTAGACCCTCAAACCAAGTAAGTAAATTGAGTCGCCTTGACGTAATAAATTCCATTTGAGATCTTTGTTGTTAGTCTCCTTAAATTGAACAGTTTGAAATCAGCCTAGTATCTGATGTCGATTCCATCGTCATAGTCACGGAAGGCATCTGTAAGCATGGCAGAGAACATCATACTGAAGAGTGTTGGGGACAACACTCAACCTTGCTTCACTATATTGGTGATTGGGAATGGCCCCGATGACGCTGACATTCACGATGCGAGCGAACAAGCCATCATGGAATTGTCGAACAATTCCAATGAATTTGTCTGGGCAATCACATTTTGCCATGATCTTCCAGAAACCCCAACGCCTGACTGTGTCAACGAGCTTTGTCAGGTCGACTCAAGTCGTGTATAGGTTGGAGATCTGTTACTGCTATTTTTCCTGGAGTTGACGAGGTGTAAACACTATGTCTGTGGTCCCTCGTCCTTTCCTGAAGCCACACTGAATTTCAAGCAGGAGCTTTGGATCCATGTGATGCACAAGGCGATTCAGCAGAATTCTGGCGAGGATTTTGCCAGATGCTGTACCGGAATGGGCGAAAGGGAGATAACTGGAATTTTTCTTCCTGTTCTACGCCGGCCAGCTTTGAAACAACGTTTATTTTTTCGCCCTCCTGTTTACATTTAAGTAATGATGAATGTAGTCCCAGGTCGTTTAGTCTAGTGCACAATGTAGTGTGGAGAACCAAAGAGTGGTCATTTAAAGCAATTAATGAGGGTCTTTCATAGCATAAACGGGTGGACTGGCGAGTATCACGTGATAGCGGTATGTTCAACAACAAAGGTAGTTGTAGCAGTGGAGCAAGACGGATGAGAAAAAGTCTAATAGTTCTCGTTTCCAAAACAAGAAGATGAAGAAACACATTCCAACAGAACAGCCAATGCATGATGAACACAATAACGTGGACGAAGACAGACAACAATCACATATATCATTAAATACGGCACAAAAAATCCGCAGCAGCTGCTTCAAGCCAGTTAAGCGATAGCGGCCATCTCTATCTCTAACGGTAACATTAACCCTTCCCTGCGTGTCAGTTTCAAACTTGCTCCGCCTTTAAAAGTTTTCACGGTACCAGACACAAACCTCTCCGCGGTCGCGCTCAAAAACGCGTCATTCCCTCGCTCACGCATAAATTCATTGCGCGAGATATCAGTCACGGCTTTCGGAACTTTCAACTTACACAATGGTTGTTTCCCCGTCCACGCCTACGACCTAGTTTCGACCGCTTGTATAATGGGAAACAGAAAATCGGACATCGTTGGGAGTCTGAAGCCCTCGACATTTCCAGTCGTTAAGTCATATATGGGATTGTCCATACACAGCGCTTCGACTGTTCCGGCCAGGAAAGGCGTCTCGATTTCTATTCTCTCGACTGGAACGCGATCAATCGTTTGATCTAAAAACTTACACGGGGATTTCCAACCAAGCATTTGGTCATACCTAACGAGACTCCGCTTTACCACGACGCCCATACACCCGATGTTGCGTATTAAACTAACTTCTAGACCGTTGGCGGTATCACCAGCTGTCGGTACACTCTCCTCGGGAAAAAGACAAGTGAAGATCGACTGAATAACATCACGACTGATCTGCGCACGCGCCGCGTACTCGTATACCGTACTCGCGTTTTTAGTTCTCGAATTATCCCGTGGAAAATCATCGCGCTTGTCGCCTTCTGACCACCCCTGCTTTCAATATCAACCGCTACTCTTTGGACAAAACTCTTTCGCTTCGGACAATCGGGTGAGATGTGGCCCCACTCCTTGCATGTATAACATTGTCTATCCTTACGATCTGCCCCCTTCCCAGATTGAATATTTCCACCTTTTTTAGTACCAGTTTTCTCGAGTTCTCTGGATCTCTGGTCTTTAGGATGGTTTCCTGATTTATTGTCTCTTGGGACCACATTCTGGGTACCTCAATGAGCCTGGGCGTGATAGTCTGCCTGTGTAGCCATGTCAAAGATATTTATGAATAACTTTTCCCTCAGAAACAGATATAACTCCTTACCACAAGTGGTTAACAACTGGCCCCTGAGTAAAAGATCTGTAAGACCCCCGAACGTTTCTTCTATCATTCAGCATTCAATCCACCGCTGTAAATAATTTTCCGTCCTACTGACGAATTGGGTGAATGTTTCGCTCCTCTCGGGTTTAGTATACTTAAACTTCTTGCAGAACCCTTGCTCAGTTAACTCGTATCTCTTAGGGAGTGCCGCTCTTAGCCCGTCATAATTTAGCGTGTTGTTCACAGGTAGACGCGGATACACATTCAGCGCTTTGCCTTTTAGCAACCTACTGAGATGGAGGGACCAATCATCCTTTCTCCACTTATGGACAGTAGCACATCGTTTAAACCTGTGTAAATAACTGTCCATATTATCCCTATCGTCCTCAAACAGAGGTAATTTTGGACCTCTTAACTTGCTCGAGTTAGAGTCTTGTTCACACTCCTTTTTTATGTTGTAATAATTCAAATTTCCTTTTATGCTCCGTATCCATATTCCTGTCTTCTAACACCATGGCTTCTAACTTGGCTTGTTTCTGCCTCTCTAACTTCCTTTCCCCTAGTTCTCTTACCTGTTCTATTCTTTCCCTTTCCTACCTTATCCTTTCTTTCTCTGCCTGCTTCTCTAATTCTATCTTCTCCGTCTCAAATATTATCTTCCTTTTCTCAGCTTTCTTTTCTAATTTTATCTACTCATTCTCAAATGTTATCTTTCTTTCCTTAGCTTGCTCTTCTAATTCTATCTTCTCCTTCTCAAATGTTATCTCTCTTTCCTCAAATTCCCTTCTTTCCCTTTCCGCCTGCCACTCTATCTCTAACTTTTCGCTTTCTATATCTCTTCTTTAATCTCTGGTCCCTTTCCCGAGGATGCTCCTCTTGAACAAATTATCAAAGGAACTTCCCCTCATAACCAAACTGCTTCCCCATCTCCACTAGATCTTTAAATGACGACATTATTAATACTGCTGATAATATCATCAATCCTAAGTGCACTACCATGTGAAACACACATTAATGGGAATACCACAAAACGGTATTTTCGCGCGTTCTATCGATGCATTACAGAAACCAACCAGAACTAGTCTCCTGATAACAGGAACTGTTCTAGCAGTGGTTCCAACCGGTGCAATGATGCGTGGCTGAGTAATGGATTAAGGTTAAAATGTGTACACACCAACTTGTTAATTGATTACCTTATTGTTATAATCTGGAGAGTTTATGCCAAATGGAGGATGTTTTTTGAGGTGTTATAAGTAATAAAGGGATCAAATGTGGTCCATGATGGCGTTAGAGTCTTTGATTAAATATCGACCGTCCTTTGGTGGAGGTGAGATAAAAAGGAAAGACGGACCAAAAAATGATTTCCGCAGAAATACTTGAGTAACTATTTTCAGATTAATAGAAAACACATGACTACTGACAATATCTTTCCATCCAAATAAATAAATGATCAGTGTCTTTGCTGAATCCAATCCCAATCCGGCTTCTTCATTTTATATATATATATATATATATATATATATATATATATATATATATATATATATATATATATATATATATAGATAGATAGATAGATAGATAGATAGATAGATAGATAGATATTCTCCGTTAGTTTATAAAGCATATCTTGAACCGCATTCTGTATTCGTTGTATAGGTCAATTTATTTGCGTTGTACTGAGACTGTGTATACCTTTCACTAAGTGAAGAAACTCTTAGTAACATAATCGTTCCTTCAAACACATTCAGAGATTTACCTCTCTTGTTCATACCGCTTGAAGTATTGTGCCATTTTGTATCAAAAAAGAAACTTCAGTTATTACTATTTTGTGTTCGCTAAGTTGTTGTCATTGTCTGACTGTACTAATAAGTATTATTGGTGGCGCAATAATACCATCGATATTGACTAATATTAGAGTAGCAGATTAAATGATTGAACTAGAGTTTGAATTTCTCTAAGTGTCTTCATGATTGTTTGTATTTGCCAGTTTAAGTAACTTTGATCACACTAGTATACAATCCAAACTTGTAATCGAAAACTTTCGTGTTAATCTCATGAAATAACTCTATCATATATCTGAAAACTTACTAATTCAATATAATGTAGCTCTGTGGTATTATTTAAAAATAAAATAAAATTAGTGTCATGCTTTGCTAATTGACTTCAAAGTGTGAGTCTTCTAGTATTTTATCCAGAACATTGTCGTCTCTGAAGGAACATCTTATCCCTACTCCGAATGGTACTACACAAAATATTTGCGTAGTCTAGACCGTTTTAAAAATTTATTTATAATAGTCTTGTATCCTTATACGGGATTTTAACAGATTACAAATATATATATATATATATATATATATATATATATATATATATATATATATATATTGGTTTTCTCACATATATACACACACTCTCTCTCTCTCATGTGGTTTGTTTGCTTTGCTTAATTTGTTCATTAACGTTTTCTTGATGTTGAAATTCAAGGAGAAATCTATCAGCACAACGGGATAGAGAACAAGTTGGTGGTTAAATTAATTACCAGAATATTTTTCCAATGCAATTAAATTCAAAACAACATTTGTATCATTCGAAAGGCAAAAGGTAAGAAAGAACAGAAAACAAAATGAAAGACAGCAAAACAAGTGCTAGAAATTACTTTATTTTGAAGACTGTGAAAGAGCTCATATCACTGTTACAGAAAGATAAGGAGTCTAAGCATGGATGTATGTATGTACGCATTCATGTATCTATGTACTTATGTATGTATCTTTGTACGTATCTATGCATGGATTGATGGATAGATGTGTAGCTGTATATTTTAATTTATCTCCGGCGTTTTGTTTTTTTTTTTTATTCCAATAATACAAATTATTTCGTTCATGCTAACAATAATTGTAAACATGAGCTATTTATGACTCGAAATTGTGTTTCTATATCGACATTATCCTATTTTGTTTCATTTCCATTTCGTCAATGCACTTGTTGTGATTTCTGATTATTTGCTCGATATTACAATTACTTCCTAGAGCAAAATGGAACAAATGTAAATATTTTTATAGTAGACCCTCAAACCAAGTAAGTAAATTGAGTCGCCTTGACGTAATAAATTCCATTTGAGATCTTTGTTGTTAGTCTCCTTAAATTGAACAGTTTGAAATCAGCCTAGTATCTGATGTCGATTCCATCGTCATAGTCACGGAAGGCATCTGTAAGCATGGCAGAGAACATCATACTGAAGAGTGTTGGGGACAACATTCAACCTTGCTTCACTATATTGGTGATTGGGAATGGCCCCGATGACGCTGACATTCACGATGCGAGCGAACAAGCCATCATGGAATTGTCGAACAATTCCAATGAATTTGTCTGGGCAATCACATTTTGCCATGATCTTCCAGAAACCCCAACGCCTGACTGTGTCAACGAGCTTTGTCAGGTCGACTCAAGTCGTGTATAGGTTGGAGATCTGTTACTGCTATTTTTCCTGGAGTTGACGAGCTGTAAGCACTATGTCTGTGGTCCCTCGTCCTTTCCTGAAGCCACACTAAATTTCAAGCAGGGGCCTTGGATCCATGTGATCCATGTATTGTTATAATCTGGAGAGTTTATGCCAAATGGAGGATGTTTTTTGTGGTGTTATAAGTAATAAAGTGATCAAATGTGGTCCATGATGGCTTTAGATTCTTTGATTAAAAATCGACCGTCCTTTGGTGGAGGTGAGATAAAAAGGAAAGACGGGTCAAAAAATGATTTCGGCAGAAATACTTGAGTAACTATTTTCAGATTAATAGAAAACACATGACTGCTGACAATATCTTTCCATCCAAATTAATAAATGACTTGTTTATTAGTCATTAATTTATTGAACAAAGACGTTTTCATTTTTAAGTGTTTTTTTTTCTGATTCACCGGTTGATACATGTACAAGTATGTTGATACTTTCATCAGATGGAAAAACTTACTGATTTATCTTATTCTTTTCTCTTCAGGAGAACATGTATTTATACAAATGTATGTTGTTTTTTGAAAATTGTATTACCATTACATTCGAGTTCTGACAGTAATAATAATAGTATAAATTGTTTCCAACTGTCAGCAACATGGACAAGTACATAACATTTAAAAATAAAGAATCTGGATATAACATTTCTCGATTATAACGTTCCAAAATCCCAGTACTCTCTGAAACTTTATAAACAATCTTTATATATATATATATATATATATATATATATATATATATATATATATATATATATATATATATATATATATATATTAGAAAACAAGAATGGTACTTGGGGGAAGTGGTCGGTTGTGAATTGTGAAATTGGTTTTGTAGTGTAAACTACATTACAGTGTAAAACAGGAATGCAATACACAGGTTTAAATAATAACATGATTTTAATTTGCATGATATGTCAAAGTACAGAAAAACAGTATTGTAGCACACGAGCGTCAATCAAAAAACTATCTCGAATTGGGTCCTATGTCTGAGGACACAAAAGGTGATATAACGTGCAGCTTGTAAGATTACTGGTCTTCACATTTTATGGAAAAATTTAGCCCCTTGTCTTCAAGGGTTATGAAAAAGGACCAACAGCAGTGATCTTCAAATTTTAAGAAAAGTCATAGGACACCTACACCTACTATGCACCTAAACAGCACAGGATAAAAAGCCAGTGCGTATATCTAAATTGTATTATTTTCAATATCGTTATGCAGTGAATCTAAAGATCTATGCACATATTACTACCTAAAACTTGTTGGCTGTGGATAGACACATGAAAGAAAACACTTACCCACTGAAATAGGTCCCATTTCTTTGCAGATCTTTTTTCCTACTTTCCGCTATCAAAATTTTGACCTCCTTGTTTTACGATGCACCAGATTACTGTAGTATCACTAATGTTCGCAGGGTACCAGTTTTCGTGGATTTATATAAACTAATTACGACACGGTATTGAAGCCCACACCTCACTGATTTTCATACAAAACCACTGAATCAACATCGCATTACTCAAGTTTACTGGTACACACAAATGTTTGTAGGGTAAATAATCATGAAATTGTTGAATTAAACAAGTACAATATTCTCAAAACCACAGATAATTAGGTTCAATCTTTCATACATTTTTGTTTGAGCCGCAATTATCCATTCAGCTTCAATCAGTTTCATTGACGATGCTTTATGTAAAGTCTAGTGGTTGAAGTTGGTTCGTATACTTGGCTGACTCCAACAAAGGAATGATTCAATTGTTCTACAATTTAGTTAGCATATTCGCACTTTGATAGGCTCTGAACACATCAAATGTTGACATTGTTTGCTAATTGCATTGAGGAAGGAGCAACTGGTTACGTGTTTGGTTCATATGTGGAATGATGATATTAGCCAAACCGATGGGGATCTAAGTTGATTTTTACTACTCTTAAGCCAAGTGATTCATGGTGCCACATTATGGACAGTGGTTTTAGGAAGAGATCATACAAATGTATTTAAATAACTGATTAGTAGCTTATTGTTGTTGTCTGCGTCGGCTACCGTTAATGTTGAGTGTAAGTGATTTATCTTGACGGGTGTTTGATTTGTGCTCATACAGGTGGTAGTACTATTTAACCATTGAAATTACCGTTGTTTGTTGCCCTCATAGTTTTTTTCTTCTGTATTCTTTATTTGAGGTATTTCTTGATGTTAATCCTCGAAATGAAATGCCTTCAAATATGCAAACTTTGACAGGCAAAACCACGAAATCAAGTAGCCACAAAAATGTCTTGTATTTTCAAAAACACGAAAATAACACGACAATTGAGACCAAAGAAAATAAATGATACTAGAGTATGCGTCATGCCTCATCATTGTGTAGTAGTATGTTTTGTTTTGCATACACGAAATTCTATGTCATGCTTCTTCATACCTCAGAAGTATGTATTTTCTTTTCTTTTTCATTTATGCTTACCATACCTCTACAGTATGTATTTTATTTGTTTTTTCTTTGAAATTGTTATTATTTTGGCGAAAGTATTTTTTTTTCCTTTTCACGCGGATTTTGCTTTAGGTAGTAAGGTGGTACTCAGTTATATATGCTAAATATTTTAGGCTCAGATCTAGTTTCAATCGCACAACCTTTGATTAACAAGGCTGGCACCTAGAGCGATTGTGCCATCACAAAACCATACCACTCAGTTATTATTATTATAATTTCTAGTCCACATAAGGATTCATATTTACGGCTCAGGCTGTTAACAAGCTAAGACAAATAACTGTTACATACGCATTTTGCAAACTATCAAAATGATTGTATATGCTTGTATTATTTAGTCCATAAAATAATTCCGTAAAATCCTGGCACAAGCAGACATATAAAGAAAGCCACGTACTTTATTAACTGGACTGCTTGATGGATTAAACCCACGCGGAGTTTGAACTCAGGCCAGGTCAATCAAGACTAACTATCCTCATATGCATTCAATTAAATTATCACATAGACAGGTATAGTTATAGATTCTATCCTAAAATTATTCGTAGTGTCCTATTTCTATATACATTTAGTATAGCTTGACAAATCAAATTCACTTACTTCTACACACAGTGTCTGGTAAACAAGCAAAACCAAAGCGACAGGTGCTATATTCTCGCACAGGCAGATCGATCAATAAAAGTCGCGTCTTTGATCAATTAAAGCCACGAAGTAATATTCATGTCTATTTTATTGCCACGAAATTAAGCAGCGTTCGTTCTAACATAATTTTCTACATAATATGAATTTTCAGACAGTGTTTTGTGGATGTGGAAGGTTCAACTATCTTATGTCGTAAATTGGGTGACTTTAAGATAGCTTTGATGATAATTAATATCACTACTCATGTATTTTTTCATAAAAAACAGATCAATCGACAGAACCAATTGTTCTATATTTTAACATTGGGGTAAACTGATCGATAAAACTATACGCTTAATGCCGTATCGAACTCCATATTAACCTGTAAATTTAGACTCCACGGGTTCTTTGTTCATAAAAGTGTGAAGACCCCTGGCTTGGTGGGTTTTTTCTTCATATTTTGAAGGGCAGTGGCCTCTGATTGATCATACAATTTGAAGACCAGTGATCAATGGGTATTTGTCATCACGTTCTTAATAGCAGTGTCCCAGATTATTTTCCATAATATTTTGAAGCCAGGTGGCCCAGTTGTTTTCATAAAATTGTGAAGGCTAGTAGGGCAGGTTTTTCATAATTTTTGAAGAAAAGTGAGCCGGTTTTTTTTTTCATAAAATGGCCCAGGATTTTTAATCGAATAGTGATGGCCAGTGGCCTATATGGCTAAATTTCTTTTCATAAATTTGTCAAGACCAGTGGCCTAGCATTTTCCGTAGTTAGTTGGACGGTAGGAAGGTGGCGGCCTAGGAGTTTTAAAAAGAAAATACTGGTGGATGGTCACCGTGTTAGATGTGAAAATTGGCTAAACTGGATGAATACTGGTTAACCGGTTTGAATTGGATAGAACGGATTAAGTGGCACAGAAGGTCGGTCTTTCCTACTACTCTAATGCAAAGAAATAGCATAGCTATGGCGTGTACAAGATGCACAATCTTTATTCTGATTGGCACTGATTCTCTGCGTTTGTGGGATACGGGCAGATTTTGTTATACATGTATCTCTGCTGCATATTACAGCACAATAACTGGCATTAAACGGACGAATTGTTGGAGAAGCAATAGCTAACTGTCAAGCAACTATCTGTTCTAAGTATGTGATGCCTATGGAGCTAATAAAATATATATATCAAAGGCATCGGACAATTACATTGACGAACTGAAGAGTTTGAAGAAAACAGGGAACCATGACACTTGATTACTTGAATGAAAATTGATAAAACATGGTTTGCTCACTCAGTATTAAAATAACCTTGACGATACTTTTGATTAATATGCATATACTTATCCTGATTAATCTAAGACAAACACCAATGCCTCTGCTAACTACGAAATAAGGTAAAATTTTCGAAGAACCCCGACAGTGAAACTGAGTGATTTTTACCAACCTTCTTTTTAAATACGAGTTTATGTTTATTACAATTGTGACTGGAGTAAGTGTTTTTAATGCTTACATATTTTTTGGTAAACAGAAAGCAAAACTTGTGTTATTTATATAGCAAAATGGAATGTGCGGAGCGTAGCCTTCATTGTGCAGTGCCCGACGTTATGTGTCAGTGTGCTTCAAGCACACTCTGCAGTGTACCTTCTTGGAACACCTTTTAGCAGAATGAAAAGCAATGTATGTTGAATACATAACTTCTTACAAGCGGGAACAGATACCACAATGAGTGAAATATTTTTAATCCAACATTTTATTGTATCACATATTCACAGACCACCATTAGATCTGAACAAACTTACATATAACAATTTAAAATCTAAGTCAAAACATGTTGATTGAATTGATTGTATCAGAAAGTTTCCTTCATGTCACTTGGCGTGATGATAATGGATGCTAACAATAAATTATTAAACAATTTGAGATGAAGATTGATTCACCGTTTCCTATCGGAGTGATTATCTTTCCAAGTTGAATGACTACACTATCTACTTGATAGAAATATATTTGTGATTACGGCATACGGTCAGGCAAATGTACGGCTGAAAAAGGCATTCTGAACGATAAATTAAGAAAGTTAAGATCAGGGGCAGGTAACAAACATTAGACTTTCGGATACTAGCACTTCACTGCTTGCTGTATCATTGCACACCTCCACGGAATTTTAGATTTAACACAACACATGCAAAAACATATGATATACTAGACGGTGGAAATCAAGATTTCGAAATGCTAACATTTGCTCCCATTAAGATATGATTACTTAATAACAAATTGCACAATAATTAAAAAACAATAACAAAAATGGAATCGCTTTCTGTTATGACTAAAATCATTACAGAGAGAATCATCAACACCGTAGCCTATGCAAATTTAACAACCGTCACACTTGATTTACCTAGAATGAATTTAAATATGTTTCGATACTTTGGAAAAAGAGCAGAGGATGTAATCGAAACAAGTTTGACAAATCAAGAATAGAAGAAAAAAATCTAAGTAACTACAGAAGGTATGACAAACATGGTTGATTACCAAGGTTCACACTGAGGCAACAGTTTGCAGAAGGCACTTAGTATTTCGTTGATGAAGAACATGAACAAAAATTAGCAACGTAAGTGTTAAAACGTTTTTTTACGGCAAAACATCATATCTGATTTGATTTTAGAAGTACACATAATAACAGATCGCATGGTAGTGGATATATATTGGTTAATGTGCAACCATATATCTGCCTGCAAATGAACATAAAAGAATATGTAGATACACATAGTATGTATATTTATTTAGTGTATGATGCACAAGTAAACATTTAACATAATCAACTTAAATCAATCATGTTTTAGGCACGATTGATGTATTTGAACGAACTGCATAATTGGATAATTTGTGGAGTCTCTGATTGTTGGAACACAATGTGTTTGCACTAAATCTTATAGAGACTTAATTCAGAAAAGTTTTGGACAACAACACTAGCATCTGTTCATCTTTTCTGTTAACAAAAACTTACAACACAAAGTGGTTACTCACAGATGAAAAAGTGATCGCGATAATTCTGTAGATAAATTAGACAAGTGGCTAGAGTTACTGTTTGATATCAGTCAATATGGCAGCATTGATAATATATACAGGAAAGCAACTAACCTAACCAAACTAACTTTTAGTGGTAGGCATTCTGCAACATGATCATGGGTGTTTGTGGACAACGATGTAATCAAAGATTTAACAGAAAATATACATTGTTTTAGTAGTGTTTTATAGTTAGAACAAAACATCAATGGAACCTGTGTTCGAATAAAACCATATTATTCAAGACGAAATGAAAGGAGAAATTGTAAAGAAATAAAAGTTTGCATCCGCTTAGATTTTTCTTATCAGTACAAAGAAATTGGAAAGTAGGTAAATATTGCCTTTGACATGCTTGAGCGTCTGTAACCTAATGAGTTTACGCTGACAACCTAAAAGATGGTTGTGACTAAATATGCAATCTTTGCATATTTTAAAGTACATAAAAATCTCTAAATCAAGTTCTAAAATGCAATCAATATAATATTCATTTGGAATTTCGAGAACATTGTATCCTGACCTGTCTTGCATTTGCTCTGCCATCGTTCTAACCGGCATAAACTGATTTATGGCATATCCCTACATTTATGTACAATCATGATTGACACTGATGTTGGCCGTTTGTAATGAACATATTTTTCATTAATCTCTGTCCTAGTAATATTCATCATTTGCTTTCACGTAAATATGTTTTATCATGCTAACTCCTCCCCGTACTCCACTTTCAATCGTCGGAAAGATGTAATAGGCTGTGACAATTTCAATCATCAGAAAGATGTCATAGACTGTTACAATTTCAATCATCAGAAAGATGTCATTGACTCTTGCAATTTCAATCATCAAGAAAATGTCATTGACTGTCGCAATTTCAATCATCAAGAAGATGTCATAGACTGTGACAATTTCAATCATCAGAAAGATGTCATAGACTGTGACAATTTCAATCGTCAAGATCATGTTATAGACTGCTACAATTTCAATCATCAGAAAGATGTCATTGACTGTGACAATTTCAATCATCAAGAAGATGTCTCAGACTGTTGCAATTTCAATCATCAGAAAGATGTCATAGACTGTTGCAATTTCAATCATCAAGAAGATGTCAAAAACTGTTGGAATTTCAATCATCA
This sequence comes from Margaritifera margaritifera, assembly GCA_029931535.1. NCBI lineage: Eukaryota > Metazoa > Mollusca > Bivalvia > Unionida > Margaritiferidae > Margaritifera > Margaritifera margaritifera. The sequence goes on along the minus strand of JAQPZY010000533.1, from coordinate 168,564 downwards.
TAAGGATGTCACAGACTGTTGCAATTTCAATTATTACGAAGATGTCATAGACTGTGACAATTTCAATCATCAAGAAGATGTCATAGACTGTTGCAATTTCAATCATCAGAAAGATTTCGTAGACTGTTGCAATTTCGATCATCAGAAAGATGTCATTGACTGTTGCAATTTCAATCACCAGGAAGATGTCATTGACTGTTGCAATTTCAATCATCAAGAAAATGTCGTAGACTGTTGCAATTTCAATCATCAGAAAGATGTCATAGACTGTTGCAATTTCAATCATTAAGAAGATGTCATTAACTGTGACAATTTCAATCATCAAGAAGATGTCATAGACTGTTCCACTTTCAGTCATTTGAAAGATGTCATAGACTGTGACAATTTCAATCATCAGAAAGATGTCATAGACTGTTGCAATTTCAATCATCAGGAAGATTGCATAGACTGTGACAATTTCAATCGTCAAGAATATGTCATAGACTGTTGCAATTTCAATCATCAGAAAGATGTCATAGACAGTTGCAATTTCAATCATTAGGAGGATGTCTTAGAATGTTGCAATTTCAATCATCAGGACGATGTCATAGACTGTTCCACTTTCAATCATCAGAAAGATGTCATAGACTGTGACAATTTCAATCATCAGAAAGATGTCATAGACTTTTGCAATTTCAATCATCAGGAAGATTTCATAGACTGTGACAATTTAAACCGTCAAGAATATTTCATAGACTGTTGCAATTTGAATCATCAGGAAGATGCCAATGACTGTTGCAATTTCAGTCATCAGGAAGATGTCATAGACTGTGCTTTCAATTATCAGAAAGATGTCATAGACTGTAACAATTTCAATCATCAAGAAGATGTCTTAGACTGTTGCAATTTCCGTCATCAGAAAGAAGTCATTAACTCTTGCAATTTCAATCATCAAGAACATGTCATTGAGTGTTGCAATTTCAATCATCAGAAAGATGTCATAGACTGTGACAATTTCAATCATCAGTAAGATGTCAGAGACAATGACAATTTCTATCATCAAAATGATGTCATAGACTGTTGGAATTTCAATCATCATAAGGACGTCATAGACTGTTGCAATTTCAATCATTACGAAGATGTCATAGACTGTTTCAATTTCAATCATCAAGAAGATGTCATAGACTGTTGCAATGTTTTCAATCATCAGAAAGATGTCATAGACTGTTGCAATTTCAATTATTAAGAAGATGTCATTGACTGTGACAATTTCAATCATCAAGAAGATGTCATAGACTGTTCCACTTTCAGTCATCAGAAAGATGTCATAGACTGTGACAATTTCAATCATCAGAAAGATGTCATAGTCTGTTGCAATTTCAATCATCAGGAAGATTGCATAGACTGTGACAATTTCAATCGTCAAGAATATGTCATAGACTGTTACAATCTCAATCATCAGAAAGATGTCAAAGACAGTTGCAATTTCAATCATCAGGAAGATGTCTTAGACTGTTACAATTTCAAACAGCAGAAAGATGTCATAGACTGTGACAATTTCATTCATCAGACAAATGTTTCAATCATCAGAAAGATGTCATTGACTGTGACAATTTCAATCATCAAGAAGATGTCTTAGACTGTTGCAATTTCAATCATCAGAAAGATGTCATAGACTGTTGCAATTTCAATCATCGGGAAGATGTCATTGACTGTTGCAATTTCAATCATCAAGAAGATGTCATAGACTGTTGCAATTTCAATCATCAGAAAGATGTCATTGACTGTTGCAATTTCAATCATCGGGAAGATGTCATTGACTGTTGCAATTTCGAACATCAGAAAGATGTCATAGGCTGTTGCAAATTCAATCATCAGAAAGACGTCATAGACTGTTGCAATATCAATCATTAAGAAGATGTGTTATGTATGATGTTTATATAATATTATAAATATTTTAGGAAATTATAAATGTTTCTTCACTTTAATATTTGCTTAAATCTTAATGTTATCAGGAAAAACATGTTTAACTAGTGTCCTTGAATTAGGTTGTTTTGATCAATATGTTTTCTCAATTTGAAGGTCAAGGTTGAATTTTGTTTACAAGTAAAAATTCCATTAAGATGACTCATATTCTAGAACATTCTGTCATGTGATTAATCTTTATATATGCCATGTTTGGTGGACATTTATTCAGTTTTGACATTACCATCAGTCTTGTAAAGAGCTATTACAGTTGTGAAAATTCATTCCAAATTCTAAGAGAGGAATTATTTTAAATATTCATTGGATTATAACAGTGCTCATAAACTTTTGGATTTTGGATTTTTAATTGATGATTTTGGAATTTAACTGAACTTATTCAGATATTTTGGAATACTTCATTTTGACATCAGCACATCAAGATTTCTAGTACATCAGGACTTTGGAGACCATTGGAACATCATAACATTCAAGGACACAGCCGTGAATTCGGAACATTCTATATTTAGGACTTGTGATTAGAACAATCATTCTCATTGGATTATTAGAATTTCAAAACACATTATTGTAAGTGACTTTTTGATTTTTCATTTTAATTATCTAGTAATAAATTGATTGTTGATTTTTAATTGATTTGTTGGTTTCACTTTCTTTCTGTTACATTTTTCTTGGACTATAGAGTCGTAACAGATGTCACTGACTGTGACAATTTCAATCATCAAGAAGATGTCACAGACTGTTCCACTTTCAGTCATCAGAAAGATGTCATTGACTGTGACAATTTCAATCATCAAGAAGATGTCTCAGACTGTTGCAATTTCAATCATCAGAAAGATGTCATAGACTGTTGCAATTTCAATCATCAAGAAGATGTCATAGACTGTTGAAATTTCAATCATCAAGAAGATGTCATAGACTGTTGCAATTTCAATCATCAGAAAGATGTCATAGACTGTGACAATTTCAATCATCAGAAAGATGTCATAGACTGTGACAATTTCAATCATCAGAAAGATGTCATAGACTTTTGCAATTTCAATCATCAGGAAGACATCATAGACTGTGACAATTTCAATCGTCAACAATATGTCACAGACTGTTGCAATTTACATCATCAGAAAGATGTCATAGACTGTTGCAATTTTAATCATCAGGAAGATGTATTAGACTGTTACAATTTCAATCATTAAGAAGATGTCATAGACTGTTGCAATTTGAATCATCACGAAGATGCCAATGACTATTGCAATTTCAATCATCAGGAAGATGTCATAGACTGTGCTTTCAATTATCAGAAAGATGTCATAGACTGTAACAATTTCAATCATCAAGAAGATGTCTGAGACTGTTGCAATTTCAATCATCAGAAAGATGTCATTGACTATTGCAATTTCAGTTATCAAGAACATGTCACTGAATGTTGCAATTTCAGTCATCAGGAAGATGTCATAGACTGTGACAATTTCAATCATCAGAAAGATGTCATAGAGAATGACAATTTCAATCATCAAAATGATGTCATAGACTGTTGGAATTTCAATCATCATAAGGATGTCATAGACTGTTGCAATTTCAATCATTACGAAGATGTCATAGACTGTTGCAATTTCAATCATCAAGAAGATCTCATAGACTGTTCCACTTTCAGTCATCAGAAAGATGTCATAGACTGTGACAATTTCAATCATCAGAAAGATGTCATAGACTGTTGCAATTTCAATCATCAGGAAGATTGCATAGACTGTGACAATTTCAATCGTCAAGAATATGTCATAGACTGTTGCAATTTCAATCATCAGAAAGATGTCATAGACAGTTGCAATTTCAATCATCAGGAAGATGTCTTAGACTGTTACAATTTCAAACAGCAGAAAGATGTCATAGACTGTGACAATTTCAATCATCAGACAAATGTCATAGACTGTGACAATTTCAATCATCAGGACGATGTCATAGACTGTTGCAATTTCAATCATCAGGAAGATGTCATAGACTGTCACAATTTCAATCATGAGGAAGATGTCCTAGACTGTTGCAATTTCAATCATCAGAAAGATGTCATTGACTGTCGAAATTTCAATCATCAAAAAGATGTCATAGACTTTTGCAATTTCAATCATTAAGAAGATGTCATTGACTGTGACATTTTCAGTCATCAAGCAGATGTCATAGACTGTTCCACTGTCAGTCATCAGAAAGATGTCATAGACTGTGACAATTTCAATCATCAGAAAGATGTCATAGACTGTTGCAATTTCAATCATCAGGAAGATTGCATAGACTGTGACAATATCAAACGTCAAGAATATGTCATAGTCTGTTGCAATTTCAATCATCAGAAAGATGTCATAGACAGTTGCAATTTCAATCATCAGGAAGATGTCTTAGACTGTTACAATTTCAAACAGCAGAAAGATGTCATAGACTGTGACAATTTCATTCATCAGACAAATGTCATAGACTGTGACAATTTCTATCATCAGGACGATGTCATAGACTGTTGCAATTTCAATCATCAGAAAGATGTCATAGACTGTTTCAATTTCAATCTTGAGGAAGATGTCCTGGACTGTTGCAATTTCAATCATCAGAAAGATGTCATTGACTGTCGCAATTTCAATCATCAAGAAGATGTCATAGACTGTGACAATTTCAATCATCAGAAAGATGTCATAGACTGTTGGAATTTCAATCATCGTTAAGATGTCATTGACTGTTGCAATCTCAATCATCAAGAAGATATCATAGACTGTTGCAATTTCAATGATCAGAAAGATATCATAGACTGTTGCAATTTCAATCATCAGAAAGATGTCACAGACTGTTCCACTTTCAATCATCAGAAAGATGTCATAGACTGTGACTATTTCAATCATCAGAAAGATGTCATAGACTTTTGCAGTTTCAATGATCAGGAAGATTTCATAGACTGTGACAATTTCAATCGTCAAGAATATGTCATAGACTGTTGCAATTTCAATCATCAGAAAGATGTCACAGACTGTTGCAATTTCAATCATCAGGAAGATGTATTAGACTGTTACAATTTCAATCATTAAGAAGATGTCATAGACTGTTGCAATTTGAATCATCAGGAAGATGCCAATGACTGTTGCAATTTCAGTCATCAGGAAGATGTCATAGACTGTGCTTTCAATTATCAGAAAGATGTCATAGACTGTAACAATTTCAATCATCAAGAAGATGTCTGAGACTGTTGAAATTTCAATCATCAGAAAGATGTCATTGACTCTTGCAATTTCAATCATCAAGAACGTGTCATTGAATGTTGCAATTTCAATCATCAGGAAGATGTCATGAACTGTGACAATTTCAATCATCAGAAAGATGTCATAGACAATGACAATTTCAATCATCAAAATGATGTCAAATACTGTTGGAATTTCAATCATAAGAAGGATGTCATAGACTGTTGCAAATTAAATCATCAAGAAGATGTCATAGACTGTTGCAATTTCAATCATCAGAAAGATGTCGTAGATTGTTGCAATTTCGATCATCAGAAAGATGTCATAGGATGTTGCAAATTCAATGATTTATCAGAAAGATGCCATTGACTGCAGCAATTTCAATCATCAGGAAGATGTCATTGACTGTTGCAATTTCAATCATCAGGAAGATGTCATTGACTGTTGCAATTTCAATCATCAACAAAACGTCGTTGACTGTTGCAATTTCAATCATAAGAAAGATGTCGTAGACTGTTGCAATTTCATTCATTAATTAGATGTCATTGACTGTGACAATTTCAATCATCAAGAAGATGTCATAGACTGTTCCACTTTCAGTCATCAGAAAGATGTCATAGACTGTGACAATTTCAATCATCAGAAAGATGTCATAGACTGTTGCAATTTCAATCATCAGGAAGATTGCATAGACTGTGACAATTTCAATCGTCAAGAATATGTCATAGACTGTTGCAATTTCAATCATCAGGAAGATGTCATAGACAGTTGCAATTTCAATCATAAGGAAGATGTCTTAGACTGTTGCAATTTCAATCATCAGAACGATGTCATAGACTGTTCCACTTTCAATCATCAGAAAGATGTCATGGACTGTGACAATTTCAATCATCAGAAAGATGTCATAGACTTTTGCAATTTCAATCATCAGGAATATTTCATAGACTGTGACAATTGCAATCGTCAAGAATATTTCATAGACTGTTGCAATTTCAATCATCAGAACGATGTCATAGACTGTTGCAATTTCAATCATCAGGAAGATGTATTAGTCTGTTACAATTTCAATCATTAAGAAGATGTCATAGAGTGTTGCAATTTGAATCATCAGGAAGATGCCAATGACAGTTGCAATTTCAATCATCAGGAAGATGTCATAGACTGTGCTTTCAATTATCAGAAAGATGTCATAGACTGTAACAATTTCAATCATCAAGAAGATGTCTGAGACTGTTGCAATTTCAATCATCAGAAATATGTTATTGACTCTTGCAATTTCAATCATCAAGAACATGTCATTGAATGTTGCAATTTCAATCATCAGGAAGATGTCATGGACTGTGACAATTTGAATCATCAGAAAGATGTCATAGACAATGACAATTTCAATCATGAAAATGATGTCAAAAACTGTTGGAATTTCAATCATCATAAGGATGTCATAGACTGTTGCAATTTCAATAATTACGAAGATGTCATAGACTGTTGCAATTTCAATCATCAAGAAGATGTCATAGACTGTTGCAATTTCAATCATCAGAAAGATGTCCTAGATTGTTGCAATTTCGATCATCAGAAAGATGTCATAGGATGTTGCAAATTCAATCATTAATCAGAAAGATGTCATTGACTGCTGCAATTTCAATCATCAGGAAGATGTCATTGACTGTTGCAATTTCAATCATCAGGAAGATGTCATTGACTATTGCAATTTCAATCATCAAGAAAACGTCGTAGACTGTTGCAATTTCAATCATCAGAAAGATGTCATAGACTGTTGCAACTTCAATCATTACGAAGATGTCATTGACTGTTGCAATTTCAATCATCAAGAAGATGTCATAGACTGTTGCAATTTCAATCATCAGAAAGATGTCATAGACTGTTGCAATTTCGATCATCAGAAAGATGTTATAGGATGTTGCAAATTCAATCATTAATCAGAAAGATGTCATTGACTGCTGCAATTTCAATCATCAGGAAGATGTCATTGACTGTTGCAATTTCAATAATCAAGAAAATGTCATAGAATGTTGCAATTTCAATCATTAAGAAGATGTCATTGACTGTTGTTATGTATGATGTTTATATAATGTTGTAGGTATTTTGGGAAATTATAAATGTTTCTTCGCTTTAATATTTGCTTGAATCTTGATGTTTGTCAGGAAGGACATGTTTAGCTAGTGTCCTTGAATTAGGTTGTTTTGATCAATATGTTTTCTCAATTTGAAGGTCAAGGTTGAATTTTGTTTACAGGTAGAATTCCATTAAGATGACTCATATTCTAGAACATTCTGTCATGTGACCAATCTTTATATATGCCATGTTTGGTGGACATTTATTCAGTTTTGACATTACCATCAGTCTTGTAAAGAGCTATTACAGTTGTGAAAATTCATTCCAAATTCTAAGAGAGGAATTATTTTAAATATTCATTGGATTATAACAGTGCTCATAAACTTTTGGATTTTGGATTTTTAATTGATGATTTTGGAATTTAACTGAACTTATTCAGATATTTTGGAATACTTCATTTTGACATCAGCACATCAAAATTACTAGTACATCAGGACTTTGGAGACCATTAGCACATCATAACATTCAAGGACACAGCCGTGAATTCGGAACATTCTATATTTAGGACTTGTGATTAGAACAATCATTCTTATTGGATTATTAGAATTTCAAAACACATTACTGTAAGTGACTTTTTGATTTTTCATTTTAATTATCTTGTAATAAATTGCTTGTTGATTTTTACTTCATTTGTTGGTTTCACTTTCTTTCTGTTACATTTTTCTTAGACCATAGAGTCGTAACACTGTGACAATTTCAATCATCAGAAAGATGTCATAGACTGTTGCAATTTCAATCATCATCAAGATTGCACAGACTGTGACAATTTCAATCGTCAAGAATATATCATAGACTGCTGCAATTTCAATCATCAGAAAGATGTCATTCACAGTTTCAATTTCAATCATCTTGAAGATGTCTTAGACTGTTGCAATTTCAATCATCAGAACGATGTCATAGACTGTTCCACTTTCAATCATCAGAAAGATATCATAGACTGTTGCAATTTCAATCATCAGAAAGATGTCATAGACTTTTGCAATTTCAATCATCAGGAAGATTTCATTGACTGTGACAATTTCAATCGTCAAGAATATTTCATAGACTGTTGCAATTTCAATCATCAGAAAGATGTCATAGACTGTTGCAATTTCAATCATCAGAAAGATGTCATAGGCTGTTGCAATTTCAATCATCAGGAAGATGTATTTGACCGTTAAAATTTCAATCATTAAGAAGATGTCATAGACTGTTGCAATATGAATCATCAGGAAGATGCCAATGACTGTTGCAATTTCAATCATCAGGAAGATGTCGTAGACTGTGCTTTCAATTATCAGAAAGATGTCATAGACTGCAAAAATTTCAATCATCAAGCAGATGTCTTAGACTGTTGCAATTTCAGTCATCAGAAAGATGTCATTGACTCTTGCAATTTCAATCATCAAGAACATGTCATTGAATGTTGCAATTTCAATCATCAGGAAGATGTCATAGACTGTGACAATTTCAATCATCAGAAAGATGTCATAGACAATGACAATTTCAATCATGAAAATGATGTCATAGACTGTTGGAATTTCAATCATCATAAGGATGTCATAGACTGTTGCAATTGCAATCATTACGAAGATGTCATAGACTGTTGCAATTTCAATCATCAAGAAGATGTCATAGACTGTTGCAATTTCAATCATCAGAAAGATGTCATAGACTGTTGCAATTTCAATCATCAGAAAGATGTCACAGACTGTTGCAATTTCAATCATCAGGAAGATGTATTAGACTGTTACGATTTCAATCATTAAGAAGATGTCATAGACTGTTGCAATTTGAATCATCAGGAAGATGCCAATGACTGTTGCAATTTCAATCATCAGGAAGATGTCATAAACTGCGCTTTCAATTATCAGAAAGATGTCATAGACTGTTGCAATTTCAATCATCAGAAAGATGTCATAGACTGTTGCAATTTCAGTCATCAGAAAGATGTCATTGACTATTGCAATTTCAATTATCAAGAACATGTCACTGAATGTTGCAATTTCAGTCATCAGGAAGATGTCATAGACTGTGACAATTTCAATCATCAGAAAGATGTCATAGAGAATGACAATTTCAATCATGAAAATGATGTCATAGACTGTTGGAATTTCAATCATCATAAGGATGTCATAGACTGTTGCAATTTCAATCATTACGAAGATGTCATAGACTGTTGCAATTTCAATCATCAAGAAGATCTCATAGACTGTTCCACTTTCAGTCATCAGAAAGATGTCATAGACTGTGACAATTTCAATCATCAGAAAGATGAAATAGACTGTTGCAATTTCAATCATCAGGAAAATTGCATAGACTGTGACAATTTCAATCGTCAAGAATATGTCATAGACTGTTGCAATTTCAATCATTAGAAAGATGTCATAGACAGTTGCAATTTCAATCATCAGGAAGATGTCTTAGACTGTTACAATTTCAAACAGCAGAAAGATGTCATAGACTGTGACAATTTCAATCATCAGACAAATGTCATAGACTGTGACAATTTCAATCATCAGGACGATGACATAGACTGTTGCAATTTCAATCATCAGGAAGATGTCATAGACTGTCACAATTTCAATCATGAGGAAGATGTCCTAGACTGTTGCAATTTCAATCATCAGAAAGATGTCATTGACTGTCGAAATTTCAATCATCAAAACGATGTCATAGACTTTTGCAATTTCAATCATTAAGAAGATGTCATTGACTGTGACATTTTCAGTAATCAAGCAGATGTCATAGACTGTTCCACTGTCAGTCATCAGAAAGATGTCATAGACTGTGACAATTTCAATCATCAGAAAGATGTCATTGACTGTTGCAATTTCAATCATCAGGAAGATTGCATAGACTGTGACAATTTCAATCGTCAAGAATATGTCATAGTCTGTTGCAATTTCAATCATCAGAAAGATGTCATAGACAGTTGCAATTTCAATCATCAGGAAGATGTTTTAGACTGTTACAATTTCAAACAGCAGTAAGATGTCATAGACTGTGACAATTTCATTCATCAGACAAATGTCATAGACTGTGACAATTTCTATCATCAGGACGATGTCATAGACTGTTGCAATTTCAATCATCAGAAAGATGTCATAGACTGTTTCAATTTCAATCTTGAGAAAGATGTCCTGGACTGTTGCAATTTCAATCATCAGAAAGATGTCATTGACTGTCGCAATTTCAATCATCAAGAAGATGTCATAGACTGTGACAATTGCAAAAATCAGAAAGATGTCATAGACTGTTGGAATTTCAATCATCGTTAAGATGTCATTGACTGTTGCAATCTCAATCATCAAGAAGATATCATAGACTGTTGCAATTTCAATGATCAGAAAGATATCATAGACTGTTGCAATTTCAATCATCAGAAAGATGTCATAGACTGTTCCACTTTCAATCATCAGAAAGATGTCATAGACTGTGACTATTTCAATCATCAGAAAGATGTCATAGACTTTTGCAGTTTCAGTGATCAGGAAGATTTCATAGACTGTGACAATTTCAATCGTCAAGAATATGTCATAGACTGTTGCAATTTCAATCATCAGAAAGATGTCACAGACTGTTGCAATTTCAATCATCAGGAAGATGTATTAGACTGTTACAATTTCAATCATTAAGAAGATGTCATAGAGTGTTGCAATTTGAATCATCAGGAAGAGGCCAATGACTGTTGCAATTTCAATCATCAGGAAGATGTCATAGACTGTGCTTTCAATTATCAGAAAGATGTCATAGACTGTAACAATTTCAATCATCAAGAAGATGTCTGAGACTGTTGCAATTTCAATCATCAGAAAGATGTCATTGACTCTTGCTATTTCAATCATCAAGAACGTGTCATTGAATGTTGCAATTTCAATCATCAGGAAGATGTCATGGACTGTGACAATTTCAATCATCAGAAAGATGTCATAGACAATGACAATTTCAATCATCAAAATGATGTCAAATACTGTTGGAATTTCAATCATAAGAAGGATGTCATAGACTGTTGCAATTTCAATCATCAGAAAGATGTCGTAGATTGTTGCAATTTCGATCATCAGAAAGATGTCATAGGATGTTGCAAATTCAATAATTTATCAGAAAGATGCCATTGACTGCAGCAATTTCAATCATCAGGAAGATGTCATTGACTGTTGCAATTTCAATCATCAGGAAGATGTCATTGACTGTTGCAATTTCAATCATCAAGAAAACGTCGTTGACTGTTGCAATTTCAATCATAAGAAAGATGTCATAGACTGTTGCAATTTCAATCATTAATTAGATGTCATTGACTGTGACAATTTCAATCATCAAGAAGATGTCATAGACTGTTCCACTTTCAGTCATCAGAAAGATGTCATAGACTGTGACAATTTCAATCATCAGAAAGATGTCATAGACTGTTGCAATTTCAATCATCAGGAAGATTACATAGACTGTGACAATTTCAATCGTCAAGAATATGTCATAGACTGTTGCAATTTCAATCATCAGGAAGATGTCATAGACAGTTGCAATTTCAATCATAAGGAAGATGTCTTAGACTGTTGCAATTTCAATCATCAGAAAGATGTCATAGGATGTTGCAAATTCAATCATTAATCAGAAAGATGTCATTGACTGCTGCAATTTCAATCATCAGGAAGATGTCATTGACTGTTGCAATTTCAATAATCAAGAAAATGTCTTAGACTGTTGCAATTTCAATCATCAGAAAGATGTCATAGAATGTTGCAATTTCAATCATTAAGAAGATGTCATTGACTGTTGTTATGTATGATGTTTATATAATGTTGTAGGTATTTTGGGAAATTATAAATGTTTCTTCGCTTTAATATTTGCTTGAATCTTGATGTTTGTCAGGAAGGACATGTTTAGCTAGTGTCCTTGAATTAGGTTGTTTTGATCAATATGTTTTCTCAATTTGAAGGTCAAGGTTGAATTTTGTTTACAGGTAGAATTCCATTAAGATGACTCATATTCTAGAACATTCTGTCATGTGACCAATCTTTATATATGCCATGTTTGGTGGACATTTATTCAGTTTTGACATTACCATCAGTCTTGTAAAGAGCTATTACAGTTGTGAAAATTCATTCCAAATTCTAAGAGAGGAATTATTTTAAATATTCATTGGATTATAACAGTGCTCATAAACTTTTGGATTTTGGATTTTTAATTGATGATTTTGGAATTTAACTGAACTTATTCAGATATTTTGGAATACTTCATTTTGACATCAGCACATCAAGATTACTAGTACATCAGGACTTTGGAGACCATTAGCACATCATAACATTCAAGGACACAGCCGTGAATTCGGAACATTCTATATTTAGGACTTGTGATTAGAACAATCATTCTTATTGGATTATTAGAATTTCAAAACACATTACTGTAAGTGACTTTTTGATTTTTCATTTTAATTATCTTGTAATAAATTGCTTGTTGATTTTTACTTCATTTGTTGGTTTCACTTTCTTTCTGTTACATTTTTCTTAGACCATAGAGTCGTAACACTGTGACAATTTCAATCATCAGAAAGATGTCATAGACTGTTGCAATTTCAATCATCATCAAGATTGCACAGACTGTGACAATTTCAATCGTCAAGAATATATCATAGACTGCTGCAATTTCAATCATCAGAAAGATGTCATTCACAGTTTCAATTTCAATCATCTTGAAGATGTCTTAGACTGTTGCAATTTCAATCATCAGAACGATGTCATAGACTGTTCCACTTTCAATCATCAGAAAGATATCATAGACTGTTGCAATTTCAATCATCAGAAAGATGTCATAGACTTTTGCAATTTCAATCATCAGGAAGATTTCATTGACTGTGACAATTTCAATCGTCAAGAATATTTCATAGACTGTTGCAATTTCAATCATCAGAAAGATGTCATAGACTGTTGCAATTTCAATCATCAGAAAGATGTCATAGGCTGTTGCAATTTCAATCATCAGGAAGATGTATTTGACCGTTAAAATTTCAATCATTAAGAAGATGTCATAGACTGTTGCAATATGAATCATCAGGAAGATGCCAATGACTGTTGCAATTTCAATCATCAGGAAGATGTCGTAGACTGTGCTTTCAATTATCAGAAAGATGTCATAGACTGCAAAAATTTCAATCATCAAGCAGATGTCTTAGACTGTTGCAATTTCAGTCATCAGAAAGATGTCATTGACTCTTGCAATTTCAATCATCAAGAACATGTCATTGAATGTTGCAATTTCAATCATCAGGAAGATGTCATAGACTGTGACAATTTCGATCATCAGAAAGATGTCATAGACAATGACAATTTCAATCATGAAAATGATGTCATAGACTGTTGGAATTTCAATCATCATAAGGATGTCATAGACTGTTGCAATTGCAATCATTACGAAGATGTCATAGACTGTTGCAATTTCAATCATCAAGAAGATGTCATAGACTGTTGCAATTTCAATCATCAGAAAGATGTCATAGACTGTTGCAATTTCAATCATCAGAAAGATGTCACAGACTGTTGCAATTTCAATCATCAGGAAGATGTATTAGACTGTTACGATTTCAATCATTAAGAAGATGTCATAGACTGTTGCAATTTGAATCATCAGGAAGATGCCAATGACTGTTGCAATTTCAATCATCAGGAAGATGTCATAAACTGCGCTTTCAATTATCAGAAAGATGTCATAGACTGTTGCAATTTCAATCATCAGAAAGATGTCATAGACTGTTGCAATTTCAGTCATCAGAAAGATGTCATTGACTATTGCAATTTCAATTATCAAGAACATGTCACTGAATGTTGCAATTTCAGTCATCAGGAAGATGTCATAGACTGTGACAATTTCAATCATCAGAAAGATGTCATAGAGAATGACAATTTCAATCATGAAAATGATGTCATAGACTGTTGGAATTTCAATCATCATAAGGATGTCATAGACTGTTGCAATTTCAATCATTACGAAGATGTCATAGACTGTTGCAATTTCAATCATCAAGAAGATCTCATAGACTGTTCCACTTTCAGTCATCAGAAAGATGTCATAGACTGTGACAATTTCAATCATCAGAAAGATGAAATAGACTGTTGCAATTTCAATCATCAGGAAAATTGCATAGACTGTGACAATTTCAATCGTCAAGAATATGTCATAGACTGTTGCAATTTCAATCATTAGAAAGATGTCATAGACAGTTGCAATTTCAATCATCAGGAAGATGTCTTAGACTGTTACAATTTCAAACAGCAGAAAGATGTCATAGACTGTGACAATTTCAATCATCAGACAAATGTCATAGACTGTGACAATTTCAATCATCAGGACGATGACATAGACTGTTGCAATTTCAATCATCAGGAAGATGTCATAGACTGTCACAATTTCAATCATGAGGAAGATGTCCTAGACTGTTGCAATTTCAATCATCAGAAAGATGTCATTGACTGTCGAAATTTCAATCATCAAAACGATGTCATAGACTTTTGCAATTTCAATCATTAAGAAGATGTCATTGACTGTGACATTTTCAGTCATCAAGCAGATGTCATAGACTGTTCCACTGTCAGTCATCAGAAAGATGTCATAGACTGTGACAATTTCAATCATCAGAAAGATGTCATTGACTGTTGCAATTTCAATCATCAGGAAGATTGCATAGACTGTGACAATTTCAATCGTCAAGAATATGTCATAGTCTGTTGCAATTTCAATCATCAGAAAGATGTCATAGACAGTTGCAATTTCAATCATCAGGAAGATGTTTTAGACTGTTACAATTTCAAACAGCAGTAAGATGTCATAGACTGTGACAATTTCATTCATCAGACAAATGTCATAGACTGTGACAATTTCTATCATCAGGACGATGTCATAGACTGTTGCAATTTCAATCATCAGAAAGATGTCATAGACTGTTTCAATTTCAATCTTGAGAAAGATGTCCTGGACTGTTGCAATTTCAATCATCAGAAAGATGTCATTGACTGTCGCAATTTCAATCATCAAGAAGATGTCATAGACTGTGACAATTGCAAAAATCAGAAAGATGTCATAGACTGTTGGAATTTCAATCATCGTTAAGATGTCATTGACTGTTGCAATCTCAATCATCAAGAAGATATCATAGACTGTTGCAATCTCAATGATCAGAAAGATATCATAGACTGTTGCAATTGCAATCATCAGAAAGATGTCATAGACTGTTCCACTTTCAATCATCAGAAAGATGTCATAGACTGTGACTATTTCAATCATCAGAAAGATGTCATAGACTTTTGCAGTTTCAGTGATCAGGAAGATTTCATAGACTGTGACAATTTCAATCGTCAAGAATATGTCATAGACTGTTGCAATTTCAATCATCAGAAAGATGTCACAGACTGTTGCAATTTCAATCATCAGGAAGATGTATTAGACTGTTACAATTTCAATCATTAAGAAGATGTCATAGAGTGTTGCAATTTGAATCATCAGGAAGAGGCCAATGACTGTTGCAATTTCAATCATCAGGAAGATGTCATAGACTGTGCTTTCAATTATCAGAAAGATGTCATAGACTGTAACAATTTCAATCATCAAGAAGATGTCTGAGACTGTTGCAATTTCAATCATCAGAAAGATGTCATTGACTCTTGCTATTTCAATCATCAAGAACGTGTCATTGAATGTTGCAATTTCAATCATCAGGAAGATGTCATGGACTGTGACAATTTCAATCATCAGAAAGATGTCATAGACAATGACAATTTCAATCATCAAAATGATGTCAAATACTGTTGGAATTTCAATCATAAGAAGGATGTCATAGACTGTTGCAATTTCAATCATCAGAAAGATGTCGTAGATTGTTGCAATTTCGATCATCAGAAAGATGTCATAGGATGTTGCAAATTCAATAATTTATCAGAAAGATGCCATTGACTGCAGCAATTTCAATCATCAGGAAGATGTCATTGACTGTTGCAATTTCAATCATCAGGAAGATGTCATTGACTGTTGCAATTTCAATAATCAAGAAAACGTCGTTGACTGTTGCAATTTCAATCATAAGAAAGATGTCATAGACTGTTGCAATTTCAATCATTAATTAGATGTCATTGACTGTGACAATTTCAATCATCAAGAAGATGTCATAGACTGTTCCACTTTCAGTCATCAGAAAGATGTCATAGACTGTGACAATTTCAATCATCAGAAAGATGTCATAGACTGTTGCAATTTCAATCATCAGGAAGATTACATAGACTGTGACAATTTCAATCGTCAAGAATATGTCATAGACTGTTGCAATTTCAATCATCAGGAAGATGTCATAGACAGTTGCAATTTCAATCATAAGGAAGATGTCTTAGACTGTTGCAATTTCAATCATCAGAACGATGTCATAGACTGTTTCCCTTTCAATCATCAGAAAGATGTCATGGACTGTGACAATTTCAATCATCAGAAAGATGTCATAGACTTTTGCAATTTCAATCATCAGGAATATTTCATAGACTGTGACAATTGCAATCGTCAAGAATATTTCATAGACTGTTGCAATTTCAATCATCAGAAAGATGTCATAGACTGTTGCAATTTCAATCATCAGAAAGATGTCATAGACTGTTGCAATTTCAATCATCAGGAAGATGTATTAGACTGTTACAATTTCAATCATTAAGAAGATGTCATAGAGTGTTGCAATTTGAATCATCAGGAAGATGCCAATGACTTGCAATTTCAATCATCAGGAAGATGTCATAGACTGTGCTTTCAATTATCAGAGAGATGTCATAGACTGTAACAATTTCAATCATCAAGAAGATGTCTGAGACTGTTGCAATTTCAATCATCAGAAATATGTCATTGACTCTTGCAATTTCAATCATCAAGAACATGTCATTGAATGTTGCAATTTCAATCATCAGGAAGATGTCATGGACTGTGACAATTTCAATCATCAGAAAGATGTCATAGACAATGACAATTTCAATCATGAAAATGATGTCAAAAACTGTTGGAATTTCAATCATCATAAGGATGTCATAGACTGTTGCAATTTCAATCATTACGAAGATGTCATAGACTGTTGCAATTTCAATCATCAAGAAGATGTCATAGACTGTTGCAATTTCAATCATCAGAAAGATGTCCTAGATTGTTGCAATTTCGATCATCAGAAAGATGTCATAGGATGTTGCAAATTCAATCATTAATCAGAAAGATGTCATTGACTGCTGCAATTTCAATCATCAGGAAGATGTCATTGACTGTTGCAATTTCAATCATCAGGAAGATGTCATTGACTATTGCAATTTCAATCATCAAGAAAACGTCGTAGACTGTTGCAATTTCAATCATCAGAAAGATGTCATAGACTGTTGCAATTTCAATCATTACGAAGATGTCATTGACTGTTGCAATTTCAATCATCAAGAAAATGTCATAGACTGTTGCAATTTCAATCATCAGAAAGATGTCATAGACTGTTGCAATTTCGATCATCAGAAAGATGTTATAGGATGTTGCAAATTCAATCATTAATCAGAAAGATGTCATTGACTGCTGCAATTTCAATCATCAGGAAGATGTCATTGACTGTTGCAATTTCAATCATCAAGAAAATGTCGTAGACTGTTGCAATTTCAATCATCAGAAAGATGTCATAGAATGTTGCAATTTCAATCATTAAGAAGATGTCATTGACTGTTGTTATGTATGATGTTTATATAATGTTGTAGGTATTTTGGGAAATTATAAATGTTTCTTCGCTTTAATATTTGCTTGAATCTTGATGTTTGTCAGGAAGGACATGTTTAGCTAGTGTCCTTGAATTAGGTTGTTTTGATCAATATGTTTTCTCAATTTGAAGGTCAAGGTTGAATTTTGTTTACAGGTAGAATTCCATTAAGATGACTCATATTCTAGAACATTCTGTCATGTGACCAATCTTTATATATGCCATGTTTGGTGGACATTTATTCAGTTTTGACATTACCATCAGTCTTGTAAAGAGCTATTACAGTTGTGAAAATTCATTCCAAATTCTAAGAGAGGAATTATTTTAAATATTCATTGGATTATAACAGTGCTCATAAACTTTTGGATTTTGGATTTTTAATTGATGATTTTGGAATTTAACTGAACTTATTCAGATATTTTGGAATACTTCATTTTGACATCAGCACATCAAAATTACTAGTACATCAGGACTTTGGAGACCATTAGCACATCATAACATTCAAGGACACAGCCGTGAATTCGGAACATTCTATATTTAGGACTTGTGATTAGAACAATCATTCTTATTGGATTATTAGGATTTCAAAACACATTACTGTAAGTGACTTTTTGATTTTTCATTTTAATTATCTTGTAATAAATTGCTTGTTGATTTTTACTTCATTTGTTGGTTTCACTTTCTTTCTGTTACATTTTTCTTAGACCATAGAGTCGTAACAGAAATTGAGGGCTCGTATTCTGGGATCTGAATTTCTTTAAAGCATATTAGAGATATTAAAGTTATTTTTGAAATTCATATTGATTTTGTCTCGGAATTTTTTTTTTTAGTCTTTGGCAAAGATTTTTAAATAGAGAAATTTTTTTGTGTGAAACCAACAAGCATTTACTATGGCATCTAATGTTCAGAATTTCATTTCAAAACCTACCCAGGAGGGGTTAGAGTGCATGAGAAAGGATGAGTTGCTCGAGCTTGCCAGAAAATACAGTCTATCTGAGGCAAAAGTATCATTGACAAAACAGGAAATAAAGATTATTTTAATTCAATATTTAGTAGGAAAGGGAATTTTTGAAAATAGTGCTTTAAGTTTGAAGAGAAAGCCTGTATCTGGTTCTGACAGGAAATTAAGGGAATTAGAGTTAAAGAACCATATGGATTTAGAGTTGGCAAAGCTTCAGATTCAGAGAGAGAGAGAGAAAGAAGAGAGGCAGATACAGATGGAGAGAGAGAAAGAAGAGAGGCAGATGGAGAGAGAAAAAGAAGAGAGGCAGATGGAGAGAGAAAAAGAAGAGAGGCAGATTGAGAGAGAGAGAGAAAAAGAAGATAGACAAATACAAATGCAGATGCAGATGCAAAGAGAAGAAAGGGAAATGCAATTTAAGTTAAGAGAATTAGAACTGGCAAACAGAGCACACTCCACTCCTTTAAACACAAGTTCAGGTTTTGATGTTACTAGATATATTAGGTTAGTACCCCCCTTTCAGGAAAAAGAAGTAGATAAATACTTTCTTCATTTCGAGAAAATAGCTGAAAACTTGAAATGGCCCAGAGAGCATTGGACTTTGTTATTACAAAGTGTACTTATTGGCAAAGCTCGTGAAGTCTACACTTCACTGTCAGTACAACAAAGCACTGATTATGATGTGGTTAAGGAGTACATCTTGAAAGCTTATGAGTTGGTACCAGAGGCATATCGACAAAGGTTTAGGAATTGTAGAAAAGAAACTGGACAAACTCATGTCGAATTTGCAAGGGATAAAGAACAACTATTTGATAGGTGGTGCTCAGCCAAGAAAGTTGATCAAGCTTATGATAACCTCAGACAGCTCGTATTAATTGAAGAGTTCAAGAGGTGCATCCATAGTGATGTTAAAACCTATCTTGACGAGCAGAATGTGGAAACTTTGGAAAATGCTGCTCGTTTGGCTGATGATTATTCCTTGACTCACAAAATTTCATTTGGCAATAAGTCGTCCTCTCAGCAGTTTTCTGGTAAAAAACCATTTCAATCTCATTCGAGTACTTCCAAAGTTCACAACAGCACAACTGTTAGGAATCAAACATCTGATAAGACTGATCAGAAATCCTTATCTCTTCCTACGTGCACTTATTGTAAAACGAAAGGGCACGTTATTTCTGATTGCTTCAAGTTGAAAAATAAGCAACAGAGAAAAGACAGAGCTTTTCCAAATGCTCTTATTTCTACGAGGTCAAGGTCACGGTCTTGTATTGAAAGCAATACATTTGTTGGGTCAAACAAACCCCAGTCTGATTCTATTTTAGAGGCTTATGAACCATTCATGTCAGAAGGTTCTATATCACTTATTGGTGATTCTGCCAAACCTATCCCAATTAAAATATTAAGGGACACTGGAGCTTCTCAGAGTCTTTTATTATCAGGTACTTTGCCTTTGTCTGAGGAGTCTTTTTCAAGTGAAAGTGTTCTTGTCCAGGGAGTAGAGTGCGGCTTTGTAAATGTTCCTCTCCATTGTGTAAATTTGGCATCAGACTTAGTTTCTGGACCTGTGACTGTTGGGGCAGTGACTTCTTTACCCATAGAGGGTGTTCATTTATTACTAGGCAATGACCTAGCTGGAGATAAGGTTGTGGTTAATCCACTTGTAACTGACAAGCCTTGTTTGGATCAGAAAGTTGATCCTGTCGAAACTGAAATCCCTGATTTGTACCCTGCTTGTGCAGTTACTAGAGCTATGGCAAAAAGAGCTCTTGAGATTGATGTTGATCAGGATATTATTCCTTTAGCTGACACATGTATTGGTCAGTCTTTTGATGAGGTCACTTTTTCCTCAGGTATTGATCAATCAAATGGTATTGATCACAGTGATCCTCTTTTGGCAACTCATTCTCTTTGTTCTAATCAGGATGACAAACGACAATCCCTTGTCGTTGAACAGGAGCAAGATCCCGAGATATCTTGTTTGTTTCAGAGGGCTATTAGTGAAACTGAAGCCACACAAGTTCCAGTGTGTTACTTTGTGAAAAATGGGGTCCTTATGAGGAAATGGAGACCACCTGATGTACCCGCTGGTGACGAGTGGTCAGTGAGCTATCAAATTGTTGTTCCTAAGTCATATCGACAGGAAATTCTTAATTTAGCCCATGAAACTCCTTTGGCTGGTCATTTAGGAGTCCGTAAGACTTATCACAAGATCTTGAATCATTTTTATTGGCCGAAACACAAAAGTGATGTTTCTAAATACTGCAGATCTTGTCACACTTGTCAAATGGTAGGAAAACCCAATCAGAAGATACCTAAGGCTCATCTGCAACCTATTCCTGCATTTGATGTACCATTTAGTAGAATAATAGTAGACTGTGTTGGTCCTTTACTTAAAACCAAGTCAGGCAACCAATACTTGTTGACCATCATGTGTGCATCTACAAGATTTCCAGAGGCAATTCCTCTGAGAAATATAAAAACTAAAACTATTGTGAAAGCTTTGGTGAAGTTTTTTTACACTTGTTGGCCTTCCCAAATCTGTCCAGTCAGATCAAGGGTCAAATTTTATGTCTGGAATTTTTCAACAAGTTATGCATGAATTAGGCATCCAACAGTTTAAATCTTCTGCCTATCACCCTGAAAGTCAAGGTGCTTTGGAAAGATTTCATCAAACTTTGAAGAATATGATTCGATCATATTGCTTTGATACAGAAAAGGATTGGGATGAGGGTGTTCATTTGTTGTTGTTTGCTGTTAGGGAATCAGTTCAAGAGTCGTTGGGTTTTAGTCCCTTTGAACTAGTTTTTGGTCATACTGTCCGTGGACCATTGAAATTATTGAAAGAGAAACTTCTTTCAAATGAAGATTCAAAGATTAATCTTCTTGATTATGTCTCTGATTTCAAATACAAGTTGTCAAAGGCCTGTGAAGTAGCAAGAACTAATCTTCACACTACCCAGTCAAAAATGAAATTAAGGTATGACAGAAATTCACAGGAAAGGAGTTTTAAACCTGGTGACAAAGTTCTGTTTCTCTTTCCCATACCTCAGAATCCTCTTCAGGCTAAATTTTATGGTCCTTATACCGTTGAAAAGAAAGTAAATGACTTAAATTATATCATTAACACTCCTGGGAGACGGAAACAGAAACAACTTTGTCATATAAATATGTTAAAGGAATATTTTGACAGAGATAGCTCAGCTAATTATTCAGTTAATTTAGTTGTACCTGTCCCACACAGTGAAGATATCAACGATGGAATACAATCAGACTATAGTGACTCTGGTATAACCAATCTTCGGAATTCAGAAATATTGAACAACCTAGACCAGAAACTTTCACATCTACAACAACAGGAAAGAAATGAACTAAAACAGCTATTACATGACTATGAGCACTTATTTCCTGATGTTCCAACACGAACAAGTAAAATTTATCATGACGTTGACATTGTAGATTCTGCGCCTGTGAAACAGCATCCTTATAGGATGAATCCTCTCAAACAGAACTATCTGAAGAAAGAAATTCAGTATCTACTGGAGAATGATTTCATAGAACCAAGTAAAAGTAACTGGAGTTCACCATGTATTCTTGTTCCCAAGCCAGATAATACATTCCGCATGTGTACTGACTATAGAAAAGTCAACAGTGTCACCAAAACTGATTCATTTCCAATCCCAAGAATGGACCATTGCATTGATAAAATTGGAAATGCGGAATATGTCACCAAGTTTGACCTTTTAAAAGGATTCTGGCAAATTCCACTGACGGAAAGGGCAAAAGAAATTTCAGCATTTGCAACTCCAGATGGACTTTATCAATATAAAGTCATGCCGTTTGGAATGAAAAAATTCGCCTGCAACGTTTCAACGTCTGATGAACATGATAACATTTGGTCTTGATAATTGTGACGCTTATATCGATGACGTCATTATCTACAACAACACCTGGGAAGATCATTTGGAAACCATTCGAAAATTCTTTGATCGACTCAGCGATGTGAATCTGACAATTAATTTGAGCAAAAGTGAGTTTTGCCATGCTTGTGTCTCATTTTTAGGACATATTGTGGGACAAGGTCAAGTTAAACCTATAGAAGCTAAGGTCAAAGCTATCTCTGAATTTCAAGTTCCAATTTGTAAAAAGCAACTGATGCGATTTCTAGGTATGGCTGGATATTATCGGAAATTTTGTTCCAATTTTTCCAAAATTGCTGAACCTTTGACAAGTTTATTGAGTAAGAAAACCAAATTTCATTGGTCTGACAAGTGTCAGGAATCTTTTGACAAGTTAAAGGCCATGCTTAAGAATGCACCAGTTCTTTCTGCACCAAATTTTAGCCAATCATTTAAATTATCTGTTGATGCAAGTGATGTAGGGGTTGGTGGAGTATTGATTCAGGAAGACAAAAGTGGTGTGGATCACCCTGTGTGTTATTTTTCTAAAAAACTAAACAAGCACCAGAAAAATTATTCCACAATTGAGAAGGAATGTTTGGCTTTGATATTGGCTTTACAGCATTTTGAAGTGTATGTCACCTCAGCTCTTTCTCCAATTATTGTGTACAGTGATCACAATCCCCTTACTTTCATCAACAAAATGAAAGATAAAAATCGGAGATTGTTGAGATGGAGTTTGATATTGCAGGAATATAACATTGACATTAGACACATCAGGGGAAAAGACAATGTGATTGCAGATGCACTCTCACGTGCCTAGAAATGTAATATTGCTTGATGTAATTAAGTCCAGTATCATAAAACATGTTCTTATGTAATTTTGGTTATTATAGTATTAGATGTATATTCAAAAGAAAGCTTTATTATATAAATCTTTCTTTTTCTTTATGAGGGGAGGTGTTATGTATGATGTTTATATAATGTTGCAGGTATTTTGGGAAATTATAAATGTTTCTTCGCTTTAATATTTGCTTGAATCTTGATGTTTGTCAGGAAGGACATGTTTAGCTAGTGTCCTTGAATTAGGTTGTTTTGATCAATATGTTTTCTCAATTTGAAGGTCAAGGTTGAAGTTTGTTTACAGGTAGAATTCCATTAAGATGACTCATATTCTAGAACATTCTGTCATGTGACCAATCTTTATATATGCCATGTTTGGTGGACATTTATTCAGTTTTGACATTACCATCAGTCTTGTAAAGAGCTATTACAGTTGTGAAAATTCATTCCAAATTCTAAGAGAGGAATTATTTTAAATATTCATTGGATTATAACAGTGCTCATAAACTTTTGGATTTTGGATTTTTAATTGATGATTTTGGAATTTAACTGAACTTATTCAGATATTTTGGAATACTTCATTTTGACATCAGCACATCAAGATTACTAGTACATCAGGACTTTGGAGACCATTAGCACATCATAACATTCAAGGACACAGCCGTGAATTCGGAACATTCTATATTTAGGACTTGTGATTAGAACAATCATTCTTATTGGATTATTAGGATTTCAAAACACATTACTGTAAGTGACTTTTTGATTTTTCATTTTAATTATCTTGTAATAAATTGCTTGTTGATTTTTACTTCATTTGTTGGTTTCACTTTCTTTCTGTTACATTTTTCTTAGACCATAGAGTCGTAACACTGTGACAATTTCAATCATCAGAAAGATGTCATAGACTTTTGCAATTTCAATCATCATCAAGATTGCATAGACTGTGACAATTTCAATCGTCAAGAATATGTCATAGACTGTTGCAATTTCAATCATCAGAAAGATGTCATTGACAGTTTCAATTTCAATCATCTTGAAGATGTCTTAGACTGTTGCAATTTCAATCATCAGAACGATGTCATAGACTGTTCCACTTTCAATCATCAGAAAGATATCATAGACTGTGACAATTTCAATCATCAGAAAGATGTCATAGACTTTTGCAATTTCAATCATCAGGAAGATTTCATTGACTGTGACAATTTCAATCGTCAAGAATATTTCATAGACTGTTGCAATTTCAATCATCAGAAAGATGTCATAGACTGTTGCAATTTCAATCATCAGAAAGATGTCATAGGCTGTTGCAATTTCAATCATCAGGAAGATGTATTAGACTGTTAAAATTTCAATCATTAAGAAGATGTCATAGACTGTTGCAATATGAATCATCAGGAAGATGCCAATGACTGTTGCAATTTCAATCATCAGGAAGATGTCGTAGACTGTGCTTTCAATTATCAGAAAGATGTCATAGACTGCAAAAATTTCAATCATCAAGAAGATGTCTTAGACTGTTGCAATTTCAGTCATCAGAAAGATGTCATTGACTCTTGCAATTTCAATCATCAAGAACATGTCATTGAATGTTGCAATTTCAATCATCAGGAAGATGTCATAGACTGTGACAATTTCAATCATCAGAAAGATGTCATAGACAATGACAATTTCAATCATGAAAATGATGTCATAGACTGTTGGAATTTCAATCATCATAAGGATGTCATAGACTGTTGCAATTGCAATCATTACGAAGATGTCATAGACTGTTGCAATTTCAATCATCAAGAAGATGTCATAGACTGTTGCAATTTCAATCATCAGAAAGATGTCATAGACTGTTGCAATTTCGATCATCAGAAAGATGTCATAGGCTGTTGCAAATTCAATCATTAATCAGAAAGATGTCATTGACTGCCGCAATTTCAATCATCAGGAAGATGTCATTGACTGTTGCAATTTCAATCATCAAGTAAATGTCGTAGGCTGTTGCAATTTCAATCATCAGAAAGATGTCATAGGCTGTTGCAATTTCAATCATCAGGAAGATGTATTAGACTGTTAAAATTTCAATCAACAAGAAGATGTCATAGACTGTTCCACTTTCAGTCATCAGAAGGATGTCATAGACTGTGACAATTTCAATCATCAGAAAGATGTCATAGACTGTTGCAATTTCAATCATCAGGAAGATTGCATAGACTGTGACAATTTCAATCGTCAAGAATATGTCATAGACTGTTGCAATTTCAATCATCAGAAAGATGTCATAGACTTTTGCAATTTCAATCATCAGAAAGATGTCTTAGACTGTTGCAATTTCAGTCATCAGAACGATGTCATAGACTGTTCCACTTTCAATCATCAGAAAGATGTCATAGACTGTGACAATTTCAATCATCAGAAAGATGTCACAGACTTTTGCAATTTCAATCATCAGGAAGATTTCATATACTGTGTCAATTTCAATCGTCAAGAATATTTCATAGACTGTTGCAATTTCAATCATCAGAAAGATGTCCTAGACTGTTGCAATTTCAATCATCAGAAAGATGTCATGGACTGTTGCAATTTCAATCATCAGGAAAATGTATTAGACTGTTACAATTTTAATCATTAAGAAGATGTCATAGACTGTTGCAATTTGAATCATCAGGAAGATGCCAATGACTGTTGCAATTTCAATCATCAGGAAGATGCCATAGACTGTGCTTTCAATTATCAAAAAGATGTCATAGACTGTAACAATTTCAATCATCAAGAAGATGTCTTAGACTGTTGCAATTTCAGTCATCAGAAAGATGTCATTGACTCTTGCAATTTCAATCATCAAGAACATGTCATTGAATGTGACAATTTCAATCATCAAGAAGATGTCATGGACTGTGACAATTTGAATCATCAGAAAGATGTCATAGACAATGACAATTTCAATCATCAAAATTATATCATAGACTGTTGGAATTTCAATCATCATAAGGATGTCATAGACTGTTGCAATTTCAATCATTACGAAGATGTCATAGGCTGTTGCAATTTCAATCATCAAGAAGATATCATAGACTGTTGCAATTTCAATCATTAAGAAGATGTCATTGACTGTGACAATTTCAATCATCAAGAAGATGTCATAGACTGTTCTACTTTCAGTCATCAGAAAGATGTCATAGACTGTGACAATGTCAATCATCAGAAAGATGTCATAGACTATTGCAATTTCAATCATCAGGAAGATTGCTTAGACTGTGACAATTTCAATCGTTAAGAATATGTCATAGACTGTTGCAATTTTAATCATCAGAAAGATGTCATAGACAGTTGCAATTTCAATCATCAGGAAGATGTCTTAGGCTGTTACAATTTCAAACAGCAGAAAGATGTCATAGACTGTGACAATTTCATTCATCAGGCAAATGTCATAGACTGTGACAATTTCAATCATCAGGGCGATGTCATAGACTGTTGCAATTTCAATCATCAGAAAGATGTCATAGACTGTTACAATTTCAATCATGAGGAAGTTGTCCTAGACTGTTGCAATTTCAATCATCAGAAAGATGTCATTGACTGTCGCAATTTCAATCATCAAGAAGATGTCATAGCCTGTGACAATTTCAATCATCAGAAAGATGTCATAGACTGTGACAATTTCAATCGTCAAGATGATGTCATAGACTGTTACAATTTCAATCATCAGGAATATGTCATTGACTGTGACAATTTCAATCATCAAGAAGATGTCTTAGACTGTTGCAATTTCAATCATCAGAAAGATGTCATAGACTGTTGCAATTTCAATCATCGTTAAGATGTCATTGACTGTTGCAATCTCAATCATCAAGAAGATGTCATAGACTGTTGCAATTTCAATCATCAAGACGATGTCATAGACTGTTGCAATTTCAATGATCAGAAAGATGTCATAGACTGTTGCAATTTCAATCATCAGAAAGATGTCATAGACTTTTGCAATTTCAATCATCAGGAAGATTTCATAGACTGTGACAATTTCAATCGTCAAGAATATGTCATAGACTGTTGCAATTTCAATCATCAGAAAGATGTCATAGACTGTTGCAATTTCAAACATCAGGAAGATGTATTAGACTGTTACAATTTCAATCATTAGGAAGATGTCACAGACTGTTGCAATTTGAATCATCAGGAAGATGCCAATGACTGTTGCAATTTCAATCATCAGGAAGATGTCATAGACTGTGCTTTCAATTATGAGAAAGATGTCATAGACTGTAAGAATTTCAATCATCAAGAAGATGTCTTAGACTGTTGCAATTTGAATCATCAGGAAGATGTCATAGACTCTTGCAATTTTGATCATCAGAAAGATGTCATAGTCTGTTGCAATTTCAATCATCAGAAAGATGTCATAGACTGTTGTAAATTCAATTGTCAGTAAGATGTCATAGACTGTTGCAATTTCAGTCATCAGAAAGATGGCATAGACTGTTGCAATTTCAATCATCAATACGATGTCATAGACTGTTACAATTTCAATCATCAATACGATGTCATCGACTGTTAAAATTTTAATCTTTAAGCAGATGTCATTGGCTGTAACAATTTCAATCATCAGTAATACGTGATAGACTGTTACAATTTTAATCATCAGGAAGATGTCATAGACTGTTACAATTTCAATCATCAGGAGGATATCATTGACTGTTTCAATTTCACGTTCTACAGCTAATATCTTTAACATTGTATCATGTGCTAATCTTCTAGTACTGGTAGTACTGTAACAATTAACAGAGTCTATTTTTAATCTTCACAAATACATTTTTAAATTCCTCAGAAATCCTGCTTAACATCAAGGTATCTTCCTTTGCTTAATGGTCCACCTGATAGCTAAGTGTCTGTCTGAGTTCAAAGTGTATCATGACACTCTGTACATACTGGTATTCGTGATTTGAAATGCTTGAACTGTTAAACTGGAATACGATTTTTCATTCGGTGTTAAAGATGCTTCATTAAAACTTACAAAACTATTCATGTATTAATATCCATGAATGTGTTTCACAAATGTAGGTGCTATGTTTGTAAAATAACCCATTGTTCTACAGACTGTTCGATGTATCTAAAGCTGTCTGCAAAACTGATTGTCCTTTTACCTGTTGTTTCTTTTTTTATTCATGAAATTATGAAAAATGTAATCCTTGCTATATGAAATATACATTTTATTGTAGTTCGGTATAAATATTTCCTCTTTATCTGGATCATTTTTAACCAATGTTTAAATGAACATATGACTGTCTTGTAATGTTAACAGTAGTTTATTTGCATTAGTTCTCCCAATGGAAGATGTGCTACTAGTCGACACATGAATTTATTTAAGATTTCACTGCAATCATAATAACCAGGAATAACAAAAGTTTGTCCTAGTTGAACACAATACTCAACATTTGTTCTACTAATGGAAAGTATCACCCAAGACTACTACATGCTTATTTAATCTGTTTAGAGCACCAATATAACACCAGAAGCTTATCCATATCTACGTTTATCTGAGTTTACACCATTACGGTTCACGTAAGTGTCAATCCTATGCTATTAAATTTAGTCCTGTGTGTAAACACCCAGAAGCGTGTGATGTTTGTCAATACAGTAGCCATATCGGGTAACTCCACAAATCAATATAGTATGCAACAATAAGTGTCACTGGTTCACTGATAAAGCCCAATATTAGATGATAGGCAATATGTGTCAAGCGGAATATAATAGACATCGCTACCATATTTTATTGAGTCGACAAAAGACCAACATTGGCGAGTCTTGTTACTTTAAGGATTAACCACGAGGGATTGATAGTATTAAAGGTGATTACTTACTGAGATATGGAGTAGCCGACCCCTCTGGATTAGTGTCGTCTCTTGCTGATAACAATCAATCAAACTTCAACTACGGATTATACGGAGATCGTTCGGGCACACGGCTGTATGTACCCCGAGAAACAATTTAACAATGGGGTCAGCAAATAAAGCATACTCAGATAATTTCCGTTTTCTACGGTGTCTTGTTGTCCGTCAACTTTACAGAACTATGCATATCCCTTGACTAGAAACTTATCCATATTTTGAATTTATCAGATTTTACATTATTACGGTTAGCGTACAATTCCTCCAAAGCAAGCTACAGGAAGCAAGGGTGCCAATAAGTCTATCACAAATGCAATTCATGCATAGCGTGCAGCGTTTGCAGTACGAAGCACAGCAAATCTTTTTGTTGTTGTTGTTTAAACTAACTGCCAATGTGTGCATTGCCTCACGATATACTATGATTCATGGAAGGAATGGACAACAATAGAAACTCAGTGGTCAAACACTTGAAATAACTTTTTTCCTTGTGACTAAATCATCAACACTGACAATATTACGTGCAAATATAGTTTTGTTAAGTTCACTTATCTATTTTGAGAGTGCGTGTACAGTGAGTGCACTAGCATGATAACTTGTTTCACCTTTTTGCTTTAGAATACAGAATTTATTTAATGTTCCATATTGTCTAGAATAATATGTTTGTGATATCAGTGCATGTTTGAATGTTTTTGAATCTGTGTGTGAACATATTTTTTATAAAAGAGTGTTCATTTATTTGTGCAACTTTCTCCAAAAAACCAAACTTAGTCCCTGGTTAAAAGAAATATGGAGGGGAAGAAACTGAACAACTATTTCAATACAGAGATAGTTCAAAGAGAAGATGGAGGGACACTGGTAAGGGTTTATAGGAGGCCGGGGATCCAGGTCTTGAACTTGGATTGGGTAGATTTTAATGAGAAACCTAGGTCGGATATCATTTTGGCAAGCCTTCTAGCAAGAGGGATAATACCGGAACATATAGATGTGATACAAAACATAGGAAAAAGTAAGTATCTGCTGTGTGCAAACATTTTCAAGTGATTCAATGATAAGTAGCTAATATTAGTAATATTATATTGTTATAGCCTTCCGTCTTAAAAAAAATTTCCATGTCCAAAACATGGACAGATATAATAATAATTTAATAGCAATATTAAATACCTATTATGGATTCTATTGAAAATTGTCAAAGTCAAAACCCAGCAAGGCTATAATAATAATATTACAGTAATATTACCTAGCTATTATGAAATCGCTTTAAAATTTTTTTAAGTCTGTCTGTCTGTCTGTCTCACTCTGTGGTTAGAGTTTTACCAGTATTTTAACAGAGTCGGGTAGTAGATGAATCTTACCGATTGCGGGTGTTATACCTGTTACTATAACCGATATCCAGACATTTTGAAGCGATTTCATATTGCCTAGGTAATATTAAAATGTTATTATTATTATTATTATTATTATTATTATTATTATTATTATTATTATTATTATAGCCGTGCTGGTTTTGTACTTAGAAAATTTTCAAGCGATTGAATGATAGCTCTCTATTATTAATATTATATTATTATTATAGCCGTCCTACTGAGACAATATTCTAATTGTATATTTTTATATATATAAATAATGGGAATTTGTCAATTTATGAAAGGTCTCTATAGTGTAACATATATACATGGTCTAACCCTAACCCATGTAAAGAAATACGATACAAAGAACTCCAGTAATATATGGATGTCCTGTGTTCAAGTAGTATATGCTTCAGGCTAAATAGCAAAGCAGGGTAGTACTAAATAGGTAAAACCCGTTATAATTACAGGTAGAACTTGCGACATGGGGTATAATCCCCACACAGTGCAAATCATCAGGAAGATTGCATAGACTGTGACAATTTCAATCGTCAAGAATATGTCATAGACTGTTGCAATTTCAATCATCAGGAAGATGTCATAGACAGTTGCAATTTCAATCATCAGAACGATGTCATAGACTGTTCCACTTTCAATCATCAGAAAGATGTCATGGACTGTGACAATTTCAATCATCAGAAAGATGTCATAGACTTTTGCAATTTCAATCATCAGGAATATTTCATAGACTGTGACAATTGCAATCGTCAAGAATATTTCATAGACTGTTGCAATTTCAATCATCAGAACGATGTCATAGACTGTTGCAATTTCAATCATCAGAAAGATGTCATAGACTGTTGCAATTTCAATCATCAGGAAGATGTATTAGACTGTTACAATTTCAATCATTAAGAAGATGTCATAGAGTGTTGCAATTTGAATCATCAGGAAGATGCCAATGACTTGCAATTTCAATCATCAGGAAGATGTCATAGACTGTGCTTTCAATTATCAGAGAGATGTCATAGACTGTAACAATTTCAATCATCAAGAAGATGTCTGAGACTGTTGCAATTTCAATCATCAGAAATATGTCATTGACTCTTGCAATTTCAATCATCAAGAACATGTCATTGAATGTTGCAATTTCAATCATCAGGAAGATGTCATGGACTGTGACAATTTTTATTGCAATTTCGATCATCAGAAAGATGTCATAGGATGTTGCAAATTCAATCATTAATCAGAAAGATGTCATTGACTGCTGCAATTTCAATCATCAGGAAGATGTCATTGACTGTTGCAATTTCAATCATCAGGAAGATGTCATTGACTATTGCAATTTCAATCATCAAGAAAACGTCGTAGACTGTTGCAATTTCAATCATCAGAAAGATGTCATAGACTGTTGCAATTTCAATCATTACGAAGATGTCATTGACTGTTGCAATTTCAATCATCAAGAAAATGTCATAGACTGTTGCAATTTCAATCATCAGAAAGATGTCATAGACTGTTGCAATTTCGATCATCAGAAAGATGTTATAGGATGTTGCAAATTCAATCATTAATCAGAAAGATGTCATTGACTGCTGCAATTTCAATCATCAGGAAGATGTCATTGACTGTTGCAATTTCAATCATCAAGAAAATGTCGTAGACTTGCAATTTCAATCATCAGAAAGATGTCATAGAATGTTGCAATTTCAATCATTAAGAAGATGTCATTGACTGTTGTTATGTATGATGTTTATATAATGTTGTAGGTATTTTGGGAAATTATAAATGTTTCTTCGCTTTAATATTTGCTTGAATCTTGATGTTTGTCAGGAAGGACATGTTTAGCTAGTGTCCTTGAATTAGGTTGTTTTGATCAATATGTTTTCTCAATTTGAAGGTCAAGGTTGAATTTTGTTTACAGGTAGAATTCCATTAAGATGACTCATATTCTAGAACATTCTGTCATGTGACCAATCTTTATATATGCCATGTTTGGTGGACATTTATTCAGTTTTGACATTACCATCAGTCTTGTAAAGAGCTATTACAGTTGTGAAAATTCATTCCAAATTCTAAGAGAGGAATTATTTTAAATATTCATTGGATTATAACAGTGCTCATAAACTTTTGGATTTTGGATTTTTAATTGATGATTTTGGAATTTAACTGAACTTATTCAGATATTTTGGAATACTTCATTTTGACATCAGCACATCAAAATTACTAGTACATCAGGACTTTGGAGACCATTAGCACATCATAACATTCAAGGACACAGCCGTGAATTCGGAACATTCTATATTTAGGACTTGTGATTAGAACAATCATTCTTATTGGATTATTAGGATTTCAAAACACATTACTGTAAGTGACTTTTTGATTTTTCATTTTAATTATCTTGTAATAAATTGCTTGTTGATTTTTACTTCATTTGTTGGTTTCACTTTCTTTCTGTTACATTTTTCTTAGACCATAGAGTCGTAACAGAAATTGAGGGCTCGTATTCTGGGATCTGAATTTCTTTAAAGCATATTAGAGATATTAAAGTTATTTTTGAAATTCATATTGATTTTGTCTCGGAATTTTTTTTTTTAGTCTTTGGCAAAGATTTTTAAATAGAGAAATTTTTTTGTGTGAAACCAACAAGCATTTACTATGGCATCTAATGTTCAGAATTTCATTTCAAAACCTACCCAGGAGGGGTTAGAGTGCATGAGAAAGGATGAGTTGCTCGAGCTTGCCAGAAAATACAGTCTATCTGAGGCAAAAGTATCATTGACAAAACAGGAAATAAAGATTATTTTAATTCAATATTTAGTAGGAAAGGGAATTTTTGAAAATAGTGCTTTAAGTTTGAAGAGAAAGCCTGTATCTGGTTCTGACAGGAAATTAAGGGAATTAGAGTTAAAGAACCATATGGATTTAGAGTTGGCAAAGCTTCAGATTCAGAGAGAGAGAGAGAAAGAAGAGAGGCAGATACAGATGGAGAGAGAGAAAGAAGAGAGGCAGATGGAGAGAGAAAAAGAAGAGAGGCAGATGGAGAGAGAAAAAGAAGAGAGGCAGATTGAGAGAGAGAGAGAAAAAGAAGATAGACAAATACAAATGCAGATGCAGATGCAAAGAGAAGAAAGGGAAATGCAATTTAAGTTAAGAGAATTAGAACTGGCAAACAGAGCTCACTCCACTCCTTTAAACACAAGTTCAGGTTTTGATGTTACTAGATATATTAGGTTAGTACCCCCCTTTCAGGAAAAAGAAGTAGATACATACTTTCTTCATTTCGAGAAAATAGCTGAAAACTTGAAATGGCCCAGAGAGCATTGGACTTTGTTATTACAAAGTGTACTTATTGGCAAAGCTCGTGAAGTCTACACTTCACTGTCAGTACAACAAAGCACTGATTATGATGTGGTTAAGGAGTACATCTTGAAAGCTTATGAGTTGGTACCAGAGGCATATCGACAAAGGTTTAGGAATTGTAGAAAAGAAACTGGACAAACTCATGTCGAATTTGCAAGGGATAAAGAACAACTATTTGATAGGTGGTGCTCAGCCAAGAAAGTTGATCAAGCTTATGATAACCTCAGACAGCTCGTATTAATTGAAGAGTTCAAGAGGTGCATCCATAGTGATGTTAAAACCTATCTTGACGAGCAGAATGTGGAAACTTTGGAAAATGCTGCTCGTTTGGCTGATGATTATTCCTTGACTCACAAAATTTCATTTGGCAATAAGTCGTCCTCTCAGCAGTTTTCTGGTAAAAAACCATTTCAATCTCATTCGAGTACTTCCAAAGTTCACAACAGCACAACTGTTAGGAATCAAACATCTGATAAGACTGATCAGAAATCCTTATCTCTTCCTACGTGCACTTATTGTAAAACGAAAGGGCACGTTATTTCTGATTGCTTCAAGTTGAAAAATAAGCAACAGAGAAAAGACAGAGCTTTTCCAAATGCTCTTATTTCTACGAGGTCAAGGTCACGGTCTTGTATTGAAAGCAATACATTTGTTGGGTCAAACAAACCCCAGTCTGATTCTATTTTAGAGGCTTATGAACCATTCATGTCAGAAGGTTCTATATCACTTATTGGTGATTCTGCCAAACCTATCCCAATTAAAATATTAAGGGACACTGGAGCTTCTCAGAGTCTTTTATTATCAGGTACTTTGCCTTTGTCTGAGGAGTCTTTTTCAAGTGAAAGTGTTCTTGTCCAGGGAGTAGAGTGCGGCTTTGTAAATGTTCCTCTCCATTGTGTAAATTTGGCATCAGACTTAGTTTCTGGACCTGTGACTGTTGGGGCAGTGACTTCTTTACCCATAGAGGGTGTTCATTTATTACTAGGCAATGACCTAGCTGGAGATAAGGTTGTGGTTAATCCACTTGTAACTGACAAGCCTTGTTTGGATCAGAAAGTTGATCCTGTCGAAACTGAAATCCCTGATTTGTACCCTGCTTGTGCAGTTACTAGAGCTATGGCAAAAAGAGCTCTTGAGATTGATGTTGATCAGGATATTATTCCTTTAGCTGACACATGTATTGGTCAGTCTTTTGATGAGGTCACTTTTTCCTCAGGTATTGATCAATCAAATGGTATTGATCACAGTGATCCTCTTTTGGCAACTCATTCTCTTTGTTCTAATCAGGATGACAAACGACAATCCCTTGTCGTTGAACAGGAGCAAGATCCCGAGATATCTTGTTTGTTTCAGAGGGCTATTAGTGAAACTGAAGCCACACAAGTTCCAGTGTGTTACTTTGTGAAAAATGGGGTCCTTATGAGGAAATGGAGACCACCTGATGTACCCGCTGGTGACGAGTGGTCAGTGAGCTATCAAATTGTTGTTCCTAAGTCATATCGACAGGAAATTCTTAATTTAGCCCATGAAACTCCTTTGGCTGGTCATTTAGGAGTCCGTAAGACTTATCACAAGATCTTGAATCATTTTTATTGGCCGAAACACAAAAGTGATGTTTCTAAATACTGCAGATCTTGTCACACTTGTCAAATGGTAGGAAAACCCAATCAGAAGATACCTAAGGCTCATCTGCAACCTATTCCTGCATTTGATGTACCATTTAGTAGAATAATAGTAGACTGTGTTGGTCCTTTACTTAAAACCAAGTCAGGCAACCAATACTTGTTGACCATCATGTGTGCATCTACAAGATTTCCAGAGGCAATTCCTCTGAGAAATATAAAAACTAAAACTATTGTGAAAGCTTTGGTGAAGTTTTTTTACACTTGTTGGCCTTCCCAAATCTGTCCAGTCAGATCAAGGGTCAAATTTTATGTCTGGAATTTTTCAACAAGTTATGCATGAATTAGGCATCCAACAGTTTAAATCTTCTGCCTATCACCCTGAAAGTCAAGGTGCTTTGGAAAGATTTCATCAAACTTTGAAGAATATGATTCGATCATATTGCTTTGATACAGAAAAGGATTGGGATGAGGGTGTTCATTTGTTGATGTTTGCTGTTAGGGAATCAGTTCAAGAGTCGTTGGGTTTTAGTCCCTTTGAACTAGTTTTTGGTCATACTGTCCGTGGACCATTGAAATTATTGAAAGAGAAACTTCTTTCAAATGAAGATTCAAAGATTAATCTTCTTGATTATGTCTCTGATTTCAAATACAAGTTGTCAAAGGCCTGTGAAGTAGCAAGAACTAATCTTCACACTACCCAGTCAAAAATGAAATTAAGGTATGACAGAAATTCACAGGAAAGGAGTTTTAAACCTGGTGACAAAGTTCTGTTTCTCTTTCCCATACCTCAGAATCCTCTTCAGGCTAAATTTTATGGTCCTTATACCGTTGAAAAGAAAGTAAATGACTTAAATTATATCATTAACACTCCTGGGAGACGGAAACAGAAACAACTTTGTCATATAAATATGTTAAAGGAATATTTTGACAGAGATAGCTCAGCTAATTATTCAGTTAATTTAGTTGTACCTGTCCCACACAGTGAAGATATCAACGATGGAATACAATCAGACTATAGTGACTCTGGTATAACCAATCTTCGGAATTCAGAAATATTGAACAACCTAGACCAGAAACTTTCACATCTACAACAACAGGAAAGAAATGAACTAAAACAGCTATTACATGACTATGAGCACTTATTTCCTGATGTTCCAACACGAACAAGTAAAATTTATCATGACGTTGACATTGTAGATTCTGCGCCTGTGAAACAGCATCCTTATAGGATGAATCCTCTCAAACAGAACTATCTGAAGAAAGAAATTCAGTATCTACTGGAGAATGATTTCATAGAACCAAGTAAAAGTAACTGGAGTTCACCATGTATTCTTGTTCCCAAGCCAGATAATACATTCCGCATGTGTACTGACTATAGAAAAGTCAACAGTGTCACCAAAACTGATTCATTTCCAATCCCAAGAATGGACCATTGCATTGATAAAATTGGAAATGCGGAATATGTCACCAAGTTTGACCTTTTAAAAGGATTCTGGCAAATTCCACTGACGGAAAGGGCAAAAGAAATTTCAGCATTTGCAACTCCAGATGGACTTTATCAATATAAAGTCATGCCGTTTGGAATGAAAAAATTCGCCTGCAACGTTTCAACGTCTGATGAACATGATAACATTTGGTCTTGATAATTGTGACGCTTATATCGATGACGTCATTATCTACAACAACACCTGGGAAGATCATTTGGAAACCATTCGAAAATTCTTTGATCGACTCAGCGATGTGAATCTGACAATTAATTTGAGCAAAAGTGAGTTTTGCCATGCTTGTGTCTCATTTTTAGGACATATTGTGGGACAAGGTCAAGTTAAACCTATAGAAGCTAAGGTCAAAGCTATCTCTGAATTTCAAGTTCCAATTTGTAAAAAGCAACTGATGCGATTTCTAGGTATGGCTGGATATTATCGGAAATTTTGTTCCAATTTTTCCAAAATTGCTGAACCTTTGACAAGTTTATTGAGTAAGAAAACCAAATTTCATTGGTCTGACAAGTGTCAGGAATCTTTTGACAAGTTAAAGGCCATGCTTAAGAATGCACCAGTTCTTTCTGCACCAAATTTTAGCCAATCATTTAAATTATCTGTTGATGCAAGTGATGTAGGGGTTGGTGGAGTATTGATTCAGGAAGACAAAAGTGGTGTGGATCACCCTGTGTGTTATTTTTCTAAAAAACTAAACAAGCACCAGAAAAATTATTCCACAATTGAGAAGGAATGTTTGGCTTTGATATTGGCTTTACAGCATTTTGAAGTGTATGTCACCTCAGCTCTTTCTCCAATTATTGTGTACAGTGATCACAATCCCCTTACTTTCATCAACAAAATGAAAGATAAAAATCGGAGATTGTTGAGATGGAGTTTGATATTGCAGGAATATAACATTGACATTAGACACATCAGGGGAAAAGACAATGTGATTGCAGATGCACTCTCACGTGCCTAGAAATGTAATATTGCTTGATGTAATTAAGTCCAGTATCATAAAACATGTTCTTATGTAATTTTGGTTATTATAGTATTAGATGTATATTCAAAAGAAAGCTTTATTATATAAATCTTTCTTTTTCTTTATGAGGGGAGGTGTTATGTATGATGTTTATATAATGTTGCAGGTATTTTGGGAAATTATAAATGTTTCTTCGCTTTAATATTTGCTTGAATCTTGATGTTTGTCAGGAAGGACATGTTTAGCTAGTGTCCTTGAATTAGGTTGTTTTGATCAATATGTTTTCTCAATTTGAAGGTCAAGGTTGAAGTTTGTTTACAGGTAGAATTCCATTAAGATGACTCATATTCTAGAACATTCTGTCATGTGACCAATCTTTATATATGCCATGTTTGGTGGACATTTATTCAGTTTTGACATTACCATCAGTCTTGTAAAGAGCTATTACAGTTGTGAAAATTCATTCCAAATTCTAAGAGAGGAATTATTTTAAATATTCATTGGATTATAACAGTGCTCATAAACTTTTGGATTTTGGATTTTTAATTGATGATTTTGGAATTTAACTGAACTTATTCAGATATTTTGGAATACTTCATTTTGACATCAGCACATCAAGATTACTAGTACATCAGGACTTTGGAGACCATTAGCACATCATAACATTCAAGGACACAGCCGTGAATTCGGAACATTCTATATTTAGGACTTGTGATTAGAACAATCATTCTTATTGGATTATTAGGATTTCAAAACACATTACTGTAAGTGACTTTTTGATTTTTCATTTTAATTATCTTGTAATAAATTGCTTGTTGATTTTTACTTCATTTGTTGGTTTCACTTTCTTTCTGTTACATTTTTCTTAGACCATAGAGTCGTAACACTGTGACAATTTCAATCATCAGAAAGATGTCATAGACTGTTGCAATTTCAATCAT
Source organism: Margaritifera margaritifera (assembly GCA_029931535.1). Lineage (NCBI taxonomy): Eukaryota > Metazoa > Mollusca > Bivalvia > Unionida > Margaritiferidae > Margaritifera > Margaritifera margaritifera. Next base: position 129,223 of record JAQPZY010000533.1, on the reverse strand, counting down.
CATCAAGATTGCATAGACTGTGACAATTTCAATCGTCAAGAATATGTCATAGACTGTTGCAATTTCAATCATCAGAAAGATGTCATTGACAGTTTCAATTTCAATCATCTTGAAGATATCTTAGACTGTTGCAATTTCAATCATCAGAACGATGTCATAGACTGTTCCACTTTCAATCATCAGAAAGATATCATAGACTGTGACAATTTCAATCATCAGAAAGATGTCATAGACTTTTGCAATTTCAATCATCAGGAAGATTTCATTGACTGTGACAATTTCAATCGTTAAGAATATTTCATAGACTGTTGCAATTTCAATCATCAGAAAGATGTCATAGACTGTTGCAATTTCAATCATCAGAAAGATGTCATAGGCTGTTGCAATTTCAATCATCAGGAAGATGTATTAGACTGTTAAAATTTCAATCATTAAGAAGATGTCATAGACTGTTGCAATATGAATCATCAGGAAGATGCCAATGACTGTTGCAATTTCAATCATCAGGAAGATGTCGTAGACTGTGCTTTCAATTATCAGAAAGATGTCATAGACTGCAAAAATTTCAATCATCAAGAAGATGTCTTAGACTGTTGCAATTTCAGTCATCAGAAAGATGTCATTGACTCTTGCAATTTCAATCATCAAGAACATGTCATTGAATGTTGCAATTTCAATCATCAGGAAGATGTCATAGACTGTGACAATTTCAATCATCAGAAAGATGTCATAGACAATGACAATTTCAATCATGAAAATGATGTCATAGACTGTTGGAATTTCAATCATCATAAGGATGTCATAGACTGTTGCAATTGCAATCATTACGAAGATGTCATAGACTGTTGCAATTTCAATCATCAAGAAGATGTCATAGACTGTTTCAATTTCAATCATCAGAAAGATGTCATAGACTGTTGCAATTTCGATCATCAGAAAGATGTCATAGGCTGTTGCAAATTCAATCATTAATCAGAAAGATGTCATTGACTGCCGCAATTTCAATCATCAGGAAGATGTCATTGACTGTTGCAATTTCAATCATCAAGTAAATGTCGTAGGCTGTTGCAATTTCAATCATCAGAAAGATGTCATAGGCTGTTGCAATTTCAATCATCAGGAAGATGTATTAGACTGTTAAAATTTCAATCATCAAGAAGATGTCATAGACTGTTCCACTTTCAGTCATCAGAAGGATGTCATAGACTGTGACAATTTCAATCATCAGAAAGATGTCATAGACTGTTGCAATTTCAATCATCAGGAAGATTGCATAGACTGTGACAATTTCAATCGTCAAGAATATGTCATAGACTGTTGCAATTTCAATCATCAGAAAGATTTCATAGACTTTTGCAATTTCAATCATCAGAAAGATGTCTTAGACTGTTGCAATTTCAGTCATCAGAACGATGTCATAGACTGTTCCACTTTCAATCATCAGAAAGATGTCATAGACTGTGACAATTTCAATCATCAGAAAGATGTCACAGACTTTTGCAATTTCAATCATCAGGAAGATTTCATATACTGTGTCAATTTCAATCGTCAAGAATATTTCATAGACTGTTGCAATTTCAATCATCAGAAAGATGTCCTAGACTGTTGCAATTTCAATCATCAGAAAGATGTCATGGACTGTTGCAATTTCAATCATCAGGAAAATGTATTAGACTGTTACAATTTTAATCATTAAGAAGATGTCATAGACTGTTGCAATTTGAATCATCAGGAAGATGCCAATGACTGTTGCAATTTCAATCATCAGGAAGATGCCATAGACTGTGCTTTCAATTATCAAAAAGATGTCATAGACTGTAACAATTTCAATCATCAAGAAGATGTCTTAGACTGTTGCAATTTCAGTCATCAGAAAGATGTCATTGACTCTTGCAATTTCAATCATCAAGAACATGTCATTGAATGTGACAATTTCAATCATCAAGAAGATGTCATGGACTGTGACAATTTGAATCATCAGAAAGATGTCATAGACAATGACAATTTCAATCATCAAAATTATATCATAGACTGTTGGAATTTCAATCATCATAAGGATGTCATAGACTGTTGCAATTTCAATCATTACGAAGATGTCATAGGCTGTTGCAATTTCAATCATCAAGAAGATATCATAGACTGTTGCAATTTCAATCATTAAGAAGATGTCATTGACTGTGACAATTTCAATCATCAAGAAGATGTCATAGACTGTTCTACTTTCAGTCATCAGAAAGATGTCATAGACTGTGACAATGTCAATCATCAGAAAGATGTCATAGACTATTGCAATTTCAATCATCAGGAAGATTGCTTAGACTGTGACAATTTCAATCGTTAAGAATATGTCATAGACTGTTGCAATTTTAATCATCAGAAAGATGTCATAGACAGTTGCAATTTCAATCATCAGGAAGATGTCTTAGGCTGTTACAATTTCAAACAGCAGAAAGATGTCATAGACTGTGACAATTTCATTCATCAGGCAAATGTCATAGACTGTGACAATTTCAATCATCAGGGCGATGTCATAGACTGTTGCAATTTCAATCATCAGAAAGATGTCATAGACTGTTACAATTTCAATCATGAGGAATTTGTCCTAGACTGTTGCAATTTCAATCATCAGAAAGATGTCATTGCCTGTGACAATTTCAATCATCAGAAAGATGTCATAGACTGTGACAATTTCAATCGTCAAGATGATGTCATAGACTGTTACAATTTCAATCATCAGGAATATGTCATTGACTGTGACAATTTCAATCATCAAGAAGATGTCTTAGACTGTTGCAATTTCAATCATCAGAAAGATGTCATAGACTGTTGCAATTTCAATCATCGTTAAGATGTCATTGACTGTTGCAATCTCAATCATCAAGAAGATGTCATAGACTGTTGCAATTTCAATCATCAAGACGATGTCATAGACTGTTGCAATTTCAATGATCAGAAAGATGTCATAGACTGTTGCAATTTCAATCATCAGAAAGATGTCATAGACTTTTGCAATTTCAATCATCAGGAAGATTTCATAGACTGTGACAATTTCAATCGTCAAGAATATGTCATAGACTGTTGCAATTTCAATCATCAGAAAGATGTCATAGACTGTTGCAATTTCAAACATCAGGAAGATGTATTAGACTGTTACAATTTCAATCATTAGGAAGATGTCACAGACTGTTGCAATTTGAATCATCAGGAAGATGCCAATGACTGTTGCAATTTCAATCATCAGGAAGATGTCATAGACTGTGCTTTCAATTATGAGAAAGATGTCATAGACTGTAAGAATTTCAATCATCAAGAAGATGTCTTAGACTGTTGCAATTTGAATCATCAGGAAGATGTCATAGACTCTTGCAATTTTGATCATCAGAAAGATGTCATAGTCTGTTGCAATTTCAATCATCAGAAAGATGTCATAGACTGTTGTAAATTCAATTGTCAGTAAGATGTCATAGACTGTTGCAATTTCAGTCATCAGAAAGATGGCATAGACTGTTGCAATTTCAATCATCAATACGATGTCATAGACTGTTACAATTTCAATCATCAATACGATGTCATCGACTGTTAAAATTTTAATCTTTAAGCAGATGTCATTGGCTGTAACAATTTCAATCATCAGTAATACGTGATAGACTGTTACAATTTTAATCATCAGGAAGATGTCATAGACTGTTACAATTTCAATCATCAGGAGGATATCATTGACTGTTTCAATTTCACGTTCTACAGCTAATATCTTTAACATTGTATCATGTGCTAATCTTCTAGTACTGGTAGTACTGTAACAATTAACAGAGTCTATTTTTAATCTTCACAAATACATTTTTAAATTCCTCAGAAATCCTGCTTAACATCAAGGTATCTTCCTTTGCTTAATGGTCCACCTGATAGCTAAGTGTCTGTCTGAGTTCAAAGTGTATCATGACACTCTGTACATACTGGTATTCGTGATTTGAAATGCTTGAACTGTTAAACTGGAATACGATTTTTCATTCGGTGTTAAAGATGCTTCATTAAAACTTACAAAACTATTCATGTATTAATATCCATGAATGTGTTTCACAAATGTAGGTGCTATGTTTGTAAAATAACCCATTGTTCTACAGACTGTTCGATGTATCTAAAGCTGTCTGCAAAACTGATTGTCCTTTTACCTGTTGTTTCTTTTTTTATTCATGAAATTATGAAAAATGTAATCCTTGCTATATGAAATATACATTTTATTGTAGTTCGGTATAAATATTTCCTCTTTATCTGGATCATTTTTAACCAATGTTTAAATGAACATATGACTGTCTTGTAATGTTAACAGTAGTTTATTTGCATTAGTTCTCCCAATGGAAGATGTGCTACTAGTCGACACATGAATTTATTTAAGATTTCACTGCAATCATAATAACCAGGAATAACAAAAGTTTGTCCTAGTTGAACACAATACTCAACATTTGTTCTACTAATGGAAAGTATCACCCAAGACTACTACATGCTTATTTAATCTGTTTAGAGCACCAATATAACACCAGAAGCTTATCCATATCTACGTTTATCTGAGTTTACACCATTACGGTTCACGTAAGTGTCAATCCTATGCTATTAAATTTAGTCCTGTGTGTAAACACCCAGAAGCGTGTGATGTTTGTCAATACAGTAGCCATATCGGGTAACTCCACAAATCAATATAGTATGCAACAATAAGTGTCACTGGTTCACTGATAAAGCCCAATATTAGATGATAGGCAATATGTGTCAAGCGGAATATAATAGACATCGCTACCATATTTTATTGAGTCGACAAAAGACCAACATTGGCGAGTCTTGTTACTTTAAGGATTAACCACGAGGGATTGATAGTATTAAAGGTGATTACTTACTGAGATATGGAGTAGCCGACCCCTCTGGATTAGTGTCGTCTCTTGCTGATAACAATCAATCAAACTTCAACTACGGATTATACGGAGATCGTTCGGGCACACGGCTGTATGTACCCCGAGAAACAATTTAACAATGGGGTCAGCAAATAAAGCATACTCAGATAATTTCCGTTTTCTACGGTGTCTTGTTGTCCGTCAACTTTACAGAACTATGCATATCCCTTGACTAGAAACTTATCCATATTTTGAATTTATCAGATTTTACATTATTACGGTTAGCGTACAATTCCTCCAAAGCAAGCTACAGGAAGCAAGGGTGCCAATAAGTCTATCACAAATGCAATTCATGCATAGCGTGCAGCGTTTGCAGTACGAAGCACAGCAAATCTTTTTGTTGTTGTTGTTTAAACTAACTGCCAATGTGTGCATTGCCTCACGATATACTATGATTCATGGAAGGAATGGACAACAATAGAAACTCAGTGGTCAAACACTTGAAATAACTTTTTTCCTTGTGACTAAATCATCAACACTGACAATATTACGTGCAAATATAGTTTTGTTAAGTTCACTTATCTATTTTGAGAGTGCGTGTACAGTGAGTGCACTAGCATGATAACTTGTTTCACCTTTTTGCTTTAGAATACAGAATTTATTTAATGTTCCATATTGTCTAGAATAATATGTTTGTGATATCAGTGCATGTTTGAATGTTTTTGAATCTGTGTGTGAACATATTTTTTATAAAAGAGTGTTCATTTATTTGTGCAACTTTCTCCAAAAAACCAAACTTAGTCCCTGGTTAAAAGAAATATGGAGGGGAAGAAACTGAACAACTATTTCAATACAGAGATAGTTCAAAGAGAAGATGGAGGGACACTGGTAAGGGTTTATAGGAGGCCGGGGATCCAGGTCTTGAACTTGGATTGGGTAGATTTTAATGAGAAACCTAGGTCGGATATCATTTTGGCAAGCCTTCTAGCAAGAGGGATAATACCGGAACATATAGATGTGATACAAAACATAGGAAAAAGTAAGTATCTGCTGTGTGCAAACATTTTCAAGTGATTCAATGATAAGTAGCTAATATTAGTAATATTATATTGTTATAGCCTTCCGTCTTAAAAAAATTTCCATGTCCAAAACATGGACAGCTATAATAATAATTTAATAGCAATATTAAATACCTATTATGGATTCTATTGAAAATTGTCAAAGTCAAAACCCAGCAAGGCTATAATAATAATATTACAGTAATATTACCTAGCTATTATGAAATCGCTTTAAAAATTTTTTAAGTCTGTCTGTCTGTCTGTCTCACTCTGTGGTTAGAGTTTTACCAGTATTTTAACAGAGTCGGGTAGTAGATGAATCTTACCGATTGCGGGTGTTATACCTGTTACTATAACCGATATCCAGACATTTTGAAGCGATTTCATATTGCCTAGGTAATATTAAAATGTTATTATTATTATTATTATTATTATTATTATTATTATTATTATTATAGCCGTGCTGGTTTTGTACTTAGAAAATTTTCAAGCGATTGAATGATAGCTCTCTATTATTAATATTATATTATTATTATAGCCGTCCTACTGAGACAATATTCTAATTGTATATATTTATATATATAAATAATGGGAATTTGTCAATTTATGAAAGGTCTCTATAGTGTAACATATATACATGGTCTAACCCTAACCCATGTAAAGAAATACGATACAAAGAACTCCAGTAATATATGGATGTCCTGTGTTCAGGTAGTATATGCTTCAGGCTAAATAGCAAAGCAGGGTAGTACTAAATAGGTAAAACCCGTTATAATTACAGGTAGAACTTGCGACATGGGGTATAATCCCCACACAGTGCAAATTACTATCTTTTTTATTTTCCAATTTTAGTAAAAGTTCTTGTTGCAGACCTCTTTAATACTATGTAAAGCATACACATGGATATTTTATTTACGAAAATCGGATAAAGTTTACGATTTCTGTGATTATTTCTTTATATTAAAAACTACCCGAATAAGCTCGGCGTGTCATATAGCCAAGCCGTGCATTAGGTGAAACCCGTTATCAGTGCAGAGTACAAACTCTTTTATTTTACATTTTTAGTAAAAGTTAATAGCGCATACTTCTTATCAACTATATAAGGAGTTAATTATTGTTAATTTACGCCAAATTTAGAGATATCCCCGTGGGTAGGTTGGGATTAAGTATATAGGGTTACGGACATTGCCGAGATTGTGTCAAGCTCGTTCCTAATAATAATTTAATAGCAATATTAAATACCTAGTATGGACTCGCTTGAAAATTGTCAAGTCAAAACCCAGCACGGCTATAATAATAATATTACAGTAATATTACCTAGCTATTATTGAATCGCTTGAACATTTTCTAAGTCTGTCTGTCTGTCTCTCTCTCTGTCTGTGGTTAGAGTTTTACCTGTATTTTCACAGAGTCGGGTAGTAGATGAAACTTACCGATTGCGGGTTTTATACCTGTTATTATAACCGATATCCAGACATTTCATAATACCTAGGTAATATTAACATGATATTATTATTATTATTATTATTATTATAGCCATGCTGGTTTTGTACTTGGAAAATTTTCAAGCGATTGAATGATAGGTAGCTATTATTAATATTATATTATTATTATAGCCGTCCTACTGAGACAATATTCTAATTGTATATATTTATATATAAAAATAATGGGAATTTGTCAATTTATGAAAGGTCTCTATAGTGTAACATATATACATGGTCTAACCCTAACCCATGTAAAGAAATACGATACAAAGAACTCCAGTAATATATGGATTTCCTGTGTTCAGGTAGTATATGCTTCAGGCTAAATAGCAAAGCAGGGCAGTACTAAATAGGTAAAACCCGTTATAATTACAGGTAGAACTTGCGACATGGGGTATAATCCCCACACAGTGCAAATTACTATCTTTTTTATTTTCCAATTTTAGTAAAAGTTCTTGTTGCAGACCTCTTTAATACTATGTAAAGCATACACATGGATATTTTATTTACGAAAATCGGATAAAGTTTACGATTTCTGTGATTATTTCTTTATATTAAAAACTACCCGAATAAGCTCGGCGTGTCATATAGCCAAGCCGTGCATTAGGTGAAACCCGTTATCAGTGCAAAGTACAAACTCTTTTATTTTACATTTTTAGTAAAAGTTAATAGCGCATACTTCTTATCAACTATATAAGGAGTTAATTATTGTTAATTTACGCCAACTTTAGAGATATCCCCGTGGGTAGGTTGGGATTAAATATATAGGGTTACGGACATTGCCGAGATTGTGTCAAGCTCGTTCCTAATAATAATTTAATAGCAATATTAAATACCTAGTATGGACTCGCTTGAAAATTGTCAAGTCAAAACCCAGCACGGCTATAATAATAATATTACAGTAATATTACCTAGCTATTATTGAATCGCTTGAACATTTTCTAAGTCTGTCTGTCTGTCTCTCTCTCTGTCTGTGGTTAGAGTTTTACCTGTATTTTCACAGAGTCGGGTAGTAGATGAAACTTACCGATTGCGGGTTTTATACCTGTTATTATAACCGATATCCAGACATTTCATAATACCTAGGTAATATTAACATGATATTATTATTATTATTATTATTATTATAGCCGTGCTGGTTTTGTACTTAGAAAATTTTCAAGCGATTGAATGATAGGTAGCTATTATTAATATTATATTATTATTATAGCCGTCCTACTGAGACAATATTCTAATTGTATATATTTATATATATAAATAATGGGAATTTGTCAATTTATGAAAGGTCTCTATAGTGTAACATATATACATGGTCTAACCCTAACCCATGTAAAGAAATACGATACAAAGAACTCCAGCAATATATGGATTTCCTGTGTTCAGGTAGTATATGCTTCAGGCTAAATAGCAAAGCAGGGCATTACTAAATAGGTAAAACCCGTTATAATTACAGGTAGAACTTGCGACATGGGGTATAATCCCCACACAGTGCAAATTACTATCTTTTTTATTTTCCAATTTTAGTAAAAGTTCTTGTTGCAGACCTCTTTAATACTATGTAAAGCATACACATGGATATTTTATTTACAAAAATCGGATAAAGTTTACGATTTCTGTGATTATTTCTTTATATTAAAAACTACCCGAATAAGCTCGGCGTGTCATATAGCCAAGCCGTGCACTGTTGAAAGGAGCGAATGAATGAATGACAATGTATCTCCAGAAGAGAGATAGAAACCGACATACATACATTTATAATATATATAGGAATATTCGATAGCTATCATTAAATCGCTTGAAAATTTTCTAAGTACAAAACCGGGTAGCTATGAAGCTTTATACAGATAGTATTTCATATGAAATAATATCACATAAATCTTAAAGTTTATCGGATGTTTGAGATTCAAATATCGATTTATATGTTTTAAATAGTATTAAAGCGACATGCATGTTTAACTTTTAGTAAAAATGGAAAATAAAAATATTAGTAATTTGTACTCTGATGGGATTATACCACATGTCGGAAGTTCTACCTGTAATTATGAGGGTTTTACCTGTTCAAGGGGACGTAACATAATCATTACTTCTACCAGGTACCATTTAAGATTAGGGTTACTACCCGTATTCTCCAAATGTCACAGCAAGGTAGGTACTTGACAAGGGGAGGTAACATACCATTAGATTTGGACTTAGACAATTTCAAGCGATTCAATGATAGGTTGGTAATATTACTATGATATTATTAGAGCCGTGCAGGTTTTGGACTTATACAATTTTCAAGCGATTCAATGATAGGTAATTAATATTACTATTATATTATTATTATTATTATTATTATTATTATTATTATTATTATTATAACCGTGCTGGTTTTGTACTTTGAAAATTTTCAAGCGATTGAAAGATATGTAGGTAATATTACCATTTCAATAATATCATAGCCGTGGAGGTTTTTGTCTTAGAATATTTTCAAGCGATGACATGATAGATATCTAATGTTACTAGTATAGCCGTGCTGATTTGGGACTTTGAAAATTTTCAAGCGAGTCAATGATATCTAGGTAATATAACTCGGATATTTTGTGTTATAACCGTGCTGATTTTTGACTTAAACAAAATAGTATTTAAATAGATACGATGTGCTAGTTGGTATTATTATACGCGCAATTGAGACACCCACACCAGGGTGTGTTGGATTCAAAAATATATACATATTGAGTGAAAATATTGAAAAAAAATACAGTGGCGATTTAGGTCATAGATGTGAAGCCAGCTGTCGGGCTTAGTCAGATAGTCCTCATAGGAGTATTTATATAGATACGATGTGTTAGTTGGTGTCATTATATGCGCAATCTAAAGACCTTCCCGTGGGTGGGTTGCGATATTAAATCTAAATACATTTAGTGACAATATTGTCAAAAAAGCAGTGAAAGAATGGCTCGGCTATATGAATGTCGGAAATGTCGTGAAAAGTCGACATTTCCGACATTGTATGAAGCCCGCTCCCTAATGACCATTATAGTAATATGGTATAAGTCACATATATCCCACAAGCGTATTTAAATAGATACCAAGTATTAGTTGATATTAATATATGAGCAATTGAAAGTCATACACGTGGGTGTGTTGGAATTAAATGTATATACATATTTAGTGAAAATATTGACAAAATATATAGGCATTAGGTGAAACCCGTTATCAGTGCAAATTACAAACTCCTTTATTTTACATTTTTAGTAAAAGTTAATAGCGCATACTTCTTATCAACTATATAAGGAGTTAATTATTGTTAATTAAAGCCAAATTTAGAGATATCCCCGTGGGTAGGTTGGGATTAAGTATATAGGGTTACGGACATTGCCGAGATTGTGTCAAGCTCGTTCCTAATAATAATTTAATAGCAATATTAAATACCTAGTATGGACTCGCTTGAAAATTGTCAAGTCAAAACCCAGCACGGCTATAATAATAATATTACAGTAATATTACCTAGCTATTATTGAATCGCTTGAACATTTTCTAAGTCTGTCTGTCTGTCTCTCTCTCTGTCTGTGGTTAGAGTTTTACCTGTATTTTCACAGAGTCGGGTAGTAGATGAAACTTACCGATTGCGGGTTTTATACCTGTTATTATAACCGATATCCAGACATTTCATAATACCTAGGTAATATTAACATGATATTATTATTATTATTATTATTATTATAGCCGTGCTGGTTTTGTACTTAGAAAATTTTCAAGCGATTGAATGATAGGTAGCTATTATTAATATTATATTATTATTATAGCCGTCCTACTGAGACAATATTCTAATTGTATATATTTATATATATAAATAATGGGAATTTGTCAATTTATGAAAGGTCTCTATAGTGTAACATATATACATGGTCTAACCCTAACCCATGTAAAGAAATACGATACAAAGAACTCCAGCAATATATGGATTTCCTGTGTTCAGGTAGTATATGCTTCAGGCTAAATAGCAAAGCAGGGCATTACTAAATAGGTAAAACCCGTTATAATTACAGGTAGAACTTGCGACATGGGGTATAATCCCCACACAGTGCAAATTACTATCTTTTTTATTTTCCAATTTTAGTAAAAGTTCTTGTTGCAGACCTCTTTAATACTATGTAAAGCATACACATGGATATTTTATTTACAAAAATCGGATAAAGTTTACGATTTCTGTGATTATTTCTTTATATTAAAAACTACCCGAATAAGCTCGGCGTGTCATATAGCCAAGCCGTGCACTGTTGAAAGGAGCGAATGAATGAATGACAATGTATCTCCAGAAGAGAGATAGAAACCGACATACATACATTTATAATATATATAGGAATATTCGATAGCTATCATTAAATCGCTTGAAAATTTTCTAAGTACAAAACCGGGTAGCTATGAAGCTTTATACAGATAGTATTTCATATGAAATAATAAGTCACATAAATCTTAAAGTTTATCGGATGTTTGAGATTCAAATATCGATTTATATGTTTTAAATAGTATTAAAGCGACATGCATGTTTAACTTTTAGTAAAAATGGAAAATAAAAATATTAGTAATTTGTACTCTGATGGGATTATACCACATGTCGGAAGTTCTACCTGTAATTATGAGGGTTTTACCTGTTCAAGGGGACGTAACATAATCATTACTTCTACCAGGTACCATTTAAGATTAGGGTTACTACCCGTATTCTCCAAATGTCACAGCAAGGTAGGTACTTGACAAGGGGAGGTAACATACCATTAGATTTGGACTTAGACAATTTCAAGCGATTCAATGATAGGTTGGTAATATTACTATGATATTATTAGAGCCGTGCAGGTTTTGGACTTATACAATTTTCAAGCGATTCAATGATAGGTAATTAATATTACTATTATATTATTATTATTATTATTATTATTATTATTATTATTATTATTATAACCGTGCTGGTTTTGTACTTTGAAAATTTTCAAGCGATTGAAAGATATGTAGGTAATATTACCATTTCAATAATATCATAGCCGTGGAGGTTTTTGTCTTAGAATATTTTCAAGCGATGACATGATAGATATCTAATTTTACTAGTATAGCCGTGCTGATTTGGGACTTTGAAAATTTTCAAGCGAGTCAATGATATCTAGGTAATATAACTCGGATATTTTGTGTTATAACCGTGCTGATTTTTGACTTAAACAAAATAGTATTTAAATAGATACGATGTGCTAGTTGGTATTATTATACGCGCAATTGAGACACCCACACCAGGGTGTGTTGGATTCAAAAATATATACATATTGAGTGAAAATATTGAAAAAAAATACAGTGGCGATTTTGGTCATAGATGTGAAGCCAGCTGTCGGGCTTAGTCAGATAGTCCTCATAGGAGTATTTATATAGATACGATGTGTTAGTTGGTGTCATTATATGCGCAATCTAAAGACCTTCCCGTGGGTGGGTTGCGATATTAAATCTAAATACATTTAGTGACAATATTGTCAAAAAAGCAGTGAAAGAATGGCTCGGCTATATGAATGTCGGAAATGTCGTGAAAAGTCGACATTTCCGACATTGTATGAAGCCCGCTCCCTAATGACCATTATAGTAATATGGTATAAGTCACATATATCCCACAAGCGTATTTAAATAGATACCAAGTATTAGTTGATATTAATATATGAGCAATTGAAAGTCATACACGTGGGTGTGTTGGAATTAAATGTATATACATATTTAGTGAAAATATTGACAAAATATATAGGCATTAGGTGAAACCCGTTATCAGTGCAAATTACAAACTCCTTTATTTTACATTTTTAGTAAAAGTTAATAGCGCATACTTCTTATCAACTATATAAGGAGTTAATTATTGTTAATTTAAGCCAAATTTAGAGATATCCCCGTGGGTAGGTTGGGATTAAGTATATAGGGTTACGGACATTGCCGAGATTGTGTCAAGCTCGTTCCTAATAATAATTTAATAGCAATATTAAATACCTAGTATGGACTCGCTTGAAAATTGTCAAGTCAAAACCCAGCACGGCTATAATAATAATATTACAGTAATATTACCTAGCTATTATTGAATCGCTTGAACATTTTCTAAGTCTGTCTGTCTGTCTCTCTCTCTCTGTCTGTGGTTAGAGTTTTACCTGTATTTTCACAGAGTCGGGTAGTAGATGAAACTTACCGATTGCGGGTTTTATACCTGTTATTATAACCGATATCCAGACATTTCATAATACCTAGGTAATATTAACATGATATTATTATTATTATTATTATTATTATAGCCGTGCTGGTTTTGTACTTAGAAAATTTTCAAGCGATTGAATGATAGGTAGCTATTATTAATATTATATTATTATTATAGCCGTCCTACTGAGACAATATTCTAATTGTATATATTTATATATATAAATAATGGGAATTTGTCAATTTATGAAAGGTCTCTATAGTGTAACATATATACATGGTCTAACCCTAACCCATGTAAAGAAATACGATACAAAGAACTCCAGCAATATATGGATTTCCTGTGTTCAGGTAGTATATGCTTCAGGCTAAATAGCAAAGCAGGGCATTACTAAATAGGTAAAACCCGTTATAATTACAGGTAGAACTTGCGACATGGGGTATAATCCCCACACAGTGCAAATTACTATCTTTTTTATTTTCCAATTTTAGTAAAAGTTCTTGTTGCAGACCTCTTTAATACTATGTAAAGCATACACATGGATATTTTATTTACAAAAATCGGATAAAGTTTACGATTTCTGTGATTATTTCTTTATATTAAAAACTACCCGAATAAGCTCGGCGTGTCATATAGCCAAGCCGTGCACTGTTGAAAGGAGCGAATGAATGAATGACAATGTATCTCCAGAAGAGAGATAGAAACCGACATACATACATTTATAATATATATAGGAATATTCGATAGCTATCATTAAATCGCTTGAAAATTTTCTAAGTACAAAACCGGGTAGCTATGAAGCTTTATACAGATAGTATTTCATATGAAATAATAAGTCACATAAATCTTAAAGTTTATCGGATGTTTGAGATTCAAATATCGATTTATATGTTTTAAATAGTATTAAAGCGACATGCATGTTTAACTTTTAGTAAAAATGGAAAATAAAAATATTAGTAATTTGTACTCTGATGGGATTATACCACATGTCGGAAGTTCCACCTGTAATTATGAGGGTTTTACCTGTTCAAGGGGACGTAACATAATCATTACTTCTACCAGGTACCATTTAAGATTAGGGTTACTACCCGTATTCTCCAAATGTCACAGCAAGGTAGGTACTTGACAAGGGGAGGTAACATACCATTAGATTTGGACTTAGACAATTTCAAGCGATTCAATGATAGGTTGGTAATATTACTATGATATTATTAGAGCCGTGCAGGTTTTGGACTTATAAAATTTTCAAGCGATTCAATGATAGATAGCTAATATTACTATTATATTATTATTATTATTATTATTATTATTATTATAGCCGTGCAGGTTTTGGACTTATAAAATTTTCAAGCGATTCAATGATAGATAGCTAATATTACTATTATATTATTATTATTATTATTATTATTATTATTATTATTATTATAGCCGTGCAGGTTTTGGACTTATAAAATTTTCAAGCGATTCAATGATAGATAGCTAATATTACTATTATATTATTATTATTATTATTATTATTATTATAGCCGTGCAGGTTTTGGACTTATAAAATTTTCAAGCGATTCAATGATAGATAGCTAATATTACTATTATATTATTATTATTATTATTATTATTATTATTATTATTATTATTATAGCCGTGCAGGTTTTGGACTTATAAAATTTTCAAGCGATTCAATGATAGATAGCTAATATTACTATTATATTATTATTATTATTATTATTATTATAGCCGTGCAGGTTTAAGACTTATAAAATTTTCAAGCGATTCAATGATAGATAGCTAATATTACTATTATATTATTATTATTATTATTATTATTATTATTATAGCCGTGCAGGTTTTGGACTTATACAATTTTCAAGCGATTCAATGATAGGTAATTAATATTACTATTATATTATTATTATTATTATTATTATTATTATTATTATTATTATTATAACCGTGCTGGTTTTGTACTTTGAAAATTTTCAAGCGATTGAAAGATATGTAGGTAATATTACCATTTCAATAATATCATAGCCGTGGAGGTTTTTGTCTTAGAATATTTTCAAGCGATGACATGATAGATATCTAATGTTACTAGTATAGCCGTGCTGATTTGGGACTTTGAAAATTTTCAAGCGAGTCAATGATATCTAGGTAATATAACTCGGATATTTTGTGTTATAACCGTGCTGATTTTTGACTTAAACAAAATAGTATTTAAATAGATACGATGTGCTAGTTGGTATTATTATACGCGCAATTGAGACACCCACACCAGGGTGTGTTGGATTCAAAAATATATACATATTGAGTGAAAATATTGAAAAAAAATACAGTGGCGATTTTGGTCATAGATGTGAAGCCCGCTGTCGGGCTTAGTCAGATAGTCCTCATAGGAGTATTTATATAGATACGATGTGTTAGTTGGTGTCATTATATGCGCAATCTAAAGACCTTCCCGTGGGTGGGTTGCGATATTAAATCTAAATACATTTAGTGACAATATTGTCAAAAAAGCAGTGAAAGAATGGCTCGGCTATATGAATGTCGGAAATGTCGTGAAAAGTCGACATTTCCGACATTGTATGAAGCCCGCTCCCTAATGACCATTATAGTAATATGGTATAAGTCACATATATCCCACAAGCGTATTTAAATAGATACCAAGTATTAGTTGATATTAATATATGAGCAATTGAAAGTCATACACGTGGGTGTGTTGGAATTAAATGTATATACATATTTAGTGAAAATATTGACAAAATATATAGGCATTAGGTGAAACCCGTTATCAGTGCAAATTACAAACTCCTTTATTTTACATTTTTAGTAAAAGTTAATAGCGCATACTTCTTATCAACTATATAAGGAGTTAATTATTGTTAATTTAAGCCAAATTTAGAGATATCCCCGTGGGTAGGTTGGGATTAAGTATATAGGGTTACGGACATTGCCGAGATTGTGTCAAGCTCGTTCCTAATAATAATTTAATAGCAATATTAAATACCTAGTATGGACTCGCTTGAAAATTGTCAAGTCAAAACCCAGCACGGCTATAATAATAATATTACAGTAATATTACCTAGCTATTATTGAATCGCTTGAACATTTTCTAAGTCTGTCTGTCTGTCTCTCTCTCTCTGTCTGTGGTTAGAGTTTTACCTGTATTTTCACAGAGTCGGGTAGTAGATGAAACTTACCGATTGCGGGTTTTATACCTGTTATTATAACCGATATCCAGACATTTCATAATACCTAGGTAATATTAACATGATATTATTATTATTATTATTATTATTATTATAGCCGTGCTGGTTTTGTACTTAGAAAATTTTCAAGCGATTGAATGATAGGTAGCTATTATTAATATTATATTATTATTATAGCCGTCCTACTGAGACAATATTCTAATTGTATATATTTATATATATAAATAATGGGAATTTGTCAATTTATGAAAGGTCTCTATAGTGTAACATATATACATGGTCTAACCCTAACCCATGTAAAGAAATACGATACAAAGAACTCCAGCAATATATGGATTTCCTGTGTTCAGGTAGTATATGCTTCAGGCTAAATAGCAAAGCAGGGCATTACTAAATAGGTAAAACCCGTTATAATTACAGGTAGAACTTGCGACATGGGGTATAATCCCCACACAGTGCAAATTACTATCTTTTTTATTTTCCAATTTTAGTAAAAGTTCTTGTTGCAGACCTCTTTAATACTATGTAAAGCATACACATGGATATTTTATTTACAAAAATCGGATAAAGTTTACGATTTCTGTGATTATTTCTTTATATTAAAAACTACCCGAATAAGCTCGGCGTGTCATATAGCCAAGCCGTGCACTGTTGAAAGGAGCGAATGAATGAATGACAATGTATCTCCAGAAGAGAGATAGAAACCGACATACATACATTTATAATATATATAGGAATATTCGATAGCTATCATTAAATCGCTTGAAAATTTTCTAAGTACAAAACCGGGTAGCTATGAAGCTTTATACAGATAGTATTTCATATGAAATAATAAGTCACATAAATCTTAAAGTTTATCGGATGTTTGAGATTCAAATATCGATTTATATGTTTTAAATAGTATTAAAGCGACATGCATGTTTAACTTTTAGCAAAAATGGAAAATAAAAATATTAGTAATTTGTACTCTGATGGGATTATACCACATGTCGGAAGTTCCACCTGTAATTATGAGGGTTTTACCTGTTAAAGGGGACGTAACATAATCATTACTTCTACCAGGTAACATTTAAGATTAGGGTTACTACCCGTATTCTCCAAATGTCACAGCAAGGTAGGTACTTGACAAGGGGAGGTAACATACCATTAGATTTGGACTTAGACAATTTCAAGCGATTCAATGATAGGTTGGTAATATTACTATGATATTATTAGAGCCGTGCAGGTTTTGGACTTATAAAATTTTCAAGCGATTCAATGATAGATAGCTAATATTACTTTTATTATTATTATTATTATTATTATTATTATAGCCGTGCAGGTTTTGGACTTATAAAATTTTCAAGCGATTCAATGATAGATAGCTAATATTACTATTATATTATTATTATTATTATTATTATTATAGCCGTGCAGGTTTAAGACTTATAAAATTTTCAAGCGATTCAATGATAGATAGCTAATATTACTATTATATTATTATTATTATTATTATTATTATTATTATTATTATAGCCGTGCAGGTTTTGGACTTATACAATTTTCAAGCGATTCAATGATAGGTGATTAATATTACTATTATATTATTATTATTATTATAGCCGTGCAGGTTTTGGACTTATAAAATTTTCAAGCGATTCAATGATAGATAGCTAATATTACTATTATATTATTATTATTATTATAGCCGTGCAGGTTTTGGACTTATAAAATTTTCAAGCGATTCAATGATAGATAGCTGATATTACTATTATATTATTATTATTATTATTATTATTATTATTATTATTATTATTATAGCCGTGCAGGTTTTGGACTTATACAATTTTCAAGCGATTCAATGATAGGTAATTAATATTACTATTATATTATTATTATTATTATAGCCGTGCAGGTTTTGGACTTATACAATTTTCAAGCGATTCAATGATAGGTAATTAATATTACTATTATATTATTATTATTATTATTATTATTATTATTATTATTATTATAACCGTGCTGGTTTTGTACTTTGAAAATTTTCAAGCGATTGAAAGATATGTAGGTAATATTACCATTTCAATAATATCATAGCCGTGGAGGTTTTTGTCTTAGAATATTTTCAAGCGATGACATGATAGATATCTAATGTTACTAGTATAGCCGTGCTGATTTGGGACTTTGAAAATTTTCAAGCGAGTCAATGATATCTAGGTAATATAACTCGGATATTTTGTGTTATAACCGTGCTGATTTTTGACTTAAACAAAATAGTATTTAAATAGATACGATGTGCTAGTTGGTATTATTATACGCGCAATTGAGACACCCACACCAGGGTGTGTTGGATTCAAAAATATATACATATTGAGTGAAAATATTGAAAAAAAATACAGTGGCGATTTTGGTCATAGATGTGAAGCCCGCTGTCGGGCTTAGTCAGATAGTCCTCATAGGAGTATTTATATAGATACGATGTGTTAGTTGGTGTCATTATATGCGCAATCTAAAGACCTTCCCGTGGGTGGGTTGCGATATTAAATCTAAATACATTTAGTGACAATATTGTCAAAAAAGCAGTGAAAGAATGGCTCGGCTATATGAATGTCGGAAATGTCGTGAAAAGTCGACATTTCCGACATTGTATGAAGCCCGCTCCCTAATGACCATTATAGTAATATGGTATAAGTCACATATATCCCACAAGCGTATTTAAATAGATACCAAGTATTAGTTGATATTAATATATGAGCAATTGAAAGTCATACACGTGGGTGTGTTGGAATTAAATGTATATACATATTTAGTGAAAATATTGACAAAATATATAGGCATTAGGTGAAACCCGTTATCAGTGCAAATTACAAACTCCTTTATTTTACATTTTTAGTAAAAGTTAATAGCGCATACTTCTTATCAACTATATAAGGAGTTAATTATTGTTAATTTAAGCCAAATTTAGAGATATCCCCGTGGGTAGGTTGGGATTAAGTATATAGGGTTACGGACATTGCCGAGATTGTGTCAAGCTCGTTCCTAATAATAATTTAATAGCAATATTAAATACCTAGTATGGACTCGCTTGAAAATTGTCAAGTCAAAACCCAGCACGGCTATAATAATAATATTACAGTAATATTACCTAGCTATTATTGAATCGCTTGAACATTTTCTAAGTCTGTCTGTCTGTCTCTCTCTCTGTCTGTGGTTAGAGTTTTACCTGTATTTTCACAGAGTCGGGTAGTAGATGAAACTTACCGATTGCGGGTTTTATACCTGTTATTATAACCGATATCCAGACATTTCATAATACCTAGGTAATATTAACATGATATTATTATTATTATTATTATTATTATAGCCGTGCTGGTTTTGTACTTAGAAAATTTTCAAGCGATTGAATGATAGGTAGCTATTATTAATATTATATTATTATTATAGCCGTCCTACTGAGACAATATTCTAATTGTATATATTTATATATATAAATAATGGGAATTTGTCAATTTATGAAAGGTCTCTATAGTGTAACATATATACATGGTCTAACCCTAACCCATGTAAAGAAATACGATACAAAGAACTCCAGCAATATATGGATTTCCTGTGTTCAGGTAGTATATGCTTCAGGCTAAATAGCAAAGCAGGGCATTACTAAATAGGTAAAACCCGTTATAATTACAGGTAGAACTTGCGACATGGGGTATAATCCCCACACAGTGCAAATTACTATCTTTTTTATTTTCCAATTTTAGTAAAAGTTCTTGTTGCAGACCTCTTTAATACTATGTAAAGCATACACATGGATATTTTATTTACAAAAATCGGATAAAGTTTACGATTTCTGTGATTATTTCTTTATATTAAAAACTACCCGAATAAGCTCGGCGTGTCATATAGCCAAGCCGTGCACTGTTGAAAGGAGCGAATGAATGAATGACAATGTATCTCCAGAAGAGAGATAGAAACCGACATACATACATTTATAATATATATAGGAATATTCGATAGCTATCATTAAATCGCTTGAAAATTTTCTAAGTACAAAACCGGGTAGCTATGAAGCTTTATACAGATAGTATTTCATATGAAATAATAAGTCACATAAATCTTAAAGTTTATCGGATGTTTGAGATTCAAATATCGATTTATATGTTTTAAATAGTATTAAAGCGACATGCATGTTTAACTTTTAGTAAAAATGGAAAATAAAAATATTAGTAATTTGTACTCTGATGGGATTATACCACATGTCGGAAGTTCTACCTGTAATTATGAGGGTTTTACCTGTTCAAGGGGACGTAACATAATCATTACTTCTACCAGGTACCATTTAAGATTAGGGTTACTACCCGTATTCTCCAAATGTCACAGCAAGGTAGGTACTTGACAAGGGGAGGTAACATACCATTAGATTTGGACTTAGACAATTTCAAGCGATTCAATGATAGGTTGGTAATATTACTATGATATTATTAGAGCCGTGCAGGTTTTGGACTTATACAATTTTCAAGCGATTCAATGATAGGTAATTAATATTACTATTATATTATTATTATTATTATTATTATTATTATTATTATTATTATTATTATTATAACCGTGCTGGTTTTGTACTTTGAAAATTTTCAAGCGATTGAAAGATATGTAGGTAATATTACCATTTCAATAATATCATAGCCGTGGAGGTTTTTGTCTTAGAATATTTTCAAGCGATGACATGATAGATATCTAATTTTACTAGTATAGCCGTGCTGATTTGGGACTTTGAAAATTTTCAAGCGAGTCAATGATATCTAGGTAATATAACTCGGATATTTTGTGTTATAACCGTGCTGATTTTTGACTTAAACAAAATAGTATTTAAATAGATACGATGTGCTAGTTGGTATTATTATACGCGCAATTGAGACACCCACACCAGGGTGTGTTGGATTCAAAAATATATACATATTGAGTGAAAATATTGAAAAAAAATACAGTGGCGATTTTGGTCATAGATGTGAAGCCAGCTGTCGGGCTTAGTCAGATAGTCCTCATAGGAGTATTTATATAGATACGATGTGTTAGTTGGTGTCATTATATGCGCAATCTAAAGACCTTCCCGTGGGTGGGTTGCGATATTAAATCTAAATACATTTAGTGACAATATTGTCAAAAAAGCAGTGAAAGAATGGCTCGGCTATATGAATGTCGGAAATGTCGTGAAAAGTCGACATTTCCGACATTGTATGAAGCCCGCTCCCTAATGACCATTATAGTAATATGGTATAAGTCACATATATCCCACAAGCGTATTTAAATAGATACCAAGTATTAGTTGATATTAATATATGAGCAATTGAAAGTCATACACGTGGGTGTGTTGGAATTAAATGTATATACATATTTAGTGAAAATATTGACAAAATATATAGGCATTAGGTGAAACCCGTTATCAGTGCAAATTACAAACTCCTTTATTTTACATTTTTAGTAAAAGTTAATAGCGCATACTTCTTATCAACTATATAAGGAGTTAATTATTGTTAATTTAAGCCAAATTTAGAGATATCCCCGTGGGTAGGTTGGGATTAAGTATATAGGGTTACGGACATTGCCGAGATTGTGTCAAGCTCGTTCCTAATAATAATTTAATAGCAATATTAAATACCTAGTATGGACTCGCTTGAAAATTGTCAAGTCAAAACCCAGCACGGCTATAATAATAATATTACAGTAATATTACCTAGCTATTATTGAATCGCTTGAACATTTTCTAAGTCTGTCTGTCTGTCTCTCTCTCTCTGTCTGTGGTTAGAGTTTTACCTGTATTTTCACAGAGTCGGGTAGTAGATGAAACTTACCGATTGCGGGTTTTATACCTGTTATTATAACCGATATCCAGACATTTCATAATACCTAGGTAATATTAACATGATATTATTATTATTATTATTATTATTATAGCCGTGCTGGTTTTGTACTTAGAAAATTTTCAAGCGATTGAATGATAGGTAGCTATTATTAATATTATATTATTATTATAGCCGTCCTACTGAGACAATATTCTAATTGTATATATTTATATATATAAATAATGGGAATTTGTCAATTTATGAAAGGTCTCTATAGTGTAACATATATACATGGTCTAACCCTAACCCATGTAAAGAAATACGATACAAAGAACTCCAGCAATATATGGATTTCCTGTGTTCAGGTAGTATATGCTTCAGGCTAAATAGCAAAGCAGGGCATTACTAAATAGGTAAAACCCGTTATAATTACAGGTAGAACTTGCGACATGGGGTATAATCCCCACACAGTGCAAATTACTATCTTTTTTATTTTCCAATTTTAGTAAAAGTTCTTGTTGCAGACCTCTTTAATACTATGTAAAGCATACACATGGATATTTTATTTACAAAAATCGGATAAAGTTTACGATTTCTGTGATTATTTCTTTATATTAAAAACTACCCGAATAAGCTCGGCGTGTCATATAGCCAAGCCGTGCACTGTTGAAAGGAGCGAATGAATGAATGACAATGTATCTCCAGAAGAGAGATAGAAACCGACATACATACATTTATAATATATATAGGAATATTCGATAGCTATCATTAAATCGCTTGAAAATTTTCTAAGTACAAAACCGGGTAGCTATGAAGCTTTATACAGATAGTATTTCATATGAAATAATAAGTCACATAAATCTTAAAGTTTATCGGATGTTTGAGATTCAAATATCGATTTATATGTTTTAAATAGTATTAAAGCGACATGCATGTTTAACTTTTAGTAAAAATGGAAAATAAAAATATTAGTAATTTGTACTCTGATGGGATTATACCACATGTCGGAAGTTCTACCTGTAATTATGAGGGTTTTACCTGTTCAAGGGGACGTAACATAATCATTACTTCTACCAGGTACCATTTAAGATTAGGGTTACTACCCGTATTCTCCAAATGTCACAGCAAGGTAGGTACTTGACAAGGGGAGGTAACATACCATTAGATTTGGACTTAGACAATTTCAAGCGATTCAATGATAGGTTGGTAATATTACTATGATATTATTAGAGCCGTGCAGGTTTTGGACTTATACAATTTTCAAGCGATTCAATGATAGGTAATTAATATTACTATTATATTATTATTATTATTATTATTATTATTATTATTATTATTATTATTATAACCGTGCTGGTTTTGTACTTTGAAAATTTTCAAGCGATTGAAAGATATGTAGGTAATATTACCATTTCAATAATATCATAGCCGTGGAGGTTTTTGTCTTAGAATATTTTCAAGCGATGACATGATAGATATCTAATTTTACTAGTATAGCCGTGCTGATTTGGGACTTTGAAAATTTTCAAGCGAGTCAATGATATCTAGGTAATATAACTCGGATATTTTGTGTTATAACCGTGCTGATTTTTGACTTAAACAAAATAGTATTTAAATAGATACGATGTGCTAGTTGGTATTATTATACGCGCAATTGAGACACCCACACCAGGGTGTGTTGGATTCAAAAATATATACATATTGAGTGAAAATATTGAAAAAAAATACAGTGGCGATTTTGGTCATAGATGTGAAGCCAGCTGTCGGGCTTAGTCAGATAGTCCTCATAGGAGTATTTATATAGATACGATGTGTTAGTTGGTGTCATTATATGCGCAATCTAAAGACCTTCCCGTGGGTGGGTTGCGATATTAAATCTAAATACATTTAGTGACAATATTGTCAAAAAAGCAGTGAAAGAATGGCTCGGCTATATGAATGTCGGAAATGTCGTGAAAAGTCGACATTTCCGACATTGTATGAAGCCCGCTCCCTAATGACCATTATAGTAATATGGTATAAGTCACATATATCCCACAAGCGTATTTAAATAGATACCAAGTATTAGTTGATATTAATATATGAGCAATTGAAAGTCATACACGTGGGTGTGTTGGAATTAAATGTATATACATATTTAGTGAAAATATTGACAAAATATATAGGCATTAGGTGAAACCCGTTATCAGTGCAAATTACAAACTCCTTTATTTTACATTTTTAGTAAAAGTTAATAGCGCATACTTCTTATCAACTATATAAGGAGTTAATTATTGTTAATTTAAGCCAAATTTAGAGATATCCCCGTGGGTAGGTTGGGATTAAGTATATAGGGTTACGGACATTGCCGAGATTGTGTCAAGCTCGTTCCTAATAATAATTTAATAGCAATATTAAATACCTAGTATGGACTCGCTTGAAAATTGTCAAGTCAAAACCCAGCACGGCTATAATAATAATATTACAGTAATATTACCTAGCTATTATTGAATCGCTTGAACATTTTCTAAGTCTGTCTGTCTGTCTCTCTCTCTCTGTCTGTGGTTAGAGTTTTACCTGTATTTTCACAGAGTCGGGTAGTAGATGAAACTTACCGATTGCGGGTTTTATACCTGTTATTATAACCGATATCCAGACATTTCATAATACCTAGGTAATATTAACATGATATTATTATTATTATTATTATTATTATAGCCGTGCTGGTTTTGTACTTAGAAAATTTTCAAGCGATTGAATGATAGGTAGCTATTATTAATATTATATTATTATTATAGCCGTCCTACTGAGACAATATTCTAATTGTATATATTTATATATATAAATAATGGGAATTTGTCAATTTATGAAAGGTCTCTATAGTGTAACATATATACATGGTCTAACCCTAACCCATGTAAAGAAATACGATACAAAGAACTCCAGCAATATATGGATTTCCTGTGTTCAGGTAGTATATGCTTCAGGCTAAATAGCAAAGCAGGGCATTACTAAATAGGTAAAACCCGTTATAATTACAGGTAGAACTTGCGACATGGGGTATAATCCCCACACAGTGCAAATTACTATCTTTTTTATTTTCCAATTTTAGTAAAAGTTCTTGTTGCAGACCTCTTTAATACTATGTAAAGCATACACATGGATATTTTATTTACAAAAATCGGATAAAGTTTACGATTTCTGTGATTATTTCTTTATATTAAAAACTACCCGAATAAGCTCGGCGTGTCATATAGCCAAGCCGTGCACTGTTGAAAGGAGCGAATGAATGAATGACAATGTATCTCCAGAAGAGAGATAGAAACCGACATACATACATTTATAATATATATAGGAATATTCGATAGCTATCATTAAATCGCTTGAAAATTTTCTAAGTACAAAACCGGGTAGCTATGAAGCTTTATACAGATAGTATTTCATATGAAATAATAAGTCACATAAATCTTAAAGTTTATCGGATGTTTGAGATTCAAATATCGATTTATATGTTTTAAATAGTATTAAAGCGACATGCATGTTTAACTTTTAGTAAAAATGGAAAATAAAAATATTAGTAATTTGTACTCTGATGGGATTATACCACATGTCGGAAGTTCTACCTGTAATTATGAGGGTTTTACCTGTTCAAGGGGACGTAACATAATCATTACTTCTACCAGGTACCATTTAAGATTAGGGTTACTACCCGTATTCTCCAAATGTCACAGCAAGGTAGGTACTTGACAAGGGGAGGTAACATACCATTAGATTTGGACTTAGACAATTTCAAGCGATTCAATGATAGGTTGGTAATATTACTATGATATTATTAGAGCCGTGCAGGTTTTGGACTTATACAATTTTCAAGCGATTCAATGATAGGTAATTAATATTACTATTATATTATTATTATTATTATTATTATTATTATTATAGCCGTGCAGGTTTTGGACTTATACAATTTTCAAGCGATTCAATGATAGGTAATTAATATTACTATTATATTATTATTATTATTATTATTATTATTATTATTATTATTATTATTATAACCGTGCTGGTTTTGTACTTTGAAAATTTTCAAGCGATTGAAAGATATGTAGGTAATATTACCATTTCAATAATATCATAGCCGTGGAGGTTTTTGTCTTAGAATATTTTCAAGCGATGACATGATAGATATCTAATGTTACTAGTATAGCCGTGCTGATTTGGGACTTTGAAAATTTTCAAGCGAGTCAATGATATCTAGGTAATATAACTCGGATATTTTGTGTTATAACCGTGCTGATTTTTGACTTAAACAAAATAGTATTTAAATAGATACGATGTGCTAGTTGGTATTATTATACGCGCAATTGAGACACCCACACCAGGGTGTGTTGGATTCAAAAATATATACATATTGAGTGAAAATATTGAAAAAAAATACAGTGGCGATTTTGGTCATAGATGTGAAGCCCGCTGTCGGGCTTAGTCAGATAGTCCTCATAGGAGTATTTATATAGATACGATGTGTTAGTTGGTGTCATTATATGCGCAATCTAAAGACCTTCCCGTGGGTGGGTTGCGATATTAAATCTAAATACATTTAGTGACAATATTGTCAAAAAAGCAGTGAAAGAATGGCTCGGCTATATGAATGTCGGAAATGTCGTGAAAAGTCGACATTTCCGACATTGTATGAAGCCCGCTCCCTAATGACCATTATAGTAATATGGTATAAGTCACATATATCCCACAAGCGTATTTAAATAGATACCAAGTATTAGTTGATATTAATATATGAGCAATTGAAAGTCATACACGTGGGTGTGTTGGAATTAAATGTATATACATATTTAGTGAAAATATTGACAAAATATATAGGCATTAGGTGAAACCCGTTATCAGTGCAAATTACAAACTCCTTTATTTTACATTTTTAGTAAAAGTTAATAGCGCATACTTCTTATCAACTATATAAGGAGTTAATTATTGTTAATTTAAGCCAAATTTAGAGATATCCCCGTGGGTAGGTTGGGATTAAGTATATAGGGTTACGGACATTGCCGAGATTGTGTCAAGCTCGTTCCTAATAATAATTTAATAGCAATATTAAATACCTAGTATGGACTCGCTTGAAAATTGTCAAGTCAAAACCCAGCACGGCTATAATAATAATATTACAGTAATATTACCTAGCTATTATTGAATCGCTTGAACATTTTCTAAGTCTGTCTGTCTGTCTCTCTCTCTGTCTGTGGTTAGAGTTTTACCTGTATTTTCACAGAGTCGGGTAGTAGATGAAACTTACCGATTGCGGGTTTTATACCTGTTATTATAACCGATATCCAGACATTTCATAATACCTAGGTAATATTAACATGATATTATTATTATTATTATTATTATTATAGCCGTGCTGGTTTTGTACTTAGAAAATTTTCAAGCGATTGAATGATAGGTAGCTATTATTAATATTATATTATTATTATAGCCGTCCTACTGAGACAATATTCTAATTGTATATATTTATATATATAAATAATGGGAATTTGTCAATTTATGAAAGGTCTCTATAGTGTAACATATATACATGGTCTAACCCTAACCCATGTAAAGAAATACGATACAAAGAACTCCAGCAATATATGGATTTCCTGTGTTCAGGTAGTATATGCTTCAGGCTAAATAGCAAAGCAGGGCATTACTAAATAGGTAAAACCCGTTATAATTACAGGTAGAACTTGCGACATGGGGTATAATCCCCACACAGTGCAAATTACTATCTTTTTTATTTTCCAATTTTAGTAAAAGTTCTTGTTGCAGACCTCTTTAATACTATGTAAAGCATACACATGGATATTTTATTTACAAAAATCGGATAAAGTTTACGATTTCTGTGATTATTTCTTTATATTAAAAACTACCCGAATAAGCTCGGCGTGTCATATAGCCAAGCCGTGCACTGTTGAAAGGAGCGAATGAATGAATGACAATGTATCTCCAGAAGAGAGATAGAAACCGACATACATACATTTATAATATATATAGGAATATTCGATAGCTATCATTAAATCGCTTGAAAATTTTCTAAGTACAAAACCGGGTAGCTATGAAGCTTTATACAGATAGTATTTCATATGAAATAATAAGTCACATAAATCTTAAAGTTTATCGGATGTTTGAGATTCAAATATCGATTTATATGTTTTAAATAGTATTAAAGCGACATGCATGTTTAACTTTTAGTAAAAATGGAAAATAAAAATATTAGTAATTTGTACTCTGATGGGATTATACCACATGTCGGAAGTTCTACCTGTAATTATGAGGGTTTTACCTGTTCAAGGGGACGTAACATAATCATTACTTCTACCAGGTACCATTTAAGATTAGGGTTACTACCCGTATTCTCCAAATGTCACAGCAAGGTAGGTACTTGACAAGGGGAGGTAACATACCATTAGATTTGGACTTAGACAATTTCAAGCGATTCAATGATAGGTTGGTAATATTACTATGATATTATTAGAGCCGTGCAGGTTTTGGACTTATACAATTTTCAAGCGATTCAATGATAGATAGCTAATATTACTATTATATTATTATTATTATTATTATTATTATTATTATTATTATTATAGCCGTGCAGGTTTTGGACTTATAAAATTTTCAAGCGATTCAATGATAGATAGCTAATATTACTATTATATTATTATTATTATTATTATTATTATTATTATTATTATTATTATTATTATAGCCGTGCAGGTTTTGGACTTATACAATTTTCAAGCGATTCAATGATAGGTAATTAATATTACTATTATATTATTATTATTATTATTATTATTATTATTATTATTATTATTATTATTATTATAACCGTGCTGGTTTTGGACTTTGAAAATTTCTAAGTCGGACGGCTATAATAATATCATAATAGTTATATTAGCTAACTATCATTAAATCGCTTGAAAATTTGATAGGAGTTTTATTTTGGAAAATTTTCTAAGTCGGACGGTTAACATAATAATAATGTAATATAATAGTACTATTATCTGTCTATCATTGAATCGCTTGAAAATTGTCAAAGTCCACACCTCACCAGGTTTTCACTTGCACGGCAGCAAGAAATTGTTCTAAGTCCACACTGTAACTTGTTTTCGAGGTTATATTTTTCACCGTTAGAGTGACATTTTTCCAAGTCCAGCATGTGCCATGCTTTCGAGTTTACTAATAAACCCAGTTCTCGATTTTTTTCTCCCAATATTTTCAAAGTCCAACACTCACCAGTTTCTATTGAATTTTCTCCAAAAATTTTCTAAGTCCAACACTCACCAGTTTCTGGATTCACCAGTTTCTGCTCTCACCAGTTTCTTGATTCACCAGTTTCTTCACTCACCAGTTTCTGCTCTCACCAGTTTCTAGATTCACCAGTTTCTATTGAATTTTCTCCAAAAATTTTCTAAGTCCAATATAATGATTGAAATTGCAAAAGTCTATGACATCTTACTGATGATTGAAATTGTCACAGTCTATGACATCTTTCTGATGACTGAAAGTGGAACAGTCTATGACATCTTCTTGATGATTGAAATTGTCACAGTCAGTGACATCTGTTACGACTCTATAGTCTAAGAAAAATGTAACAGAAAGAAAGTGAAACCAACAAATCAATTAAAAATCAACAATCAATTTATTACTAGATAATTAAAATGAAAAATCAAAAAGTCACTTACAATAATGTGTTTTGAAATTCTAATAATCCAATAAGAATGATTGTTCTAATCACAAGTCCTAAATATAGAATGTTCCGAATTCACGGCTGTGTCCTTGAATGTTATGATGTGCCAATGGTCTCCAAAGTCCTGATGTACTAGAAATCTTGGTGTGCTGATGTCAAAATGAAGTATTCCAAAATATCTGAATAAGTTCAGTTAAATTCCAAAATCATCAATTAAAAATCCAAAATCCAAAAGTTTATGAGCACTGTTATAATCCAATGAATATTTAAAATAATTCCTCTCTTAGAATTTGGAATGAATTTTCACAACTGTAATAGCTCTTTACAAGACTGATGGTAATGTCAAAACTGAATAAATGTCCACCAAACATGGCATATATAAAGATTGGTAACATGACAGAATGTTCTAGAATATGAGTCATCTTAATGGAATTTTTACTTGTAAACAAAATTCAACCTTGACCTTCAAATTGAGAAAACATATTGATCAAAACAACCTAATTCAAGGACACTAGTTAAACATGTTTTTCCTGATAACATTAAGATTTAAGCAAATATTAAAGTGAAGAAACATTTATAATTTCCTAAAATATTTATAATATTATATAAACATCATACATAACACCTCCCCTCATAATGAAAAAGAAAGATTTATATAATAAAGCTTTCTTTTGAATATACATCTAATACTATAATAACCAAAATTATATAAGAACATGTTTTATGATACTGGACTTAATTTCATCAAGCAATATTACATTTCTAGGCATGTGAGAGTGCATCTGCAATCACATTGTCTTTTCCCCTGATGTGTCTAATGTCAATGTTATATTCCTGCAATATCAAACTCCATCTCAACAATCTCCGATTTTTATCTTTCATTTTGTTGATGAAAGTAAGGGGATTGTGATCACTGTACACAATAATTGGAGAAAGAGCTGAGGTAACATACACTTCAAAATGCTGTAAAGCCAATATCAAAGCCAAACATTCCTTCTCAATTGTGGAATAATTTTTCTGGTGCTTCTTTAGTTTTTTAGAAAAATAACACACAGGGTGATCCACACCACTTTTGTCTTCCTGAATCAATACTCCACCAACCCCTACATCACTTGCATCAACAGATAATTTAAATGATTGGCTAAAATTTGGTGCAGAAAGAACTGGTGCATTCTTAAGCATGGCCTTTAACTTGTCAAAAGATTCCTGACACTTGTCAGACCAATGAAATCTGGTTTTCTTACTCAATAAACTTGTCAAAGGTTCAGCAATTTTGGAAAAATTGGAACAAAATTTCCGATAATATCCAGCCATACCTAGAAATCGCATCAGTTGCTTTTTACAAATTGGAACTTGAAATTCAGAGATAGCTTTGACCTTAGCTTCCATAGGTTTAACTTGACCTTGTCCCACAATATGTCCTAAAAATGAGACACAAGCATGGCAAAACTCACTTTTGCTCAAATTAATTGTCAGATTCGCATCGCTGAGTCGATCAAAGAATTTTCGAATGGTTTCCAAATGATCTTCCCAGGTGTTGTTGTAGATAATGACGTCATCGATATAAGCGTCACAATTATCAAGACCAAATGTTATCATGTTCATCAGACGTTGAAACGTTGCAGGCGAATTTTTCATTCCAAACGGCATGACTTTATATTGATAAAGTCCATCTGGAGTTACAAATGCTGAAATTTCCTTTGCCCTTTCCGTCAGTGGAATTTGCCAGTATCCTTTTAAAAGGTCAAACTTGGTGACATATTCCGCATTTCCAATTTTATCAATGCAATGGTCCATTCTTGGGATTGGAAATGAATCAGTTTTGGTGACACTGTTGACTTTTCTATAGTCAGTACACATACGGAATGTATTATCTGGCTTGGGAACAAGAATACATGGTGAACTCCAGTTACTTTTACTTGGTTCTATGAAATCATTCTCCAGTAAATACTGAATTTCTTTCTTCAGATAGTTCTGTTTGAGAGGATTCATCCTATAAGGATGCTGTTTCACAGGCGCAGAATCTACAACGTCAACGTCATGATAAATTTTACTTGTTCGTGTTGGAACATCAGGAAACAAGTGCTCATATTCATGTAATAGCTGTTTTAGTTCATTTCTTTCCTGTTGTTGTAGATGTGAAAGTTTCTGGTCTAGGTTGTTCAATATTTCTGAATTCCGAAGATTGGTTATACCAGAGTCACTATAGTCTGATCGTACTACATCGTTGATATCTTCACTGTGTGGGACAGGTACAACTAAATTAACTGAATAATTAGCTGGGCTATCTCTGTCAAAATATTCCTTTAACATATTTATATGACAAAGTTGTTTCTGTTTCCGTCTCCCAGGAGTGTTAATGATATAATTTAAGTCATTTACTTTCTTTTCAACGGTATAAGGACCATAAAATTTAGCCTGAAGAGGATTCTGAGGTATGGGAAAGAGAGCCAGAACTTTGTCACCAGGTTTAAAACTCCTTTCCTGTGAATTTCTGTCATACCTTAATTTCATTTTTGACTGGGTAGTGTGAAGATTAGTTCTTGCTACTTCACAGGCCTTTGACAACTTGTATTTGAAATCAGAGACATAATCAAGAAGATTAATCTTTGAATCTTCATTTGAAAGAAGTTTCTCTTTCAATAATTTCAATGGTCCACGGACAGTATGACCAAAAACTAGTTCAAAGGGACTAAAACCCAACGACTCTTGAACTGATTCCCTAACAGCAAACAACAACAAATGAACACCCTCATCCCAATCCTTTTCTGTATCAAAGCAATATGATCGAATCATATTCTTCAAAGTTTGATGAAATCTTTCCAAAGCACCTTGACTTTCAGGGTGATAGGCAGAAGATTTAAACTGTTGGATGCCTAATTCATGCATAACTTGTTGGAAAATTCCAGACATAAAATTTGACCCTTGATCTGACTGGACAGATTTATGGAAGGCCAACAAGTGTAAAAAACTTCACCAAAGCTTTCACAATAGTTTTAGTTTTTATATTTCTCAGAGGAATTGCCTCTGGAAATCTTGTAGATGCACACATGATGGTCAACAAGTATTGGTTGCCTAACTTGGTTTTAGGTAAAGGACCAACACAGTCTACCATTATTCTACTAAATGGTTCATCAAATGCAGGAATAGGTTGCAGATGAGAATTAGGTATCTTCTGATTGGGTTTTCCTACCATTTGACAAGTGTGACAAGATCTGCAGTATTTAGAAACATCACTTTTGAGTTTCGGCCAATAAAAATGATTCAAGATCTTGTGATAAGTCTTACGGAGTCCTAAATGACCAGCCAAAGGAGTTTCATGGGCTAAATTAAGAATTTCCTGTCGATATGACTTAGGAACAACAATTTGATAGCTCACTGACCACTCGTCACCAGCGGGTACATCAGGTGGTCTCCATTTCCTCATAAGGACCCCATTTTTCACAAAGTAACACACTGGAACTTGTGTAGCTTCAGTTTCACTAATAGCCCTCTGAAACAAACAAGATATCTCGGGATCTTACTCCTGTTTAACGACAAGGGATTGTCGTTTGTCATCCTGATTAGAACAAAGAGAATGAGTTGCCAAAAGATGATCACTGTGATCAATACCATTTGATTGATCAATACCTGAGGAAAAAGTGACCTCATCAAAAGACTGACCAATACATGTGTCAGCTAAAGGAATAATATCCTGATCAACATCACTCTCAAGAGCTCTTTTTGCCATAGCTCTAGTAACTGCACAAGCAGGGTACAAATCAGGGATTTCAGTTTCGACAGGATCAACTTTCTGATCCAAACAAGGCTTGTCAGTTACAAGTGGATTAACCGCAACCTTATCTCCAGCTAGGTCATTGCCTAGTAATAAATGAACACCCTCTATGGGTAAAGAAGTCACTGCCCCAACAGTCACAGGTCCAGAAACTAAGTCTGATGCCAAATTTACACAATGGAGAGGAACATTTACAAAGCCGCACTCTACTCCCTGAACAAGAACACTTTCACTTGAAGAAGAATCCTCAGACAAAGGCAAAGTACCTGATAATAAAAGACTCTGAGAAACTCCAGTGTCCCTTAATATTTTAATTGGGATAGGTTTGGCAGAATCACCAATAAGTGATATAGAACCTTCTGACATGAATGGTTCATAAGCCTCTAAAATAGAATCAGACTGGGGTTTGTTTGACCCAACAAATGTATTGCTTTCAATACAAGACCGTGACGTTGACCTCGTAGAAATAAGAGCATTTGGAAAAGCTCTGTCTTTTCTCTGTTGCTTATTTTTCAACTTGAAGCAATCAGAAATAACGTGCCCTTTCGTTTTACAATAAGTGCACGTAGGAAGAGATAAGGATTTCTGATCAGTCTTATCAGATGTTTGATTCCTAACAGTTGTGCTGTTGTGAACTTTGGAAGTGCTCGAATGAGATTGAAATGGTTTTTTACCAGAAAACTGCTGAGAGGACGACTTATTGCCAAAAGAAATTTTGTGAGTCAAGGAATAATCATCAGCCATACGAGCAGCATTTTACAAATTTTCCACATTCTGCTCGTCAAGATAGGTTTTAA
Source organism: Margaritifera margaritifera (assembly GCA_029931535.1). Lineage (NCBI taxonomy): Eukaryota > Metazoa > Mollusca > Bivalvia > Unionida > Margaritiferidae > Margaritifera > Margaritifera margaritifera. The sequence goes on along the minus strand of JAQPZY010000533.1, from coordinate 94,300 downwards.
CATCACTATGGATGCACCTCTTGAACTCTTCAATTAATACGAGCTGTCTGAGGTTATCATAAGCTTGATCAACTTTCTTGGCTGAGCACCACCTATCAAATAGTTGTTCTTTATCCCTTGCAAATTCGACATGAGTTTGTCCAGTTTCTTTTCTACAATTCCTAAACCTTTGTCGATATGCCTCTGGTACCAACTCATAAGCTTTCAAGATGTACTCCTTAACCACATCATAATCAGTGCTTTGTTGTACTGACAGTGAAATGTAGACTTCACGAGCTTTGCCAATAAGTACACTTTGTAATAACAAAGTCCAATGCTCTCTGGGCCATTTCAAGTTTTCAGCTATTTTCTCGAAATGAAGAAAGTATTTATCTACTTCTTTGTCCTGAAAAGGGGGTACTAACCTAATATATCTAGTAACATCAAAACCTGAACTTGTGTTTAAAGGAGTGGAGTGTGCTCTGTTTGCCAGTTCTAATTCTCTTAACTTAAATTGCATTTCCCTTTCTTCTCTTTGCATCTGCATTTGGATTTGTCTCTCTTCTTTCTGCATTTGTATCTGCCTCTCTTCCTTCTCTCTCTCCATCTGTATTTGCCTCTCTTCTTTCTCTCTCTCCATCTGTATCTGCCTCTCTTCTTTCTCTCTCTCCATCTGCCTCTTTTCTTTCTCTCTCTCCATCTGTATCTGCCTCTCTTCTTTCTCTCTCTCTCTGAATCTGAAGCTTTGCCAATTCTAAATCCATTTGGTTCTTTAACTCTAATTCCCTTAATTTCCTGTCAGAACCAGATACAGGCTTTCTCTTCAAACTTAAAGCACTATTTTCAAAAATTCCCTTTCCTACTAAATATTGAATTAAAATAATCTTTATTTCCTGTTTTGTCAATGATACTTTTGCCTCAGATAGACTGTATTTTCTGGCAAGCTCGAGCAACTCATCCTTTCTCATACACTCTAACCCCTCCTGGGTAGGTTTTGAAATGAAATTCTGAACATTAGATGCCATTGTAAATGCTTGTTGGTTTCGCACAACAAAAATTTATCTATTAAAAATCTTTGCCAAAGACAAAAAAAAGTTCTCCGAGACAAAATCAATATGAATTTCAAAGATAAATTTAATATCTCTAATATGCTTTAAAGAAATTCAATCCCGGATGACGAGCCCTCAATTTCTGTTACGACTCTATGGTCTAAGAAAAATGTAACAGAAAGAAAGTGAAACCAACAAATCAAGTAAAAATCAACAAGCAATTTATTACTAGATAATTAAAATGAAAAATCAAAAAGTCACTTACAGTAATGTGTTTTGAAATCCTAATAATCCAATAAGAATGATTGTTCTAATCACAAGTCCTAAATATAGAATGTTCCGAATTCACGGCTGTGTCCTTGAATGCTATGATGTGCCAATGGTCTCCAAAGTCCTGATGTACTAGAAATCTTGATGTGCTGATGTCAAAATGAAGTATTCCAAAATATCTGAATAAGTTCAGTTAAATTCCAAAATCATCAATTAAAAATCCAAAATCCAAAAGTTTATGAGCACTGTTATAATCCAATGAATATTTAAAATAATTCCTCTCTTAGAATTTGGAATGAATTTTCACAACTGTAATAGCTCTTTACAAGACTGATGGTAATGTCAAAACTGAATAAATGTCCACCAAACATGGCATATATAAAGATTGGTCACATGACAGAATGTTCTAGAATATGAGTCATCTTAATGGAATTTTTACTTGTAAACAAAATTCAACCTTGACCTTCAAATTGAGAAAACATATTGATCAAAACAACCTAATTCAAGGACACTAGTTAAACATGTTTTTCCTGATAACATTAAGATTTAAGCAAATATTAAAGTGAAGAAACATTTATAATTTCCTAAAATATTTATAATATTATATAAACATCATACATAACACCTCCCCTCATAATGAAAAAGAAAGATTTATATAATAAAGCTTTCTTTTGAATATACATCTAATACTATAATAACCAAAATTATATAAGAACATGTTTTATGATACTGGACTTAATTTCATCAAGCAATATTACATTTCTAGGCATGTGAGAGTGCATCTGCAATCACATTGTCTTTTCCCCTGATGTGTCTAATGTCAATGTTATATTCCTGCAATATCAAACTCCATCTCAACAATCTCCGATTTTTATCTTTCATTTTGTTGATGAAAGTAAGGGGATTGTGATCACTGTACACAATAATTGGAGAAAGAGCTGAGGTAACATACACTTCAAAATGCTGTAAAGCCAATATCAAAGCCAAACATTCCTTCTCAATTGTGGAATAATTTTTCTGGTGCTTGTTTAGTTTTTTAGAAAAATAACACACAGGGTGATCCACACCACTTTTGTCTTCCTGAATCAATAATCCACCAACCCCTACATCACTTGCATCAACAGAGAATTTAAATGATTGGCTAAAATTTGGTGCAGAAAGAACTGGTGCATTCTTAAGCATGGTCTTTAACTTGTCAAAAGATTCCTGACACTTGTCAGACCAATGAAATCTGGTTTTCTTACTCAATAAACTTGTCAAAGGTTCAGCAATTTTGGAAAAATTGGAACAAAATTTCCGATAATATCCAGCCATACCTAGAAATCGCATCAGTTGCTTTTTACAAATTGGAACTTGAAATTCAGAGATAGCTTTGACCTTAGCTTCCATAGGTTTAACTTGACCTTGTCCCACAATATGTCCTAAAAATGAGACACAAGCATGGCAAAACTCACTTTTGCTCAAATTAATTGTCAGATTCGCATCGCTGAGTCGATCAAAGAATTTTCGAATGGTTTCCAAATGATCTTCCCAGGTGTTGTTGTAGATAATGACGTCATCGATATAAGCGTCACAATTATCAAGACCAAATGTTATCATGTTCATCAGACGTTGAAACGTTGCAGGCGAATTTTTCATTCCAAACGGCATGACTTTATATTGATAAAGTCCATCTGGAGTTACAAATGCTGAAATTTCCTTTGCCCTTTCCGTCAGTGGAATTTGCCAGTATCCTTTTAAAAGGTCAAACTTGGTGACATATTCCGCATTTCCAATTTTATCAATGCAATGGTCCATTCTTGGGATTGGAAATGAATCAGTTTTGGTGACACTGTTGACTTTTCTATAGTCAGTACACATACGGAATGTATTATCTGGCTTGGGAACAAGAATACATGGTGAACTCCAGTTACTTTTACTTGGTTCTATGAAATCATTCTCCAGTAAATACTGAATTTCTTTCTTCAGATAGTTCTGTTTGAGAGGATTCATCCTATAAGGATGCTGTTTCACAGGCGCAGAATCTACAACGTCAACGTCATGATAAATTTTACTTGTTCGTGTTGGAACATCAGGAAACAAGTGCTCATATTCATGTAATAGCTGTTTTAGTTCATTTCTTTCCTGTTGTTGTAGATGTGAAAGTTTCTGGTCTAGGTTGTTCAATATTTCTGAATTCCGAAGATTGGTTATACCAGAGTCACTATAGTCTGATCGTACTCCATCGTTGATATCTTCACTGTGTGGGACAGGTACAACTAAATTAACTGAATAATTAGCTGGGCTATCTCTGTCAAAATATTCCTTTAACATATTTATATGACAAAGTTGTTTCTGTTTCCGTCTCCCAGGAGTGTTAATGATATAATTTAAGTCATTTACTTTCTTTTCAACGGTATAAGGACCATAAAATTTAGCCTGAAGAGGATTCTGAGGTATGGGAAAGAGAGCCAGAACTTTGTCACCAGGTTTAAAACTCCTTTCCTGTGAATTTCTGTCATACCTTAATTTCATTTTTGACTGGGTAGTGTGAAGATTAGTTCTTGCTACTTCACAGGCCTTTGACAACTTGTATTTGAAATCAGAGACATAATCAAGAAGATTAATCTTTGAATCTTCATTTGAAAGAAGTTTCTCTTTCAATAATTTCAATGGTCCACGGACAGTATGACCAAAAACTAGTTCAAAGGGACTAAAACCCAACGACTCTTGAACTGATTCCCTAACAGCAAACAACAACAAATGAACACCCTCATCCCAATCCTTTTCTGTATCAAAGCAATATGATCGAATCATATTCTTTAAAGTTTGATGAAATCTTTCCAAAGCACCTTGACTTTCAGGGTGATAGGCAGAAGATTTAAACTGTTGGATGCCTAATTCATGCATAACTTGTTGGAAAATTCCAGACATAAAATTTGACCCTTGATCTGACTGGACAGATTTATGGAAGGCCAACAAGTGTAAAAAACTTCACCAAAGCTTTCACAATAGTTTTAGTTTTTATATTTCTCAGAGGAATTGCCTCTGGAAATCTTGTAGATGCACACATGATGGTCAACAAGTATTGGTTGCCTAACTTGGTTTTAGGTAAAGGACCAACACAGTCTACCATTATTCTACTAAATGGTTCATCAAATGCAGGAATAGGTTGCAGATGAGAATTAGGTATCTTCTGATTGGGTTTTCCTACCATTTGACAAGTGTGACAAGATCTGCAGTATTTAGAAACATCACTTTTGAGTTTCGGCCAATAAAAATGATTCAAGATCTTGTGATAAGTCTTACGGAGTCCTAAATGACCAGCCAAAGGAGTTTCATGGGCTAAATTAAGAATTTCCTGTCGATATGACTTAGGAACAACAATTTGATAGCTCACTGACCACTCGTCACCAGCGGGTACATCAGGTGGTCTCCATTTCCTCATAAGGACCCCATTTTTCACAAAGTAACACACTGGAACTTGTGTAGCTTCAGTTTCACTAATAGCCCTCTGAAACAAACAAGATATCTCGGGATCTTACTCCTGTTTAACGACAAGGGATTGTCGTTTGTCATCCTGATTAGAACAAAGAGAATGAGTTGCCAAAAGAGGATCACTGTGATCAATACCATTTGATTGATCAATACCTGAGGAAAAAGTGACCTCATCAAAAGACTGACCAATACATGTGTCAGCTAAAGGAATAATATCCTGATCAACATCACTCTCAAGAGCTCTTTTTGCCATAGCTCTAGTAACTGCACAAGCAGGGTACAAATCAGGGATTTCAGTTTCGACAGGATCAACTTTCTGATCCAAACAAGGCTTGTCAGTTACAAGTGGATTAACCGCAACCTTATCTCCAGCTAGGTCATTGCCTAGTAATAAATGAACACCCTCTATGGGTAAAGAAGTCACTGCCCCAACAGTCACAGGTCCAGAAACTAAGTCTGATGCCAAATTTACACAATGGAGAGGAACATTTACAAAGCCGCACTCTACTCCCTGAACAAGAACACTTTCACTTGAAGAAGAATCCTCAGACAAAGGCAAAGTACCTGATAATAAAAGACTCTGAGAAACTCCAGTGTCCCTTAATATTTTAATTGGGATAGGTTTGGCAGAATCACCAATAAGTGATATAGAACCTTCTGACATGAATGGTTCATAAGCCTCTAAAATAGAATCAGACTGGGGTTTGTTTGACCCAACAAATGTATTGCTTTCAATACAAGACCGTGACGTTGACCTCGTAGAAATAAGAGCATTTGGAAAAGCTCTGTCTTTTCTCTGTTGCTTATTTTTCAACTTGAAGCAATCAGAAATAACGTGCCCTTTCGTTTTACAATAAGTGCACGTAGGAAGAGATAAGGATTTCTGATCAGTCTTATCAGATGTTTGATTCCTAACAGTTGTGCTGTTGTGAACTTTGGAAGTGCTCGAATGAGATTGAAATGGTTTTTTACCAGAAAACTGCTGAGAGGACGACTTATTGCCAAAAGAAATTTTGTGAGTCAAGGAATAATCATCAGCCATACGAGCAGCATTTTACAAATTTTCCACATTCTGCTCGTCAAGATAGGTTTTAACATCACTATGGATGCACCTCTTGAACTCTTCAATTAATACGAGCTGTCTGAGGTTATCATAAGCTTGATCAACTTTCTTGGCTGAGCACCACCTATCAAATAGTTGTTCTTTATCCCTTGCAAATTCGACATGAGTTTGTCCAGTTTCTTTTCTACAATTCCTAAACCTTTGTCGATATGCCTCTGGTACCAACTCATAAGCTTTCAAGATGTACTCCTTAACCACATCATAATCAGTGCTTTGTTGTACTGACAGTGAAATGTAGACTTCACGAGCTTTGCCAATAAGTACACTTTGTAATAACAAAGTCCAATGCTCTCTGGGCCATTTCAAGTTTTCAGCTATTTTCTCGAAATGAAGAAAGTATTTATCTACTTCTTTTTCCTGAAAAGGGGGTACTAACCTAATATATCTAGTAACATCAAAACCTGAACTTGTGTTTAAAGGAGTGGAGTGTGCTCTGTTTGCCAGTTCTAATTCTCTTAACTTAAATTGCATTTCCCTTTCTTCTCTTTGCATCTGCATTTGGATTTGTCTCTCTTCTTTCTGCATTTGTATCTGCCTCTCTTCCTTCTCTCTCTCCATCTGTATTTGCCTCTCTTCTTTCTCTCTCTCCATCTGTATCTGCCTCTCTTCTTTCTCTCTCTCCATCTGCCTCTTTTCTTTCTCTCTCTCCATCTGTATCTGCCTCTCTTCTTTCTCTCTCTCTCTGAATCTGAAGCTTTGCCAATTCTAAATCCATTTGGTTCTTTAACTCTAATTCCCTTAATTTCCTGTCAGAACCAGATACAGGCTTTCTCTTCAAACTTAAAGCACTATTTTCAAAAATTCCCTTTCCTACTAAATATTGAATTAAAATAATCTTTATTTCCTGTTTTGTCAATGATACTTTTGCCTCAGATAGACTGTATTTTCTGGCAAGCTCGAGCAACTCATCCTTTCTCATACACTCTAACCCCTCCTGGGTAGGTTTTGAAATGAAATTCTGAACATTAGATGCCATTGTAAATGCTTGTTGGTTTCGCACAACAAAAATTTATCTATTAAAAATCTTTGCCAAAGACAAAAAAAAGTTCTCCGAGACAAAATCAATATGAATTTCAAAGATAAATTTAATATCTCTAATATGCTTTAAAGAAATTCAATCCCGGATGACGAGCCCTCAATTTCTGTTACGACTCTATGGTCTAAGAAAAATGTAACAGAAAGAAAGTGAAACCAACAAATCAAGTAAAAATCAACAAGCAATTTATTACTAGATAATTAAAATGAAAAATCAAAAAGTCACTTACAGTAATGTGTTTTGAAATCCTAATAATCCAATAAGAATGATTGTTCTAATCACAAGTCCTAAATATAGAATGTTCCGAATTCACGGCTGTGTCCTTGAATGCTATGATGTGCCAATGGTCTCCAAAGTCCTGATGTACTAGAAATCTTGATGTGCTGATGTCAAAATGAAGTATTCCAAAATATCTGAATAAGTTCAGTTAAATTCCAAAATCATCAATTAAAAATCCAAAATCCAAAAGTTTATGAGCACTGTTATAATCCAATGAATATTTAAAATAATTCCTCTCTTAGAATTTGGAATGAATTTTCACAACTGTAATAGCTCTTTACAAGACTGATGGTAATGTCAAAACTGAATAAATGTCCACCAAACATGGCATATATAAAGATTGGTCACATGACAGAATGTTCTAGAATATGAGTCATCTTAATGGAATTTTTACTTGTAAACAAAATTCAACCTTGACCTTCAAATTGAGAAAACATATTGATCAAAACAACCTAATTCAAGGACACTAGTTAAACATGTTTTTCCTGATAACATTAAGATTTAAGCAAATATTAAAGTGAAGAAACATTTATAATTTCCTAAAATATTTATAATATTATATAAACATCATACATAACACCTCCCCTCATAATGAAAAAGAAAGATTTATATAATAAAGCTTTCTTTTGAATATACATCTAATACTATAATAACCAAAATTATATAAGAACATGTTTTATGATACTGGACTTAATTTCATCAAGCAATATTACATTTCTAGGCATGTGAGAGTGCATCTGCAATCACATTGTCTTTTCCCCTGATGTGTCTAATGTCAATGTTATATTCCTGCAATATCAAACTCCATCTCAACAATCTCCGATTTTTATCTTTCATTTTGTTGATGAAAGTAAGGGGATTGTGATCACTGTACACAATAATTGGAGAAAGAGCTGAGGTAACATACACTTCAAAATGCTGTAAAGCCAATATCAAAGCCAAACATTCCTTCTCAATTGTGGAATAATTTTTCTGGTGCTTGTTTAGTTTTTTAGAAAAATAACACACAGGGTGATCCACACCACTTTTGTCTTCCTGAATCAATAATCCACCAACCCCTACATCACTTGCATCAACAGATAATTTAAATGATTGGCTAAAATTTGGTGCAGAAAGAACTGGTGCATTCTTAAGCATGGCCTTTAACTTGTCAAAAGATTCCTGACACTTGTCAGACCAATGAAATCTGGTTTTCTTACTCAATAAACTTGTCAAAGGTTCAGCAATTTTGGAAAAATTGGAACAAAATTTCCGATAATATCCAGCCATACCTAGAAATCGCATCAGTTGCTTTTTACAAATTGGAACTTGAAATTCAGAGATAGCTTTGACCTTAGCTTCCATAGGTTTAACTTGACCTTGTCCCACAATATGTCCTAAAAATGAGACACAAGCATGGCAAAACTCACTTTTGCTCAAATTAATTGTCAGATTCGCATCGCTGAGTCGATCAAAGAATTTTCGAATGGTTTCCAAATGATCTTCCCAGGTGTTGTTGTAGATAATGACGTCATCGATATAAGCGTCACAATTATCAAGACCAAATGTTATCATGTTCATCAGACGTTGAAACGTTGCAGGCGAATTTTTCATTCCAAACGGCATGACTTTATATTGATAAAGTCCATCTGGAGTTACAAATGCTGAAATTTCCTTTGCCCTTTCCGTCAGTGGAATTTGCCAGTATCCTTTTAAAAGGTCAAACTTGGTGACATATTCCGCATTTCCAATTTTATCAATGCAATGGTCCATTCTTGGGATTGGAAATGAATCAGTTTTGGTGACACTGTTGACTTTTCTATAGTCAGTACACATACGGAATGTATTATCTGGCTTGGGAACAAGAATACATGGTGAACTCCAGTTACTTTTACTTGGTTCTATGAAATCATTCTCCAGTAAATACTGAATTTCTTTCTTCAGATAGTTCTGTTTGAGAGGATTCATCCTATAAGGATGCTGTTTCACAGGCGCAGAATCTACAACGTCAACGTCATGATAAATTTTACTTGTTCGTGTTGGAACATCAGGAAACAAGTGCTCATATTCATGTAATAGCTGTTTTAGTTCATTTCTTTCCTGTTGTTGTAGATGTGAAAGTTTCTGGTCTAGGTTGTTCAATATTTCTGAATTCCGAAGATTGGTTATACCAGAGTCACTATAGTCTGATCGTACTCCATCGTTGATATCTTCACTGTGTGGGACAGGTACAACTAAATTAACTGAATAATTAGCTGGGCTATCTCTGTCAAAATATTCCTTTAACATATTTATATGACAAAGTTGTTTCTGTTTCCGTCTCCCAGGAGTGTTAATGATATAATTTAAGTCATTTACTTTCTTTTCAACGGTATAAGGACCATAAAATTTAGCCTGAAGAGGATTCTGAGGTATGGGAAAGAGAGCCAGAACTTTGTCACCAGGTTTAAAACTCCTTTCCTGTGAATTTCTGTCATACCTTAATTTCATTTTTGACTGGGTAGTGTGAAGATTAGTTCTTGCTACTTCACAGGCCTTTGACAACTTGTATTTGAAATCAGAGACATAATCAAGAAGATTAATCTTTGAATCTTCATTTGAAAGAAGTTTCTCTTTCAATAATTTCAATGGTCCACGGACAGTATGACCAAAAACTAGTTCAAAGGGACTAAAACCCAACGACTCTTGAACTGATTCCCTAACAGCAAACAACAACAAATGAACACCCTCATCCCAATCCTTTTCTGTATCAAAGCAATATGATCGAATCATATTCTTTAAAGTTTGATGAAATCTTTCCAAAGCACCTTGACTTTCAGGGTGATAGGCAGAAGATTTAAACTGTTGGATGCCTAATTCATGCATAACTTGTTGGAAAATTCCAGACATAAAATTTGACCCTTGATCTGACTGGACAGATTTATGGAAGGCCAACAAGTGTAAAAAACTTCACCAAAGCTTTCACAATAGTTTTAGTTTTTATATTTCTCAGAGGAATTGCCTCTGGAAATCTTGTAGATGCACACATGATGGTCAACAAGTATTGGTTGCCTAACTTGGTTTTAGGTAAAGGACCAACACAGTCTACCATTATTCTACTAAATGGTTCATCAAATGCAGGAATAGGTTGCAGATGAGAATTAGGTATCTTCTGATTGGGTTTTCCTACCATTTGACAAGTGTGACAAGATCTGCAGTATTTAGAAACATCACTTTTGAGTTTCGGCCAATAAAAATGATTCAAGATCTTGTGATAAGTCTTACGGAGTCCTAAATGACCAGCCAAAGGAGTTTCATGGGCTAAATTAAGAATTTCCTGTCGATATGACTTAGGAACAACAATTTGATAGCTCACTGACCACTCGTCACCAGCGGGTACATCAGGTGGTCTCCATTTCCTCATAAGGACCCCATTTTTCACAAAGTAACACACTGGAACTTGTGTAGCTTCAGTTTCACTAATAGCCCTCTGAAACAAACAAGATATCTCGGGATCTTACTCCTGTTTAACGACAAGGGATTGTCGTTTGTCATCCTGATTAGAACAAAGAGAATGAGTTGCCAAAAGAGGATCACTGTGATCAATACCATTTGATTGATCAATACCTGAGGAAAAAGTGACCTCATCAAAAGACTGACCAATACATGTGTCAGCTAAAGGAATAATATCCTGATCAACATCACTCTCAAGAGCTCTTTTTGCCATAGCTCTAGTAACTGCACAAGCAGGGTACAAATCAGGGATTTCAGTTTCGACAGGATCAACTTTCTGATCCAAACAAGGCTTGTCAGTTACAAGTGGATTAACCGCAACCTTATCTCCAGCTAGGTCATTGCCTAGTAATAAATGAACACCCTCTATGGGTAAAGAAGTCACTGCCCCAACAGTCACAGGTCCAGAAACTAAGTCTGATGCCAAATTTACACAATGGAGAGGAACATTTACAAAGCCGCACTCTACTCCCTGAACAAGAACACTTTCACTTGAAGAAGAATCCTCAGACAAAGGCAAAGTACCTGATAATAAAAGACTCTGAGAAACTCCAGTGTCCCTTAATATTTTAATTGGGATAGGTTTGGCAGAATCACCAATAAGTGATATAGAACCTTCTGACATGAATGGTTCATAAGCCTCTAAAATAGAATCAGACTGGGGTTTGTTTGACCCAACAAATGTATTGCTTTCAATACAAGACCGTGACGTTGACCTCGTAGAAATAAGAGCATTTGGAAAAGCTCTGTCTTTTCTCTGTTGCTTATTTTTCAACTTGAAGCAATCAGAAATAACGTGCCCTTTCGTTTTACAATAAGTGCACGTAGGAAGAGATAAGGATTTCTGATCAGTCTTATCAGATGTTTGATTCCTAACAGTTGTGCTGTTGTGAACTTTGGAAGTGCTCGAATGAGATTGAAATGGTTTTTTACCAGAAAACTGCTGAGAGGACGACTTATTGCCAAAAGAAATTTTGTGAGTCAAGGAATAATCATCAGCCATACGAGCAGCATTTTACAAATTTTCCACATTCTGCTCGTCAAGATAGGTTTTAACATCACTATGGATGCACCTCTTGAACTCTTCAATTAATACGAGCTGTCTGAGGTTATCATAAGCTTGATCAACTTTCTTGGCTGAGCACCACCTATCAAATAGTTGTTCTTTATCCCTTGCAAATTCGACATGAGTTTGTCCAGTTTCTTTTCTACAATTCCTAAACCTTTGTCGATATGCCTCTGGTACCAACTCATAAGCTTTCAAGATGTACTCCTTAACCACATCATAATCAGTGCTTTGTTGTACTGACAGTGAAATGTAGACTTCACGAGCTTTGCCAATAAGTACACTTTGTAATAACAAAGTCCAATGCTCTCTGGGCCATTTCAAGTTTTCAGCTATTTTCTCGAAATGAAGAAAGTATTTATCTACTTCTTTTTCCTGAAAAGGGGGTACTAACCTAATATATCTAGTAACATCAAAACCTGAACTTGTGTTTAAAGGAGTGGAGTGTGCTCTGTTTGCCAGTTCTAATTCTCTTAACTTAAATTGCATTTCCCTTTCTTCTCTTTGCATCTGCATTTGGATTTGTCTCTCTTCTTTCTGCATTTGTATCTGCCTCTCTTCCTTCTCTCTCTCCATCTGTATTTGCCTCTCTTCTTTCTCTCTCTCCATCTGTATCTGCCTCTCTTCTTTCTCTCTCTCCATCTGCCTCTTTTCTTTCTCTCTCTCCATCTGTATCTGCCTCTCTTCTTTCTCTCTCTCTCTGAATCTGAAGCTTTGCCAATTCTAAATCCATTTGGTTCTTTAACTCTAATTCCCTTAATTTCCTGTCAGAACCAGATACAGGCTTTCTCTTCAAACTTAAAGCACTATTTTCAAAAATTCCCTTTCCTACTAAATATTGAATTAAAATAATCTTTATTTCCTGTTTTGTCAATGATACTTTTGCCTCAGATAGACTGTATTTTCTGGCAAGCTCGAGCAACTCATCCTTTCTCATACACTCTAACCCCTCCTGGGTAGGTTTTGAAATGAAATTCTGAACATTAGATGCCATTGTAAATGCTTGTTGGTTTCGCACAACAAAAATTTATCTATTAAAAATCTTTGCCAAAGACAAAAAAAAGTTCTCCGAGACAAAATCAATATGAATTTCAAAGATAAATTTAATATCTCTAATATGCTTTAAAGAAATTCAATCCCGGATGACGAGCCCTCAATTTCTGTTACGACTCTATGGTCTAAGAAAAATGTAACAGAAAGAAAGTGAAACCAACAAATCAAGTAAAAATCAACAAGCAATTTATTACTAGATAATTAAAATGAAAAATCAAAAAGTCACTTACAGTAATGTGTTTTGAAATCCTAATAATCCAATAAGAATGATTGTTCTAATCACAAGTCCTAAATATAGAATGTTCCGAATTCACGGCTGTGTCCTTGAATGCTATGATGTGCCAATGGTCTCCAAAGTCCTGATGTACTAGAAATCTTGATGTGCTGATGTCAAAATGAAGTATTCCAAAATATCTGAATAAGTTCAGTTAAATTCCAAAATCATCAATTAAAAATCCAAAATCCAAAAGTTTATGAGCACTGTTATAATCCAATGAATATTTAAAATAATTCCTCTCTTAGAATTTGGAATGAATTTTCACAACTGTAATAGCTCTTTACAAGACTGATGGTAATGTCAAAACTGAATAAATGTCCACCAAACATGGCATATATAAAGATTGGTCACATGACAGAATGTTCTAGAATATGAGTCATCTTAATGGAATTTTTACTTGTAAACAAAATTCAACCTTGACCTTCAAATTGAGAAAACATATTGATCAAAACAACCTAATTCAAGGACACTAGTTAAACATGTTTTTCCTGATAACATTAAGATTTAAGCAAATATTAAAGTGAAGAAACATTTATAATTTCCTAAAATATTTATAATATTATATAAACATCATACATAACACCTCCCCTCATAATGAAAAAGAAAGATTTATATAATAAAGCTTTCTTTTGAATATACATCTAATACTATAATAACCAAAATTATATAAGAACATGTTTTATGATACTGGACTTAATTTCATCAAGCAATATTACATTTCTAGGCATGTGAGAGTGCATCTGCAATCACATTGTCTTTTCCCCTGATGTGTCTAATGTCAATGTTATATTCCTGCAATATCAAACTCCATCTCAACAATCTCCGATTTTTATCTTTCATTTTGTTGATGAAAGTAAGGGGATTGTGATCACTGTACACAATAATTGGAGAAAGAGCTGAGGTAACATACACTTCAAAATGCTGTAAAGCCAATATCAAAGCCAAACATTCCTTCTCAATTGTGGAATAATTTTTCTGGTGCTTGTTTAGTTTTTTAGAAAAATAACACACAGGGTGATCCACACCACTTTTGTCTTCCTGAATCAATACTCCACCAACCCCTACATCACTTGCATCAACAGATAATTTAAATGATTGGCTAAAATTTGGTGCAGAAAGAACTGGTGCATTCTTAAGCATGGCCTTTAACTTGTCAAAAGATTCCTGACACTTGTCAGACCAATGAAATCTGGTTTTCTTACTCAATAAACTTGTCAAAGGTTCAGCAATTTTGGAAAAATTGGAACAAAATTTCCGATAATATCCAGCCATACCTAGAAATCGCATCAGTTGCTTTTTACAAATTGGAACTTGAAATTCAGAGATAGCTTTGACCTTAGCTTCCATAGGTTTAACTTGACCTTGTCCCACAATATGTCCTAAAAATGAGACACAAGCATGGCAAAACTCACTTTTGCTCAAATTAATTGTCAGATTCGCATCGCTGAGTCGATCAAAGAATTTTCGAATGGTTTCCAAATGATCTTCCCAGGTGTTGTTGTAGATAATGACGTCATCGATATAAGCGTCACAATTATCAAGACCAAATGTTATCATGTTCATCAGACGTTGAAACGTTGCAGGCGAATTTTTCATTCCAAACGGCATGACTTTATATTGATAAAGTCCATCTGGAGTTACAAATGCTGAAATTTCCTTTGCCCTTTCCGTCAGTGGAATTTGCCAGTATCCTTTTAAAAGGTCAAACTTGGTGACATATTCCGCATTTCCAATTTTATCAATGCAATGGTCCATTCTTGGGATTGGAAATGAATCAGTTTTGGTGACACTGTTGACTTTTCTATAGTCAGTACACATACGGAATGTATTATCTGGCTTGGGAACAAGAATACATGGTGAACTCCAGTTACTTTTACTTGGTTCTATGAAATCATTCTCCAGTAAATACTGAATTTCTTTCTTCAGATAGTTCTGTTTGAGAGGATTCATCCTATAAGGATGCTGTTTCACAGGCGCAGAATCTACAACGTCAACGTCATGATAAATTTTACTTGTTCGTGTTGGAACATCAGGAAACAAGTGCTCATATTCATGTAATAGCTGTTTTAGTTCATTTCTTTCCTGTTGTTGTAGATGTGAAAGTTTCTGGTCTAGGTTGTTCAATATTTCTGAATTCCGAAGATTGGTTATACCAGAGTCACTATAGTCTGATCGTACTCCATCGTTGATATCTTCACTGTGTGGGACAGGTACAACTAAATTAACTGAATAATTAGCTGGGCTATCTCTGTCAAAATATTCCTTTAACATATTTATATGACAAAGTTGTTTCTGTTTCCGTCTCCCAGGAGTGTTAATGATATAATTTAAGTCATTTACTTTCTTTTCAACGGTATAAGGACCATAAAATTTAGCCTGAAGAGGATTCTGAGGTATGGGAAAGAGAGCCAGAACTTTGTCACCAGGTTTAAAACTCCTTTCCTGTGAATTTCTGTCATACCTTAATTTCATTTTTGACTGGGTAGTGTGAAGATTAGTTCTTGCTACTTCACAGGCCTTTGACAACTTGTATTTGAAATCAGAGACATAATCAAGAAGATTAATCTTTGAATCTTCATTTGAAAGAAGTTTCTCTTTCAATAATTTCAATGGTCCACGGACAGTATGACCAAAAACTAGTTCAAAGGGACTAAAACCCAACGACTCTTGAACTGATTCCCTAACAGCAAACAACAACAAATGAACACCCTCATCCCAATCCTTTTCTGTATCAAAGCAATATGATCGAATCATATTCTTTAAAGTTTGATGAAATCTTTCCAAAGCACCTTGACTTTCAGGGTGATAGGCAGAAGATTTAAACTGTTGGATGCCTAATTCATGCATAACTTGTTGGAAAATTCCAGACATAAAATTTGACCCTTGATCTGACTGGACAGATTTATGGAAGGCCAACAAGTGTAAAAAACTTCACCAAAGCTTTCACAATAGTTTTAGTTTTTATATTTCTCAGAGGAATTGCCTCTGGAAATCTTGTAGATGCACACATGATGGTCAACAAGTATTGGTTGCCTAACTTGGTTTTAGGTAAAGGACCAACACAGTCTACCATTATTCTACTAAATGGTTCATCAAATGCAGGAATAGGTTGCAGATGAGAATTAGGTATCTTCTGATTGGGTTTTCCTACCATTTGACAAGTGTGACAAGATCTGCAGTATTTAGAAACATCACTTTTGAGTTTCGGCCAATAAAAATGATTCAAGATCTTGTGATAAGTCTTACGGAGTCCTAAATGACCAGCCAAAGGAGTTTCATGGGCTAAATTAAGAATTTCCTGTCGATATGACTTAGGAACAACAATTTGATAGCTCACTGACCACTCGTCACCAGCGGGTACATCAGGTGGTCTCCATTTCCTCATAAGGACCCCATTTTTCACAAAGTAACACACTGGAACTTGTGTAGCTTCAGTTTCACTAATAGCCCTCTGAAACAAACAAGATATCTCGGGATCTTACTCCTGTTTAACGACAAGGGATTGTCGTTTGTCATCCTGATTAGAACAAAGAGAATGAGTTGCCAAAAGAGGATCACTGTGATCAATACCATTTGATTGATCAATACCTGAGGAAAAAGTGACCTCATCAAAAGACTGACCAATACATGTGTCAGCTAAAGGAATAATATCCTGATCAACATCACTCTCAAGAGCTCTTTTTGCCATAGCTCTAGTAACTGCACAAGCAGGGTACAAATCAGGGATTTCAGTTTCGACAGGATCAACTTTCTGATCCAAACAAGGCTTGTCAGTTACAAGTGGATTAACCGCAACCTTATCTCCAGCTAGGTCATTGCCTAGTAATAAATGAACACCCTCTATGGGTAAAGAAGTCACTGCCCCAACAGTCACAGGTCCAGAAACTAAGTCTGATGCCAAATTTACACAATGGAGAGGAACATTTACAAAGCCGCACTCTACTCCCTGAACAAGAACACTTTCACTTGAAGAAGAATCCTCAGACAAAGGCAAAGTACCTGATAATAAAAGACTCTGAGAAACTCCAGTGTCCCTTAATATTTTAATTGGGATAGGTTTGGCAGAATCACCAATAAGTGATATAGAACCTTCTGACATGAATGGTTCATAAGCCTCTAAAATAGAATCAGACTGGGGTTTGTTTGACCCAACAAATGTATTGCTTTCAATACAAGACCGTGACGTTGACCTCGTAGAAATAAGAGCATTTGGAAAAGCTCTGTCTTTTCTCTGTTGCTTATTTTTCAACTTGAAGCAATCAGAAATAACGTGCCCTTTCGTTTTACAATAAGTGCACGTAGGAAGAGATAAGGATTTCTGATCAGTCTTATCAGATGTTTGATTCCTAACAGTTGTGCTGTTGTGAATTTTGGAAGTGCTCGAATGAGATTGAAATGGTTTTTTACCAGAAAACTGCTGAGAGGACGACTTATTGCCAAAAGAAATTTTGTGAGTCAAGGAATAATCATCAGCCATACGAGCAGCATTTTACAAATTTTCCACATTCTGCTCGTCAAGATAGGTTTTAACATCACTATGGATGCACCTCTTGAACTCTTCAATTAATACGAGCTGTCTGAGGTTATCATAAGCTTGATCAACTTTCTTGGCTGAGCACCACCTATCAAATAGTTGTTCTTTATCCCTTGCAAATTCGACATGAGTTTGTCCAGTTTCTTTTCTACAATTCCTAAACCTTTGTCGATATGCCTCTGGTACCAACTCATAAGCTTTCAAGATGTACTCCTTAACCACATCATAATCAGTGCTTTGTTGTACTGACAGTGAAATGTAGACTTCACGAGCTTTGCCAATAAGTACACTTTGTAATAACAAAGTCCAATGCTCTCTGGGCCATTTCAAGTTTTCAGCTATTTTCTCGAAATGAAGAAAGTATTTATCTACTTCTTTTTCCTGAAAAGGGGGTACTAACCTAATATATCTAGTAACATCAAAACCTGAACTTGTGTTTAAAGGAGTGGAGTGTGCTCTGTTTGCCAGTTCTAATTCTCTTAACTTAAATTGCATTTCCCTTTCTTCTCTTTGCATCTGCATTTGGATTTGTCTCTCTTCTTTCTGCATTTGTATCTGCCTCTCTTCCTTCTCTCTCTCCATCTGTATTTGCCTCTCTTCTTTCTCTCTCTCCATCTGTATCTGCCTCTCTTCTTTCTCTCTCTCCATCTGCCTCTTTTCTTTCTCTCTCTCCATCTGTATCTGCCTCTCTTCTTTCTCTCTCTCTCTGAATCTGAAGCTTTGCCAATTCTAAATCCATTTGGTTCTTTAACTCTAATTCCCTTAATTTCCTGTCAGAACCAGATACAGGCTTTCTCTTCAAACTTAAAGCACTATTTTCAAAAATTCCCTTTCCTACTAAATATTGAATTAAAATAATCTTTATTTCCTGTTTTGTCAATGATACTTTTGCCTCAGATAGACTGTATTTTCTGGCAAGCTCGAGCAACTCATCCTTTCTCATACACTCTAACCCCTCCTGGGTAGGTTTTGAAATGAAATTCTGAACATTAGATGCCATTGTAAATGCTTGTTGGTTTCGCACAACAAAAATTTATCTATTAAAAATCTTTGCCAAAGACAAAAAAAAGTTCTCCGAGACAAAATCAATATGAATTTCAAAGATAAATTTAATATCTCTAATATGCTTTAAAGAAATTCAATCCCGGATGACGAGCCCTCAATTTCTGTTACGACTCTATGGTCTAAGAAAAATGTAACAGAAAGAAAGTGAAACCAACAAATCAAGTAAAAATCAACAAGCAATTTATTACTAGATAATTAAAATGAAAAATCAAAAAGTCACTTACAGTAATGTGTTTTGAAATCCTAATAATCCAATAAGAATGATTGTTCTAATCACAAGTCCTAAATATAGAATGTTCCGAATTCACGGCTGTGTCCTTGAATGCTATGATGTGCCAATGGTCTCCAAAGTCCTGATGTACTAGAAATCTTGATGTGCTGATGTCAAAATGAAGTATTCCAAAATATCTGAATAAGTTCAGTTAAATTCCAAAATCATCAATTAAAAATCCAAAATCCAAAAGTTTATGAGCACTGTTATAATCCAATGAATATTTAAAATAATTCCTCTCTTAGAATTTGGAATGAATTTTCACAACTGTAATAGCTCTTTACAAGACTGATGGTAATGTCAAAACTGAATAAATGTCCACCAAACATGGCATATATAAAGATTGGTCACATGACAGAATGTTCTAGAATATGAGTCATCTTAATGGAATTTTTACTTGTAAACAAAATTCAACCTTGACCTTCAAATTGAGAAAACATATTGATCAAAACAACCTAATTCAAGGACACTAGTTAAACATGTTTTTCCTGATAACATTAAGATTTAAGCAAATATTAAAGTGAAGAAACATTTATAATTTCCTAAAATATTTTTAATATTATATAAACATCATACATAACACATCTTCTTAATGATTGATATTGCAACAGTCTATGACGTCTTTCTGATGATTGAATTTGCGACAGCCTATGACATCTTTCTGATGTTCGAAATTGCAACAGTCAATGACATCTTCCCGATGATTGAAATTGCAACAGTCAATGACATCTTTCTGATGATTGAAATTGTAACAGTCTATGATATCTTCTTGATGATTGAAATTGCAACAGTCAATGACATCTTCCCGATGATTGAAATTGCAACAGTCTATGACATCTTTCTGATGATTGAAATTGCAACAGTCTGAGACATCTTCTTGATGATTGAAATTGTCACAGTCAATGACATCTTTCTGATGATTGAAACATTTGTCTGATGAATGAAATTGTCACAGTCTATGACATCTTTCTGCTGTTTGAAATTATAACAGTCTAAGACATCTTCCTGATGATTGAAATTGCAACTGTCTTTGACATCTTTCTGATGATTGAGATTGCAACAGTCTATGACATATTTTTGACGTTTGAAATTGTCACAGTCTATGCAATCTTCCTGATGATTGAAATTGCAACAGACTATGACATCTTTCTGATGATTGAAATTGTCACAGTCTATGACATGTTTCTGATGACTGAAAGTGGAACAGTCTGTGACATCTTCTTGATGATTGAAATTGCGACAGTCAATGACATCTTCTTAATAATTGAAATTGCAACAGTCTATGACATCTTTCTGATGATTGAAAACATTGCAACAGTCTATGACATCTTCTTGATGATTGAAATTGAAACAGTCTATGACATCTTCGTAATGATTGAAATTGCAACAGTCTATGACATCCTTATGATGATTGAAATTCCAACAGTCTATGACATCATTTTGATGATAGAAATTGTCATTGTCTCTGACATCTTACTGATGATTGAAATTATCACAGTCTATGACATCTTTCTGGTGATTGAAATTGCAACATTCAATGACATGTTCTTGATGATTGAAATTGCAAGAGTCAATGACTTCTTTCTGATGACAGAAATTGCAACAGTCTAAGACATCTTCTTGATGATTGAAATTGTTACAGTCTATGACATCTTTCTGATAATTGAAAGCACAGTCTATGACATCTTCCTGATGACTGAAATTGCAACAGTCATTGGCATCTTCCTGATGATTCAAATTGCAACAGTCTATGACATCTTCTTAATGATTGAAATTGTAAAAGTCTAATACCTCTTCCTGATGATTGAAGTTGCAACAGCCTATGACATCTTTCTGATGATTGAAATTGCAACAATCTATGAAATATTCTTGACGATTGAAATTGTCACAGTCTATGAAATCTTCCTGATGATTGAAATTGCAAAAGTCTATGACATCTTTCTGATGATTGAAATTGTCACAGTCTATGAGATCTTTCTGATGGTTGAAAGTGGAACAGTCTATGATATCGTTCTGATGATTGAAATTGCAACACTCTAAGACATCTTCCTGATGATTGAAATTGCAACTGTCTGTGACATCGTTCTGATGATTGAAATTGCAACAGTCTATGACATATTATTGACGATTGAAATTGTCACAGTCTATGAAATCTTCCTGATGATTGAAATTGCAACAGTCTATGACATCTTTCTGATGATTGAAATTGTCACAGTCTATGACATCGTTCTGATGACTGAAAGTGGAACAGTCTATGATATCTCCTTGATGATTGAAATTGTCACAGTCTATGACATCTTCTTAATGATTGAAAATGCAACAGTCTATGACATCTTTCTCATGATTGAAATTGCAACAGTCAATGACATCCTTATGATGATTGAAATTCTAACAGTTTTTGACATCATTTTGATGATTGAAATTGTCATTGTCTCTGACATCCATCTGATGATTGAAATTGTCACAGTCCATTACATCTTCCTGATGATTGAAACTGCAACATTCAATGACATGTTCTTGATGATTCAAATTGCAAGTGTCAATGACATCTTTCTGATGATTGAAATTGCAACAGTCTCAGACATCTTCTTTATGATTGAAATTGTTACAGTCTATGACATCTTTCTGATAATTGAAAGCACAGTCTATGACATATTCTTGATGATTGAAATTGCAACAGTCATTGTCATCTTCCTGATGATTCAAATTGCAACAGTCTATGACATCTACTTAATGTTTGAAATTGTAACAGTCTAATACATCTTCCTGATGATTGAAATTGCAAAAGTCTATGACATCTTTCTGATGATTGAAATTGTCACAGTCTATGACATCTTTCTGATGATTGAAATTGTCACAGTCTATGACATCTTTCTGATGATAGAAATTGTCACAGTCTATGACATCTTTCTGATGACTGAAAGTGGAACAGAATATGACATCTTCTTGATGATTGAAATTGTCGCAGTCAATGACATCTTCTTAATGATTGAAACTGCAACAGTCTATGACATCTTTCTGATGATTGAAATTGCAACAGTCGACGACATTTTCTTGATGATTGAAATTGCAACAGTCAATGACATCTTCCTGGTGATTGAAATTGCAGCAATCAATGACAACTTTCTGATTAATGATTGAATTTGCAACATCCTATGACATCTTTCTGATGATCGAAATTGCAACAGTCTATGACATCTTTCTGATGATTGAAATTGCAACAGTCTATGACATCTTCTTGATGATTGAAATTGCAACAGTCTATGACATCTTCGTAATTATTGAAACTGCAACATTCTATGACATCCTTCTGATGATTGAAATTCCAACAGTTTTTGACATCATTTTCATGATTGAAATTGTCATTGTCTATGACATCTTTCTGATGATTGAAATTGTCACAGTACATGACATCTTCCTGATGATTGAAATTGCAACATTCAATGACACGTTCTTGATGATTGAAATTGCAAGAGTCAATGACATCTTTCTGATGATTGAAATTGCAACAGTCTAAGACATCTTCTTGATGATTGAAATTGCAACAGTCTATGACATCTTTCTGATAATTGAAAGCACAGTCTATGACGTCTTCTTAATGATTGAAATTGTAACAGTCTAATACATCTTCCTGATGATTGAAATTGCAACAGTCTATGATATCTTTCTGATGATTGAAATTGCAACAGTCTATGACATCTTTCTGATGATTGAAATTGCAACAGTCTATGAAATATTCTTGACGGTTTAAATTGTCACAGTCTATGAAATCTTCCTGATGATTGAAATTGCAAAAGTCTATGACATCTTTCTGATGATTGAAATTGTCACAGTCTATGACATCTTTCTGATGATTGAAAGTGGAACAGTCTATGACATCGTCCTGATGATTGAAATTGCAACTTTCTAAGACATCCTCCTAATGATTGAAATTGCAACTGTCTATGACATCTTTCTGATGATTGAAATTGCAACAGTCTATGACATATTCTTGACGATTGAAATTGTCACAGTCTATGACATCTTTCAGATGACTGAAAGTGGAACAGTCTATGACATCTTCTTGATGATTGAAATTGTCACAGTCAATGACATCTTCTTAATGATTGAAATTGCAACAGTCTATGACATCTTTCTGATGATTGAAATTGCAACAGTCTACGACATTTTCTTGATGATTGAAATTGCAACAGTCGAGGACATTTTGTTGATGATTGAAATTGCAACAGTCAATGACATCTTCCTGGTGATTGAAATTGCAGCAATCAATGACAACTTTCTGATTAATGATTGAATTTGCAACATCCTATGACATCTTTCTGATGATCGAAATTGCAACAGTCTATGACATCTTTCTGATGATTGAAATTGTCACAGTCTATGACATCTTTCAGATGACTGAAAGTGGAACAGTCTATGACATCTTCTTGATGATTGAAATTGTCACAGTCAATGACATCTTCTTAATGATTGAAATTGCAACAGTCTATGACATCTTTCTGATGATTGAAATTGCAACAGTCTACGACATTTTCTTGATGATTGAAATTGCAACAGTCAATGACATCTTCCTGGTGATTGAAATTGCGACAGTCAATGACATCTTTCTGATGATCGAAATTGCAACAGTCTACGAAATCTTTCTGATGACTGAAATTGCAACAGTCTATGACATCTTATTGATGATTGAAATTGCAACAGTCTATGACATCTTCGTAATAATTGAAATTGCAACAGTCTGTGACATCCTTATGATGATTGAAATTCCAACAGTTTTTGGCATCATTTTGATGATTGAAATTGTCATTCTCTATGACATCCTTCTGATGATTGAAATTGTCACAGTCCATGACATCTTCCTGATGATTGAAATTGCAACATTCAATGACATGTTCTTGATGATTCAAATTGCAAGAGTCAATGACATCTTTCTGATGATTGAAATTGCAACAGTCTCAGACATCTTCTTGATGCCTGAAATTGTTACAGTCTATGACATCTTTCTGATAATTGAAAGCACAGTCTATGACATCTTCCTGATGATTGAAATTGCAATAGTCATTGGCATCTTCGTGATGATTCAAATTGCGACAGTCTATGACATCTTCTTAATGATTGAAATTGTAACAGTCTAATACATCTTCCTGATGATTGAAATTGCAACAGTCTATGACATCTTTCTGATGATTTAAATTGCAACAGTCTGTGACATATTGTTGACGATTGAAATTGTCACAGTCTATGATATCTTCCTGATGATTGAAATTGCAAAAGTCTATGACATCTTTCTGATGATTGAAATTGTCACAGTCTATGACATCTTTCTGATGATTGAAATTGTCACAGTCTATGACATCTTTCTGATGATTGAAATTGCAACAGTCTATGACATCTTCTTGATGATTGAAAGTTCAACAGTCTATGACATCTTCTTGATGATTGAAATTGCAACAGTCTATGACATCTTTCTGATGATTGAAATTGCAACAGTCTGAGACATCTTCTTGATGATTGAAATTGTCACAGTCAATGACATCTTTCTGATGATTGAAATTGTAACAGTCTATAACATGATCTTGACGATTGAAATTGTCACAGTCTATGACATCTTTCTGATGATTGAAATTGTCACAGTCTATGACATCTTCTTGATGATTGAAATTGCGACAGTCAATGACATTTTCTTGATGATTGAAATTGCAAGAGTCAATGACATCCTTCTGATGATTGAAATTGTAACAGTCTATGACATCTTTCTGATGATTGAAATTGTCACAGCCTATTACATCTTTCCGACGATTGAAAGTGGAGTACGGGGAGGAGTTAGCATGATAAAACATATTTACGTGAAAGCAAATGATGAATATTACCAGGACAGAGATTAATGAAAAATATGTTCATTACAAACGGCCAACATCAGTGTCAATCATGATTGTACATAAATGTAGGGATATGCCATAAATCAGTTCATGCCGGTTAGAACGATGGCAGAGCAAATGCAAGACAGGTCAGGATACAATGTTCTCGAAATTCCAAATGAATATTATATTGATTGCATTTTAGAACTTGATTTAGAGATTTTTATGTACTTTAAAATATGCAAAGATTGCATATTTAGTCACAACCATCTTTTAGGTTGTCAGCGTAAACTCATTAGGTTACAGACGCTCAAGCATGTCAAAGGCAATATTTACCTACTTTCCAATTTCTTTGTACTGATAAGAAAAATCTAAGCGGATGCAAACTTTTATTTCTTTACAATTTCTCCTTTCATTTCGTCTTGAATAATATGGTTTTATTCGAACACAGGTTCCATTGATGTTTTGTTCTAACTATAAAACACTACTAAAACAATGTATATTTTCTGTTAAATCTTTGATTACATCGTTGTCCACAAACACCCATGATCATGTTGCAGAATGCCTACCACTAAAAGTTAGTTTGGTTAGGTTAGTTGCTTTCCTGTATATATTATCAATGCTGCCATATTGACTGATATCAAACAGTAACTCTAGCCACTTGTCTAATTTATCTACAGAATCATCGCGATCACTTTTTCATCTGTGAGTAACCACTTTGTGTTGTAAGTTTTTGTTAACAGAAAAGATGAACAGATGATAGTGTTGTAGTCCAAAACTTTTCTGAATTAAGTCTCTATAAGATTTAGTGCAAACACATTGTGTTCCAACAATCAGAGACTCCACAAATTATCCAATTATGCAGTTCGTTCAAATACATCAATCGTGCCTAAAACATGATTGATTTAAGTTGATTATGTTAAATGTTTACTTGTGCATCATACACTAAATAAATATACATACTATGTGTATCTACATATTCTTTTATGTTCATTTGCAGGCAGATATATGGTTGCACATTAACCAATATATATCCACTACCATGCGATCTGTTATTATATGTACTTCTAAAATCAAATCAGATATGATGTTTTGCCGTAAAAAAACGTTTTAACACTTACGTTGCTAATTTTTGTTCATGTTCTTCGTCAACGATATACTAAGTGCCTTCTGCAAACTGTTGCCTCAGTGTGAACCTTGGTAATCAACCATGTTTGTCATACCTTCTGTAGTTACTTAGATTTTTTTCTTCTATTCTTGATTTGTCAAACTTGTTTCGATTACATCCTCTGCTCTTTTTCCAAAGTATCGAAACATATTTAAATTCATTCTAGGTAAATCAAGTGTGACGGTTGTTAAATTTGCATAGGCTACTGTGTTGACGATTCTCTCTGTAATGATTTTAGTCATAACAGAAAGCGATTCCATTTTTGTTATTGTTATTTAATTATTGTGCAATTTGTTATTAAGTAATCATATCTTACTGGGAGCAAATGTTAGCATTTCGAAATCTTGATTTCCACCGTCTAGTATATCATATGTTTTTGCATGTGTTGTGTTAAATCTAAAATTCCGTGGAGGTGTGCAATGATACAGCAAGCAGTGAAGTGCTAGTATCCGAAAGTCTAATGTTTGTTACCTGCCCCTGATCTTAACTTTCTTAATTTATCGTTCAAAATACCTTTTTCAGCCGTACATTTGCCTGACCGTATGCCGTAATCACAAATATATTTCTATCAAGTAGATAGTGTAGTCATTCAACTTGGAAAGATAATCACTCCGATAGGAAACGGTGAATCAATCTTCATCTCAAATTGTTTAATAATTTATTGTTAGCATCCATTATCATCACGCCAAGTGACATGAAGGAAACTTTCTGATACAATCAATTCAATCAACATGTTTTGACTTAGATTTTAAATTGTTATATGTAAGTTTGTTCAGATCTAATGGTGGTCTGTGAATATGTGATACAATAAAATGTTGGATTAAAAATATTTCACTCATTGTGGTATCTGTTCCCGCTTGTAAGAAGTTATGTATTCAACATACATTGCTTTCCATTCTGCTAAAAGGTGTTCCAAGAAGGTACACTGCAGAGTGTGCTTGAAGCACACTGACACATAACGTCGGGCACTGCACAATGAAGGCTACGCTCCGCACATTCCATTTTGCTATATAAATAACACAAGTTTTGCTTTCTGTTTACCAAAAAATATGTAAGTATTAAAAACACTTACTCCAGTCACAATTGTAATAAACATAAACTCGTATTTAAAAAGAAGGTTGGTAAAAATCACTCAGTTTCACTGTCGGGGTTCTTCGAAAATTTTACCTTATTTCGTAGTTAGCAGAGGCATTGGTGTTTGTCTTAGATTAATCAGGATAAGTATATGCATATTAATCAAAAGTATCGTCAAGGTTATTTTAATACTGAGTGAGCAAACCATGTTTTATCAATTTTCATTCAAGTAATCAAGTGTCATGGTTCCCTGTTTTCTTCAAACTCTTCAGTTCGTCAATGTAATTGTCCGATGCCTTTGATATATATTTTTTATTAGCTCCATAGGCATCACATACTTAGAACAGATAGTTGCTTGACAGTTAGCTATTGCTTCTCCAACAATTCGTCCGTTTAATGCCAGTTATTGTGCTGTAATATGCAGCAGAGATACATGTATAACAAAATCTGCCCGTATCCCTCAAACGCAGAGAATCAGTGCCAATCAGAATAAAGATTGTGCATCTTGTACACGCCATAGCTATGCTATTTCTTTGCATTAGAGTAGTAGGAAAGACCGACCTTCTGTGCCACTTAATCCGTTCTATCCAATTCAAACCGGTTAACCAGTATTCATCCAGTTTAGCCAATTTTCACATCTAACACGGTGACCATCCACCAGTATTTTCTTTTTAAAACTCCTAGGCCGCCACCTTCCTACCGTCCAACTAACTACGGAAAATGCTAGGCCACTGGTCTTGACAAATTTATGAAAAGAAATTTAACCATATAGGCCACTGGCCATCACTATTCGATTAAAAATCCTGGGCCATTTTATGAAAAAAAAAAGGCTCACTTTTCTTCAAAAATTATGAAAAACCTGCCCTGCTAGCCTTCACAATTTTATGAAAACAACTGGGCCACCTGGCTTCAAAATATTATGGAAAGTAATCTGGGACACTGCTATTAAGAACGTGATGACAAATACCCATTGATCACTGGTCTTCAAATTGTATGATCAATCAGAGGCCACTGCCCTTCAAAATATGAAGAAAAAACCCACCAAGCCAGGGGTCTTCACACTTTTATGAACAAAGAACCCGTGGAGTCTAAATTTACAGGTTAATATGGAGTTCGATACGGCATTAAGCGTATAGTTTTATCGATCAGTTTACCCCAATGTTAAAATATAGAACAATTGGTTCTGTCGATTGATCTGTTTTTTATGAAAAAATACATGAGTAGTGATATTAATTATCATCAAAGCTATCTTAAAGTCACCCAATTTACGACATAAGATAGTTGAACCTTCCACATCCACAAAACACTGTCTGAAAATTCATATTATGTAGAAAATTATGTTAGAACGAACGCTGCTTAATTTCGTGGCAATAAAATAGACATGAATATTACTTCGTGGCTTTAATTGATCAAAGACGCGACTTTTATTGATCGATCTGCCTGTGAGAGAATATAGCACCTGTCGCTTTGGTTTTGCTTGTTTACCAGACACTGTGTGTAGAAGTAAGTGAATTTGATTTGTCAAGCTATACTAAATGTATATAGAAATAGGACACTACGAATAATTTTAAGATAGAATCTATAACTATACCTGTCTATGTGATAATTTAATTGAATGCATATGAGGATAGTTAGTCTTGATTGACCTGGCCTGAGTTCAAACTCCGCGTGGGTTTAATCCATCAAGCAGTCCAGTTAATAAAGTACGTGGCTTTCTTTATATGTCTGCTTGTGCCAGGATTTTACGGAATTATTTTATGGACTAAATAATACAAGCATATACAATCATTTTGATAGTTTGCAAAATGCGTATGTAACAGTTATTTGTCTTAGCTTGTTAACAGCCTGAGCCGTAAATATGAATCCTTATGTGGACTAGAAATTATAATAATAATAACTGAGTGGTATGGTTTTGTGATGGCACAATCGCTCTAGGTGCCAGCCTTGTTAATCAAAGGTTGTGCGATTGAAACTAGATCTGAGCCTAAAATATTTAGCATATATAACTGAGTACCACCTTACTACCTAAAGCAAAAACCGCGTGAAAAGGAAAAAAAAATACTTTCGCCAAAATAATAACAATTTCAAAGAAAAAACAAATAAAATACATACTGTAGAGGTATGGTAAGCATAAATAAAAAAGAAAAGAAAATACATACTTCTGAGGTATGAAGAAGCATGACATAGAATTTCGTGTATGCAAAACAAAACATACTACTACACAATGATGAGACATGACGCATACTCTAGTATCATTTATTTTCTTTGGTCTCAATTGTCGTGTTATTTTCGTGTTTTTGAAAATACAAGACATTTTTGTGGCTACTTGATTTCGTGGTTTTGCCTGTCAAAGTTTGCATATTTGAAGGCATTTCATTTCGAGGATTAACATCAAGAAATACCTCAAATAAAGAATACAGAAGAAAAAAACTATGAGGGCAACAAACAACGGTAATTTCAATGGTTAAATAGTACTACCACCTGTATGAGCACAAATCAAACACCCGTCAAGATAAATCACTTACACTCAACATTAACGGTAGCCGACGCAGACAACAACAATAAGCTACTAATCAGTTATTTAAATACATTTGTATGATCTCTTCCTAAAACCACTGTCCATAATGTGGCACCATGAATCACTTGGCTTAAGAGTAGTAAAAATCAACTTAGATTCCCATCGGTTTGGCTAATATCATCATTCCACATATGAACCAAACACGTAACCAGTTGCTCCTTCCTCAATGCAATTAGCAAACAATGTCAACATTTGATGTGTTCAGAGCCTATCAAAGTGCGAATATGCTAACTAAATTGTAGAACAATTGAATCATTCCTTTGTTGGAGTCAGCCAAGTATACGAACCAACTTCAACCACTAGACTTTACATAAAGCATCGTCAATGAAACTGATTGAAGCTGAATGGATAATTGCGGCTCAAACAAAAATGTATGAAAGATCGAACCTAATTATCTGTGGTTTTGAGAATATTGTACTTGTTTAATTCAACAATTTCATGATTATTTACCCTACAAACATTTGTGTGTACCAGTAAGCTTGAGTAATGCGATGTTGATTCAGTGGTTTTGTATGATAATCAGTGAGGTGTGAGCTTCAATACTGTGTCGTAATTAGTTTATATAAATCCACGAAAACTGGTACCCCGCGAACATTAGTGATACTACAGTAATCTGGTGCATCGTAAAACAAGGAGGTCAAAATTTTGATAGCGGAAAGTAGGAAAAAAGATCTGCAAAGAAATGGGACCTATTTCAGTGGGTAAGTGTTTTCTTTCATGTGTCTATCCACAGCCAACAAGTTTTAGGTAGTAATATGTGCATAGATCTTTAGATTCACTGCATAACGATATTGAAAATAATACAATTTAGATATACGCACTGGCTTTTTATCCTGTGCTGTTTAGGTGCATAGTAGGTGTAGGTGTCCTATGACTTTTCTTAAAATTTGAAGATCACTGCCGTTGGTCCTTTTTCATAACCCTTGAAGACAAGGGGCTAAATTTTTCCATAAAATGTGAAGACCAGTAATCTTACAAGCTGCACGTTATATCACCTTTTGTGTCCTCAGACATAGGACCCAATTTTGATTGACACTTGTGTGCTACAATACTGTTTTTCTGTACCTTGACATATCATGCAAATTAAAATCATGTTATTATTTAAACCTGTGTATTGCATTCCTGTTTTACACTGTAATGTAGTTTACACTACAAAACCAATTTCACAATTCACAACCGATCACTTCCCCCAAGTACCACTCTTGTTTTCTAATATATATATATATATATATATATATATATATATATATATATATATATATATATATATATATATATATATATATATATATATATGTGTGTGCGTGTGTGTGTGTGTAGATAGATAGATAGATAGATAGATAGATATTAAGATTGTTTATGAAGTTTCAGAGAGTACTGAGATTTTGGAACGTTATAATCGAGAAATGTTATATCCAGATTCTTTATTTTTTTTAATGTTTATGTACTTGTCCATGTTGCTGACAGTTGGAAACAATTTATACTATTATTATTACTGTCAGAACTCGGATGTAATGGTAATACAATTTTCAAAAAAAACCCAATACATTTGTATAAATACATGTTCTCCTGAAGAAAAAAAGAAAGATAAATCAGTAAGTTTTACAATCTGACGAAAGTATCAACATACTTGTACATGTATAAGCCGGTGAATCAGAAAAAAACACTTTAATATGAAAACGTCTTTGTTCAATAAATTAATGACTAGTAAATTATTCCTTTATTTATTTGGATGGAAAGATATTGTCAGTAATCATGTGTTTTCTATTAATCTGAAAATAGTTACTCAAGTATTTCTGCCGAAATTTATTTTTGATCCGTCTTTCCTTTTTATCTCACCTCCACCAAAGGACGGTCGATTTTTAATCAAAGACTCTAAAGCCATCATGTACCACATTTGATCCCTTTATTACTTATAACACCTCAAAAAAATCCTCCATTTGGCATAAACTCTCCAGATTATAACAATAATGTAATCAATTAACAAGTTGGTGTGTACACATTTTAACCTTAATCCATTACTCAGCCACGCATCATTGCATCGGTTGGAACCACTGCTGACACAGTTCATGTTATCAGGAGACTAGTTCTGGTTGGTTTCTGTAATGCATACCTTTTTGTGTGATATTCCCATAATTGTGTGTTTCACATGGTAGTGCACTTAGGATTGGTGATCTTATCAGCAGTATTAATAATGCTGTCACTTAACGATCTAGTGGAGATGGGGAAACAGTTTGGTTATGAGGAGAAGTTCCTTCGATAATTTGTTCAAGAGGAGCATCCTCGGGAAAGGGACCAGAGATTAAAGAAGTGATATAGAAACCGAAAAGTTAGAGATAGAGTGGCAGGCGGAAAGGGAAAGAAGGGAATTTGAGGAAAGAAAGATAACATTTGAGAAGGAGAAGATAGAATTAGAAGAGCCAGCTAAGGAAAGAAAGATAACATTTGAGAATGAGTAGATAAAATTAGAAAAGAAAGCTGAGAAAAGGAAGATAATATTTGAGACGGAGAAGATAGAATTAGAGAAGCAGGCAGAGAAAGAAAGGATAAGGTAGGAAAGGGAAAGAATAGAACAGGTAAGAGAACTAGGGGAAAGGAAGTTAGAGAGGCAGAAACAAGCCAAGTTAGAAGCCATGGTGTTAGAAGACAGGAATATGGATACGGAGCATAAAAGGAAATTTGAGTTATTACAACATGAAAAAAGAGTGTGAACAAGACTCTAACTCGAGCAAGTTAAGAGGTCCAAAATTACCTCTGTTTGAGGACGATAGGGATAATATGGACAGTTATTTACACAGGTTTAAACGATGTGCTACTGTCCATAAGTGGAGAAAGGATGATTGGTCCCTCCATCTCAGCACGCTGCTAAAAGGTAAAGCGCTGAATGTGTATCCGCGTCTACCTGTGAACAACGCGCTAAATTATGACGGGCTAAGAGCGGCACTCCCTAAGAGATACGAGTTAACTGAGCAAGGGTTCTGCAAGAAGTTTAAGTATACTAAACCCGAGAGGAGCGAAACATTCACCCAATTCGTCAGTAGGACGGAAAATTATTTACAGCGGTGGATTGAATGCGGAATGATAGAAGAAACGTTCGGGGGTCTTACAGATCTTTTACTCAGGGGCCAGTTGTTAACCACTTGTGGTAAGGAGTTGTATCTGTTTCTGTAGGAAACGTTATTCACAAATATCTTTGACGTGGCTACACAGGCAGACTATTACGCCCAGGCTCATTGAGGTACCCAGAATGTGGTCCCAAGAGACAATAAATCAGGAAACCATCCTAAAGACCAGAGATCCAGAGAACCCGAGAAAACTGGTACTAATAAAGGTGGAAATATTCAATCTGGAAAGGGGGCAAATCGTAAGGATAGACAATGTTATACATGCAAGGAGTGGGGCCACATCTCACCCGATTGTCCGAAGCGAAAGCGTTTTGTCCAAAGAGTAGCGGTTGATATTGAAAGCAGGGGTGGTCAGAAGGCGACAAGCACGATGATTTTCCACGGGATAATTCGAGAGCTAAAAACGCGAGTACGGTATACGAGTACGCGGCGCGTGCGCAGATCAGTCGTGATGTTATTCAGTCGATCTTCACTTGTCTTTTTCCCGAGGAGAGTGTACCGACAGCTGGTGATACCGCCAACGGTCTAGAAGTTAGTTTAATACGCAACATCGGGTGTATGGGCGTCGTGGTAAAGCGGAGTCTCGTTAGGTATGACCAAATGCTTGGTTGGAAATCCCCGCGTAAGTTTTTAGATCAAACGATTGATCGCGTTCCAGTCAAGAGAATAGAAATCGAGACGCCTTTCCTGGCCGGAACAGTCGAAGCGCTGTGTATGGACAATCCCATATATGACTTAACGACTGGAAATGTCGAGGGCTTCAGACTCCCAACGATGTCCGATTTTCGGTTTGCCATTATACAAGCGGTAGAAACTAGGTCGCAGACGTGGACGGGGAAACAACCGTTGTGTAAGTTGAAAGTTTCGAAAGCCGTGACTGATATCTCGCGCAATGAATTTATGCGTGAACGAGGTCATGACGCGTCATTGAGCGCGACCACGGAGAGGATTGTGTCTGGTACCGTGAAAATTTTTAAAGGCGGGGCAAGTTTGAAACTGACACGCAGGGAAGGGTTAATGTAGAGGCAATTTACCTCGTCAAAGGATAAACAATTCTTTCAACTTATTGTCTCATAGAAATTCATGCCCCATCTACATAGAATGGAGCACGAATCCAGTAGGGTAGATCACTTGAGTAGGAAAAAAAAAGAAGACAGACAAGGTGTTAGCCGAATTATTTTGGCCCCTAGCGTGAAGAGCGACATATCACGATTCTGTCGATCGTGCGATGTCTGCCATAAAACAGTAGTAAAAAGGGTATTGAATGTAGTATCTACTGCGGTCATAGAAGACGAGTCAAGCTACGGACCGAAATTAGACCCCAGTACAGAAATTCCCCCTGAGAACACCATGGGGCTGGGAGAAGAAGAAGTAGAATTGGTCAATGTGTGCCCAAAGTTACCTGAAGGTCAGTGTTGACAAATCACGGAGATGTTGAGTAAGTACCCAGATATATTTACAGACAGACCAGGCCATACTGGGTTAATAAAACATGAAATAAACTAACGTACCTCAGAGCCAATCAGAAATAAAGGATATCCCATACCCTTTAATGCACGGGAGACGATCGATGAGGACGTAGCTACAATGCTAGACCTGGTAGTGGTTGATCCCTCAAACTCTCTGTACTTGTCCACAGTGGTATTGGTCAGAAAGATAGATGGAACACACCGCTTTTGTATAGACTTTCGTCAATTGACCAAAGTCATTGTTTTTTATGCAGAACCGATGCTAGATATGGATGGTTTGTTTTCAAAATTGGCAGGGCACCAATATATTTCAAAGTTAGATCTCAACAAAGGATATTCGCAGGTGTCCATCGTTGATATTTCCACGGAATTGTGTGTACTTAATGTCAATGCATTATATATAAACGAAAATGTACTCCGGTTTCGCTCCCGCGTACAGCGTTACCCGCGGATGGTCAATTTGTTGGGTTTAGTTATTTCAAAATACAGAGTTCGGTTCATCCAATACTGCACGAGCAAAGTGCCTGCAGTGAGAAATCCGTTAATTTCGAGTTCTCTGACTGTGGATTTTCACTACAACCAGGGTATTTATAGAGTAAATTCTCGTTGTCTTATCACAAAACAACGCGTTTTGTCAGGAAGCTGTCCACTAAACGGGAGCAATCTTCAGCTGTAGAGGTATGTAAAATATAAATTCTATTCTTTCTTGCTATCCGTTTTATATGATAGAATTGTTTTTTGGATTTAATGTTCGGGATTTTATTCTACATTTTACAGAGAGTCAGATCTATGTCACGTAACGCCATGCTATCAGATAGACTATAGTCTTGTTCGAGTTAGCCATTTTTATAACTGAACAGAAACATTGAATTTATTTGTACGTTGCATGCATTAAATAATGAGTAATGTTTGAGTTCTTATAATTCAGTAAGATTATTCTTGTCGGATACAGATTCATCTACAAACATGGTTATTATAATAATAATCTCGTACAGTAGTTCCGATGAAATGATTTAATGTGTAACAAAGCAAATTCATGTGCGCGCGTGAGTAATGTATATTGCTGTATTCGTACTTAATCGTGTGTCATGTATTGCATGGCTAAGTCATTATATTTTTAGCTGTTTTGATGAGGAGTCGTAGAACTCTGTTGGGTTTCGTGCAACCTGGAAGCAGAGGTCGATGGTGACGTTGGCTCGGAGGACGGTATTTGTTCAGTCGTAGTGAGAGACCAAAGAATCGGGATCAGCGCCTTTGTATGGAATAGAGAGGCTCTTGAGCGATCCTTGGGATGCATATGTTCCATTGTTGAATCAATATTATTTAACATCACTACATGAGTGAAATCAACAATTCAATATTGCTATATAAGTGAAAATCGATAATGCCAACATCCTTCTTGTGGGTGATACATACATTATTCATATTTTTATACAAATTCTATACATTGATCATCTTTGGTGACAGAATTATACATTCTTCATATTTGTGTATAAACTACATATATATATATATATATATATATATATATATATATATATATATATATATATATATATATATATATATATTGATCATCCACGGTGATAGATCCAAATATCAATCATATTTGTTTATAAGTCAATACTTTGATTCTTGTTTGATTACTCGTTGGAGTTACAAGTTCTGATTAGTTCCTTTTAGGAACGATATTATTTCCTTATATCAGTTGTTGAACTCCGTGCGCATCATTCTGTTATGCGCATGAGTATGGTGTCAGATTCATTCATCGTTCAACTACATTATAAATAAAAAACTCATTCACAAAATTGCTATCAGTGTCTTTGCTGAATCCAATCCCAACCCGGCTTCTTCATTATATATATATATATATATATATATATATATATATATATATATATATATATATATATATAGATAGATAGATAGATAGATAGATAGATAGATAGATAGATAGATAGATAGATAGATAGATAGATAGATAGATAGATATTCTCCGTTAGTTTATAAAGCATATCTTGAACCGCATACTGTATTCCTTGTATAGGTCAATTGATTTGTGTTGTACTGAGACTGTGTATACCTTTCACTAAGTGAAGAAACTCTTAGTAACATAATCGTTCCTTCAAACACATTCAGAGATTTACCTCTCTTGTTCATACCGCTTGAAGTATTGTGCCATTTTGTATCAAAAAAGAAACTTCAGTTATTACTATTTTGTGTTCGCTAAGTTGTTGTCATTGTCTGACTGTACTAATAAGTATTATTGG
Organism: Margaritifera margaritifera; assembly: GCA_029931535.1. Classification (NCBI taxonomy): domain Eukaryota; kingdom Metazoa; phylum Mollusca; class Bivalvia; order Unionida; family Margaritiferidae; genus Margaritifera; species Margaritifera margaritifera. The sequence continues at coordinate 57,808 of JAQPZY010000533.1, read as the reverse complement.
TGGCGCAATAATACTATCGATATTGACTAATATTAGAGTAGCAGATTAAATGATTGAACTAGAGTTTGAATTTCTCTAAGTGTCTTCATGATTGTTTGTATTTGCCAGTTTAAGTAACTTTGATCACACTAGTATACAATCCAAACTTGTAATCGAAAACTTTCATGTTAATCTCATGAAATAACTCTATCATATATCTGAAAACTTACTAATTCAATATAATGTAGCTCTGTGGTATTATTTAAAAATAAAATAAAATTAGTGTCATGCTTTGCTAATTGACTTCAAAGTGTGAGTCTTCTAGTATTTTATCCAGAACATTGTCGTCTCTGAAGGAACATCTTATCCCTACTCCGAATGGTACTACACAAAATATTAACGTAATCTAAACCGTTTTAAAATTTTATTTATAATAGTCTTGTATCCTTATACGGGATTTTAACAGATTACAAATATATATATATATATATATATATATATATATATATATATATATATATATATATATATATATATATATATATATATACATATATATATATTGGTTTTCTCACATATATACACACTCTCTCTCTCTCTCATGTGGTTTGTTTGTTTTGCTTAATTTGTTCATTAATGTTTTCTTGATGTTGAAATTCAAGGAGAAATCTATCAGAACAACGGGATAGAGAACATGTTGGTGGTTAAATTAATTACCAGAATATTTTTCCAATGCAATTAAATTCAAAACAACATTTGTATCATTCGAAAGGCAAAAGGTAAGAAAGAACAGAAAACAAAATGAAAGACAGCAAAACAAGTGCTAGAAATTACTTTATTTTGAAGACTGTGAAAGAGCTCATATCACTGTTACAGAAAGATAAGGAGGCTAAGCATGGATGTATGTATTTATGCATTCATGTATCTATGTACTTATGTATGTATCTTTGTACGTATCTATGCATGGATTGATGGATAGATGTGTAGCTGTATATTTTAATTTATCTCCGGCGTTTTTTTTTTTTTTTTTTTTTTTTTTTTTTTATTCCAATAATACAAATTATTTTGTTCATGCTAATAATAATAGCAAACATGAGCTATTTATGACTCAAAATTGTGTTTCTATATCGACATTATCCTATTTTGTTTCATTTCCATTTCTTCAATGCACTTGTTGTGATTTCTGATTATTTGCTCGATATTACAATTACTTCCTAGAGCAAAATGGAACAAATGTAAATATTTTTATAGTAGACCCTCAAACCAAGTAAGTAAATTGAGTCGCCTTGACGTAATAAATTCCATTTGAGATCTTTGTTGTTAGTCTCCTTAAATTGAACAGTTTGAAATCAGCCTAGTATCTGATGTCGATTCCATCGTCATAGTCACGGAAGGCATCTGTAAGCATGGCAGAGAACATCATACTGAAGAGTGTTGGGGACAACACTCAACCTTGCTTCACTATATTGGTGATTGGGAATGGCCCCGATGACGCTGACATTCACGATGCGAGCGAACAAGCCATCATGGAATTGTCGAACAATTCCAATGAATTTGTCTGGGCAATCACATTTTGCCATGATCTTCCAGAAACCCCAACGCCTGACTGTGTCAACGAGCTTTGTCAGGTCGACTCAAGTCGTGTATAGGTTGGAGATCTGTTACTGCTATTTTTCCTGGAGTTGACGAGCTGTAAGCACTATGTCTGTGGTCCCTCGTCCTTTCCTGAAGCCACACTGAATTTCAAGCAGGAGCCTTGGATCCATGTGATCCATGTATTGTTATAATCTGGAGAGTTTATGCCAAATGGAGGATGTTTTTTGTGGTGTTATAAGTAATAAAGTGATCAAATGTGGTCCATGATGGCTTTAGATTCTTTGATGGAGGTGAGATAAAAAGGAAAGACGGGTCAAAAAATGATTTCGGCAGAAATACTTGAGTAACTATTTTCAGATTAATAGAAAACACATGACTACTGACAATATCTTTCCATCCAAATTAATAAATGACTTGTTTATTAGTCATTAATTTATTGAACAAAGACGTTTTCATTTTTAAGTGTTTTTTTTTCTGATTCACCGGTTGATACATGTACAAGTATGTTGATACTTTCATCAGATGGAAAAACTTACTGATTTATCTTATTCTTTTCTCTTCAGGAGAACATGTATTTATACAAATGTATGTTGTTTTTTGAAAATTGTATTACCATTACATTCGAGTTCTGACAGTAATAATAATAGTATAAATTGTTTCCAACTGTCAGCAACATGGACAAGTACATAACATTTAAAAAATAAAGAATCTGGATATAACATTTCTCGATTATAACGTTCCAAAATCCCAGTACTCTCTGAAACTTTATAAACAATCTTTATATATATATATATATATATATATATATTAGAAAACAAGAATGGTACTTGGGGGAAGTGGTCGTTTGTGAATTGTGAAATTGGTTTTGTAGTGTAAACTACATTACAGTGTAAAACAGGAATGCAATACACAGGTTTAAATAATAACATGATTTTAATTTGCATGATATGTCAAAGTACAGAAAAACAGTATTGTAGCACACGAGCGTCAATCAAAAAACTATCTCGAATTGGGTCCTATGTCTGAGGACACAAAAGGTGATATAACGTGCAGCTTGTAAGATTACTGGTCTTCACATTTTATGGAAAAATTTAGCCCCTTGTCTTCAAGGGTTATGAAAAAGGACCAACAGCAGTGATCTTCAAATTTTAAGAAAAGTCATAGGACACCTACACCTACTATGCACCTAAACAGCACAGGATAAAAAGCCAGTGCGTATATCTAAATTGTATTATTTTCAATATCGTTATGCAGTGAATCTAAAGATCTATGCACATATTACTACCTAAAACTTGTTGGCTGTGGATAGACACATGAAAGAAAACACTTACCCACTGAAATAGGTCCCATTTCTTTGCAGATCTTTTTTCCTACTTTCCGCTATCAAAATTTTGACCTCCTTGTTTTACGATGCACCAGATTACTGTAGTATCACTAATGTTCGCAGGGTACCAGTTTTCGTGGATTTATATAAACTAATTACGACACGGTATTGAAGCCCACACCTCACTGATTTTCATACAAAACCACTGAATCAACATCGCATTACTCAAGTTTACTGGTACACACAAATGTTTGTAGGGTAAATAATCATGAAATTGTTGAATTAAACAAGTACAATATTCTCAAAACCACAGATAATTAGGTTCAATCTTTCATACATTTTTGTTTGAGCCGCAATTATCCATTCAGCTTCAATCAGTTTCATTGACGATGCTTTATGTAAAGTCTAGTGGTTGAAGTTGGTTCGTATACTTGGCTGACTCCAACAAAGGAATGATTCAATTGTTCTACAATTTAGTTAGCATATTCGCACTTTGATAGGCTCTGAACACATCAAATGTTGACATTGTTTGCTAATTGCATTGAGGAAGGAGCAACTGGTTACGTGTTTGGTTCATATGTGGAATGATGATATTAGCCAAACCGATGGGAATCTAAGTTGATTTTTACTACTCTTAAGCCAAGTGATTCATGGTGCCACATTATGGACAGTGGTTTTAGGAAGAGATCATACAAATGTATTTAAATAACTGATTAGTAGCTTATTGTTGTTGTCTGCGTCGGCTACCGTTAATGTTGAGTGTAAGTGATTTATCTTGACGGGTGTTTGATTTGTGCTCATACAGGTGGTAGTACTATTTAACCATTGAAATTACCGTTGTTTGTTGCCCTCATAGTTTTTTTCTTCTGTATTCTTTATTTGAGGTATTTCTTGATGTTAATCCTCGAAATGAAATGCCTTCAAATATGCAAACTTTGACAGGCAAAACCACGAAATCAAGTAGCCACAAAAATGTCTTGTATTTTCAAAAACACGAAAATAACACGACAATTGAGACCAAAGAAAATAAATGATAATAGAGTATGCGTCATGCCTCATCATTGTGTAGTAGTATGTTTTGTTTTGCATACACGAAATTCTATGTCATGCTTCTTCATACCTCAGAAGTATGTATTTATTTTCTTTTTTTTTTATGCTTACCATACCTCTACAGTATGTATTTTATTTGTTTTTTCTTTGAAATTGTTATTATTTTGGCGAAAGTATTTTTTTTCCTTTTCACGCGGTTTTTGCTTTAGGTAGTAAGGTGGTACTCAGTTATATATGCTAAATATTTTAGGCTCAGATCTAGTTTCAATCGCACAACCTTTGATTAACAAGGCTGGCACCTAGAGCGATTGTGCCATCACAAAACCATACCACTCAGTTATTATTATTATAATTTCTAGTCAACATAAGGATTCATATTTACGGCTCAGGCTGTTAACAAGCTAAGACAAATAACTGTTACATACGCATTTTGCAAACTATCAAAATGATTGTATATGCTTGTATTATTTAGTCCATAAAATAATTCCGTAAAATCCTGGCACAAGCAGACATATAAAGAAAGCCACGTACTTTATTAACTGGACTGCTTGATGGATTAAACCCACGCGGAGTTTGAACTCAGGCCAGGTCAATCAAGACTAACTATCCTCATATGCATTCAATTAAATTATCACATAGACAGGCATAGTTATAGATTCTATCCTAAAATTATTCGTAGTGTCCTATTTCTATATACATTTAGTATAGCTTGACAAATCAAATTCACTTACTTCTACACACAGTGTCTGGTAAACAAGCAAAACCAAAGCGACAGGTGCTATATTCTCTCACAGGCAGATCGATCAATAAAAGTCGCGTCTTTGATCAATTAAAGCCACGAAGTAATATTCATGTCTATTTTATTGCCACGAAATTAAGCAGCGTTCGTTCTAACATAATTTTCTACATAATATGAATTTTCAGACAGTGTTTTGTGGATGTGGAAGGTTCAACTATCTTATGTCGTAAATTGGGTGACTTTAAGATAGCTTTGATGATAATTAATATCACTACTCATGTATTTTTTCATAAAAAACAGATCAATCGACAGAACCAATTGTTCTATATTTTAACATTGGGGTAAACTGATCGATAAAACTATACGCTTAATGCCGTATCGAACTCCATATTAACCTGTAAATTTAGACTCCACGGGTTCTTTGTTCATAAAAGTGTGAAGACCCCTGGCTTGGTGGGTTTTTTCTTCATATTTTGAAGGGCAGTGGCCTCTGATTGATCATACAATTTGAAGACCAGTGATCAATGGGTATTTGTCATCACGTTCTTAATAGCAGTGTCCCAGATTACTTTCCATAATATTTTGAAGCCAGGTGGCCCAGTTGTTTTCATAAAATTGTGAAGGCTAGCAGGGCAGGTTTTTCATAATTTTTGAAGAAAAATGAGCCGGTTTTTTTTTCATAAAATGGCCCAGGATTTTTAATCGAATAGTGATGGCCAGTGGCCTATATGGTTAAATTTCTTTTCATAAATTTGTCAAGACCAGTGGCCTAGCATTTTCCGTAGTTAGTTGGACGGTAGGAAGGTGGCGGCCTAGGAGTTTTAAAAAGAAAATACTGGTGGATGGTCACCGTGTTAGATGTGAAAATTGGCTAAACTGGATGAATACTGGTTAACCGGTTTGAATTGGATAGAACGGATTAAGTGGCACAGAAGGTCGGTCTTTCCTACTACTCTAATGCAAAGAAATAGCATAGCTATGGCGTGTACAAGATGCACAATCTTTATTCTGATTGGCACTGATTCTCTGCGTTTGTGGGATACGGGCAGATTTTGTTATACATGTATCTCTGCTGCATATTACAGCACAATAACTGGCATTAAACGGACGAATTGTTGGAGAAGCAATAGCTAACTGTCAAGCAACTATCTGTTCTAAGTATGTGATGCCTATGGAGCTAATAAAAAATATATATCAAAGGCATCGGACAATTACATTGACGAACTGAAGAGTTTGAAGAAAACAGGGAACCATGACACTTGATTACTTGAATGAAAATTGATAAAACATGGTTTGCTCACTCAGTATTAAAATAACCTTGACGATACTTTTGATTAATATGCATATACTTATCCTGATTAATCTAAGACAAACACCAATGCCTCTGCTAACTACGAAATAAGGTAAAATTTTCGAAGAACCCCGACAGTGAAACTGAGTGATTTTTACCAACCTTCTTTTTAAATACGAGTTTATGTTTATTACAATTGTGACTGGAGTAAGTGATTTTAATGCTTACATATTTTTGGGTAAACAGAAAGCAAAACTTGTGTTATTTATATAGCAAAATGGAATGTGCGGAGCGTAGCCTTCATTGTGCAGTGCCCGACGTTATGTGTCAGTGTGCTTCAAGCACACTCTGCAGTGTACCTTCTTGGAACACCTTTTAGCAGAATGAAAAGCAATGTATGTTGAATACATAACTTCTTACAAGCGGGAACAGATACCACAATGAGTGAAATATTTTTAATCCAACATTTTATTGTATCACATATTCACAGACCACCATTAGATCTGAACAAACTTACATATAACAATTTAAAATCTAAGTCAAAACATGTTGATTGAATTGATTGTATCAGAAAGTTTCCTTCATGTCACTTGGCGTGATGATAATGGATGCTAACAATAAATTATTAAACAATTTGAGATGAAGATTGATTCACCGTTTCCTATCGGAGTGATTATCTTTCCAAGTTGAATGACTACACTATCTACTTGATAGAAATATATTTGTGATTACGGCATACGGTCAGGCAAATGTACGGCTGAAAAAGGCATTCTGAACGATAAATTAAGAAAGTTAAGATCAGGGGCAGGTAACAAACATTAGACTTTCGGATACTAGCACTTCACTGCTTGCTGTATCATTGCACACCTCCACGGAATTTTAGATTTAACACAACACATGCAAAAACATATGATATACTAGACGGTGGAAATCAAGATTTCGAAATGCTAACATTTGCTCCCATTAAGATATGATTACTTAATAACAAATTGCACAATAATTAAATAACAATAACAAAAATGGAATCGCTTTCTGTTATGACTAAAATCATTACAGAGAGAATCATCAACACCGTAGCCTATGCAAATTTAACAACCGTCACACTTGATTTACCTAGAATGAATTTAAATATGTTTCGATACTTTGGAAAAAGAGCAGAGGATGTAATCGAAACAAGTTTGACAAATCAAGAATAGAAGAAAAAAATCTAAGTAACTACAGAAGGTATGACAAACATGGTTGATTACCAAGGTTCACACTGAGGCAACAGTTTGCAGAAGGCACTTAGTATTTCGTTGATGAAGAACATGAACAAAAATTAGCAACGTAAGTGTTAAAACGTTTTTTTACGGCAAAACATCATATCTGATTTGATTTTAGAAGTACACATAATAACAGATCGCATGGTAGTGGATATATATTGGTTAATGTGCAACCATATATCTGCCTGCAAATGAACATAAAAGAATATGTAGATACACATAGTATGTATATTTATTTAGTGTATGATGCACAAGTAAACATTTAACATAATCAACTTAAATCAATCATGTTTTAGGCACGATTGATGTATTTGAATGAACTGCATAATTGGATAATTTGTGGAGTCTCTGATTGTTGGAACACAATGTGTTTGCACTAAATCTTATAGAGACTTAATTCAGAAAAGTTTTGGACTACAACACTAGCATCTGTTCATCTTTTCTGTTAACAAAAACTTACAACACAAAGTGGTTACTCACAGATGAAAAAGTGATCGCGATGATTCTGTAGATAAATTAGACAAGTGGCTAGAGTTACTGTTTGATATCAGTCAATATGGCAGCATTGATAATATATACAGGAAAGCAACTAACCTAACCAAACTAACTTTTAGTGGTAGGCATTCTGCAACATGATCATGGGTGTTTGTGGACAACGATGTAATCAAAGATTTAACAGAAAATATACATTGTTTTAGTAGTGTTTTATAGTTAGAACAAAACATCAATGGAACCTGTGTTCGAATAAAACCATATTATTCAAGACGAAATGAAAGGAGAAATTGTAAAGAAATAAAAGTTTGCATCCGCTTAGATTTTTCTTATCAGTACAAAGAAATTGAAAAGTAGGTAAATATTGCCTTTGACATGCTTGAGCGTCTGTAACCTAATGAGCTTACGCTGACAACCTAAAAGATGGTTGTGACTAAATATGCAATCTTTGCATATTTTAAAGTACATAAAAATCTCTAAATCAAGTTCTAAAATGCAATCAATATAATATTCATTTGGAATTTCGAGAACATTGTATCCTGACCTGTCTTGCATTTGCTCTGCCATCGTTCTAACCGGCATAAACTGATTTATGGCATATCCCTACATTTATGTACAATCATGATTGACACTGATGTTGGCCGTTTGTAATGAACATATTTTTCATTAATCTCTGTCCTGGTAATATTCATCATTTGCTTTCACGTAAATATGTTTTATCATGCTAACTCCTCCCCGTACTCCACTTTCAATCGTCGGAAAGATGTAATAGGCTGTGACAATTTCAATCATCAGAAAGATGTCATAGACTGTTACAATTTCAATCATCAGAAAGATGTCATTGACTCTTGCAATTTCAATCATCAAGAAAATGTCATTGACTGTCGCAATTTCAATCATCAAGAAGATGTCATAGACTGTGACAATTTCAATCATCAGAAAGATGTCATAGACTGTGACAATTTCAATCGTCAAGATCATGTTATAGACTGCTACAATTTCAATCATCAGAAAGATGTCATTGACTGTGACAATTTCAATCATCAAGAAGATGTCTCAGACTGTTGCAATTTCAATCATCAGAAAGATGTCATAGACTGTTGCAATTTCAATCATCTAGAAGATGTCATAGACTGTTGAAATTTCAATCATCAAGAAGATGTCATAGACTGTTGCAATTTCAATCATCAGAAAGATGTCATAGACTGTGACAATTTCAATCATCAGAAAGATGTCATAGACTGTGACAATTTCAATCATCAGAAAGATGTCATAGACTTTTGCAATTTCAATCATCAGGAAGATATCATAGACTGTGACAATTTCAATCGTCAACAATATGTCACAGACTGTTGCAATTTACATCATCAGAAAGATGTCATAGACTGTTGCAATTTCAATCATCAGGAAGATGTATTAGACTGTTACAATTTCAATCATTAAGAAGATGTCATAGACTGTTGCAATTTGAATCATCACGAAGATGCCAATGACTATTGCAATTTCAATCATCAGGAAGATGTCATAGACTGTGCTTTCAATTATCAGAAAGATGTCATAGACCGTAACAATTTCAGTCATCAAGAAGATGTCTGAGACTGTTGCAATTTCAATCATCAGAAAGATGTCATTGACTCTTGCAATTTGAATCATCAAGAACATGTCATTGAATGTTGCAATTTCAATCATCAGGAAGATGTAATGGACTGTGACAATTTCAATCATCAGAAGGATGTCATAGAGAATGACAATTTCAATCATCAAAATGATGTCAAAAACTGTTGGAATTTCAATCATCATAAGGATGTCACAGACTGTTGCAATTTCAATTATTACGAAGATGTCATAGACTGTGACAATTTCAATCATCAAGAAGATGTCATAGACTGTTGCAATTTCAATCATCAGAAAGATTTCGTAGACTGTTGCAATTTCGATCATCAGAAAGATGTCATTGACTGTCGCAATTTCAATCACCAGGAAGATGTCATTGACTGTTGCAATTTCAATCATCAAGAAAATGTCGTAGACTGTTGCAATTTCAATCATCAGAAAGATGTCATAGACTGTTGCAATTTCAATCATTAAGAAGATGTCATTGACTGTGACAATTTCAATCATCAAGAAGATGTCATAGACTGTTCCACTTTCAGTCATCTGAAAGATGTCATAGACTGTGACAATTTCAATCATCAGAAAGATGTCATAGACTGTTGCAATTTCAATCATCAGGAAGATTTCATAGACTGTGACAATTTCAATCGTCAAGAATATGTCATAGACTGTTGCAATTTCAATCATCAGAAAGATGTCATAGACAGTTGCAATTTCAATCATTAGGAGGATGTCTTAGAATGTTGCAATTTCAATCATCAGGACGATGTCATAGACTGTTCCACTTTCAATCATCAGAAAGATGTCATAGACTGTGACAATTTCAATCATCAGAAAGATGTCATAGACTTTTGCAATTTCAATCATCAGGAAGATTTCATAGACTGTGACAATTTAAACCGTCAAGAATATTTCATAAAATTCAACCTTGACCTTCAAATTGAGAAAACATATTGATCAAAACAACCTAATTCAAGGACACTAGTTAAACATGTTTTTCCTGATAACATTAAGATTTAAGCAAATATTAAAGTGAAGAAACATTTATAATTTCCTAAAATATTTATAATATTATATAAACATCATACATAACACATCTTCTTAATGATTGATATTGCAACAGTCTATGACGTCTTTCTGATGATTGAATTTGCGACAGCCTATGACATCTTTCTGATGTTCGAAATTGCAACAGTCAATGACATCTTCCCGATGATTGAAATTGCAACAGTCAATGACATCTTTCTGATTATTGAAATTGCAACAGTCTATGATATCTTCTTGATGATTGAAATTGCAACAGTCAATGACATCTTCCCGATGATTGAAATTGCAACAGTCTATGACATCTTTCTGATGATTGAAATTGCAACAGTCTAAGACATCTTCTTGATGATTGAAATTGTCACAGTCAATGACATCTTTCTGATGATTGAAACATTTGTCTGATGAATGAAATTGTCACAGTCTATGACATCTTTCTGCTGTTTGAAATTATAACAGTCTAAGACATCTTCCTGATGATTGAAATTGCAACTGTCTTTGACATCTTTTTGATGATTGAGATTGCAACAGTCTATGACATATCCTTGACGTTTGAAATTGTCACAGTCTATGCAATCTTCCTGATGATTGAAATTGCAACAGACTATGACATCTTTCTGATGATTGAAATTGTCACAGTCTATGACATCTTTCTGATGACTGAAAGTGGAACAGTCTATGACATCTTCTTGATGATTGAAATTGTCACAGTCAATGACATCTTCTTAATAATTGAAATTGCAACAGTCTATGACATCTTTCTGATGATTGAAAACATTGCAACAGTCTATGACATCTTCTTGATGATTGAAATTGAAACAGTCTATGACATCTTCGTAATGATTGAAATTGCAACAGTCTATGACATCCTTATGATGATTGAAATTAAAACAGTCTATGACATCATTTTGATGATAGAAATTGTCATTGTCTCTGACATCTTACTGATGATTGAAATTGTCACAGTCTATGACATCTTTCTGGTGATTGAAATTGCAACATTCAATGACATGTTCTTGATGATTGAAATTGCAAGAGTCAATGACTTCTTTCTGATGACAGAAATTGCAACAGTCTAAGACATCTTCTTGATGATTGAAATTGTTACAGTCTATGACATCTTTCTGATAATTGAAAGCACAGTCTATGACATCTTCCTGATGACTGAAATTGCAACAGTCATTGGCATCTTCCTGATGATTCAAATTGCAACAGTCTATGACATCTTCTTAATGATTGAAATTGTAAAAGTCTAATACATCTTCCTGATGATTGAAGTTGCAACAGCCTATGACATCTTTCTGATGATTGAAATTGCAACAGTCTATGAAATATTCTTGACGATTGAAATTGTCACAGTCTATGAAATCTTCCTGATGATTGAAATTGCAAAAGTCTATGACATCTTTCTGATGATTGAAATTGTCACAGTCTATGACATCTTTCTGATGGTTGAAAGTGGAACAGTCTATGATATCGTTCTGATGATTGAAATTGCAACACTCTAAGACATCTTCGTGATGATTGAAATTGCAACTGTCTGTGACATCGTTCTGATGATTGAAATTGCAACAGTCTATGACATATTATTGACAATTGAAATTGTCACAGTCTATGAAATCTTCCTGATGATTGAAATTGCAACAGTCTATGACATCTTTCTTATGATTGAAATTGTCACAGTCTATGACATCGTTCTGATGACTGAAAGTGGAACAGTCTATGATATCTCCTTGATGATTGAAATTGTCACAGTCTATGACATCTTCTTAATGATTGAAAATGCAACAGTCTATGACATCTTTCTCATGATTGAAATTGCAACAGTCAATGACATCCTTAAGATGATTGAAATTCCAACAGTTTTTGACATCATTTTGATGATTGAAATTGTCATTGTCTCTGACATCCATCTGATGATTGAAATTGTCACAGTCCATTACATCTTCCTGATGATTGAAACTGCAACATTCAATGACATGTTCTTGATGATTCAAATTGCAAGTGTCAATGACATCTTTCTGATGATTGAAATTGCAACAGTCTCAGACATCTTCTTGATGATTGAAATTGTTACAGTCTATGACATCTTTCTGATAATTGAAAGCACAGTCTATGACATATTCTTGATGATTGAAATTGCAACAGTCATTGTCATCTTCCTGATGATTCAAATTGCAACAGTCTATGACATCTACTTAATGTTTGAAATTGTAACAGTCTAATACATCTTCCTGATGATTGAAATTGCAACAGTCTATGACATTTTTCTGATGATTGAAATTGCAACAGTCTATGACATATTCTTGACGATTGAAATTGTCACAGTCTATGAAATCTTCCTGATGATTGAAATTGCAAAAGTCTATGACATCTTTCTGATGATTGAAATTGTCACAGTCTATGACATCTTTCTGATGATTGAAATTGTCACAGTCTATGACATCTTTCTGATGATTGACATTGTCACAGTCTATGACATCTTTCTGATGACTGAAAGTGGAACAGAATATGACATCTTCTTGATGATTGAAATTGTCGCAGTCAATGACATCTTCTTAATGATTGAAACTGCAACAGTCTATGACATCTTTCTGATGATTGAAATTGCAACAGTCGACGACATTTTGTTGATGATTGAAATTGCAACAGTCAATGACATCTTCCTGATGATTGAAATTGCAGCAATCAATGACAACTTTCTGATTAATGATTGAATTTGCAACATCCTATGACATCTTTCTGATGATCGAAATTGCAACAGTCTATGACATCTTTCTGATGATTGAAATTGCAACAGTCTATGACATCTTCGTAATTATTGAAACTGCAACATTCTATGACATCCTTCTGATGATTGAAATTCCAACAGTTTTTGACATCATTTTCATGATTGAAATTGTCATTGTCTATGACATCTTTCTGATGATTGAAATTGTCACAGTACATGACATCTTCCTGATGATTGAAATTGCAACATTCAATGACACGTTCTTGATGATTGAAATTGCAAGAGTCAATGACATCTTTCTGATGATTGAAATTGCAACAGCCTAAGACATCTTCTTGATGATTGAAATTGCAACAGTCTATGACATCTTTCTGATAATTGAAAGCACAGTCTATGACGTCTTCTTAATGATTGAAATTGTAACAGTCTAATACATCTTAATGATGATTGAAATTGCAACAGTCTATGACATCTTTCTGATGATTGAAATTGCAACAGTCTATGACATCTTTCTGATGATTGAAATTGCAACAGTCTATGAAATATTCTTGACGGTTTAAATTGTCACAGTCTATGAAATCTTCCTGATGATTGAAATTGCAAAAGTCTATGACATCTTTCTGATGATTGAAATTGTCACAGTCTATGACATCTTTCTGATGATTGAAAGTGGAACAGTCTATGACATCGTCCTGATGATTGAAATTGCAACATTCTAAGACATCCTCCTAATGATTGAAGTTGCAACTGTCTATGACATCTTTCTGATGATTGAAATTGCAACAGTCTATGACATATTCTTGACGATTGAAATTGTCACAGTCTATGCAGTCTTCCTGATGATTGAAATTGCAACAGTCTATGACATCTTTCTGATGATTGAAATTGTCACAGTCTATGACATCTTTCAGATGACTGAAAGTGGAACAGTCTATGACATCTTCTTGATGATTGAAATTGTCACAGTCAATGACATCTTCTTAATGATTGAAATTGCAACAGTCTATGACATCTTTCTGATGATTGAAATTGCAACAGTCTACGACATTTTCTTGATGATTGAAATTGCAACAGTCGAGGACATTTTGTTGATGATTGAAATTGCAACAGTCAATGACATCTTCCTGGTGATTGAAATTGCAGCAATCAATGACAACTTTCTGATTAATGATTGAATTTGCAACATCCTATGACATCTTTCTGATGATCGAAATTGCAACAGTCTATGACATCTTTCTGATGATTGAAATTGTCACAGTCTATGACATCTTTCAGATGACTGAAAGTGGAACAGTCTATGACATCTTCTTGATGATTGAAATTGTCACAGTCAATGACATCTTCTTAATGATTGAAATTGCAACAGTCTATGACATCTTTCTGATGATTGAAATTGCAACAGTCTACGACATTTTCTTGATGATTGAAATTGCAACAGTCAATGACATCTTCCTGGTGATTGAAATTGCGACAGTCAATGACATCTTTCTGATGATCGAAATTGCAACAGTCTACGAAATCTTTCTGATGATTGAAATTGCAACAGTCTATGACATCTTATTGATGATTGAAATTGCAACAGTCTATGACATCTTCGTAATGATTGAAATTGCAACAGTCTGTGACATCCTTATGATGATTGAAATTCCAACAGTTTTTGACATCATTTTGATGATTGAAATTGTCATTCTCTATGACATCCTTCTGATGATTGAAATTGTCACAGTCCATGACATCTTCCTGATGATTGAAATTGCAACATTCAATGACATGTTCTTGATGATTCAAATTGCAAGAGTCAATGACATCTTTCTGATGATTGAAATTGCAACAGTCTCAGACATCTTCTTGATGACTGAAATTGTTACAGTCTATGACATCTTTCTGATAATTGAAAGCACAGTCTATGACATCTTCCTGATGATTGAAATTGCAATAGTCATTGGCATCTTCGTATTGATTCAAATTGCGACAGTCTATGACATCTTCTTAATGATTGAAATTGTAACAGTCTAATACATCTTCCTGATGATTGAAATTGCAACAGTCTATGACATCTTTCTGATGATTTAAATTGCAACAGTCTGTGACATATTGTTGACGATTGAAATTGTCACAGTCTATGATATCTTCCTGATGATTGAAATTGCAAAAGTCTATGACATCTTTCTGATGATTGAAATTGTCACAGTCTATGACATCTTTCTGATGATTGAAATTGTCACAGTCTATGACATCTTTCTGATGATTGAAATTGCAACAGTCTATGACATCTTCTTGATGATTGAAAGTTCAACAGTCTATGACATCTTCTTGATGATTGAAATTGCAACAGTCTATGACATCTTTCTGATGATTGAAATTGCAACAGTCTGAGACATCTTCTTGATGATTGAAATTGTCACAGTCAATGACATCTTTCTGATGATTGAAATTGTAACAGTCTATAACATGATCTTGACGATTGAAATTGTCACAGTCTATGACATCTTTCTGATGATTGAAATTGTCACAGTCTATGACATCTTCTTGATGATTGAAATTGCGACATTCAATGACATTTTCTTGATGATTGAAATTGCAAGAGTCAATGACATCCTTCTGATGATTGAAATTGTAACAGTCTATGACATCTTTCTGATGATTGAAATTGTCACAGCCTATTACATCTTTCCGACGATTGAAAGTGGAGTACGGGGAGGAGTTAGCATGATAAAACATATTTACGTGAAAGCAAATGATGAATATTACCAGGACAGAGATTAATGAAAAATATGTTCATTACAAACGGCCAACATCAGTGTCAATCATGATTGTACATAAATGTAGGGATATGCCATAAATCAGTTCATGCCGGTTAGAACGATGGCAGAGCAAATGCAAGACAGGTCAGGATACAATGTTCTCGAAATTCCAAATGAATATTATATTGATTGCATTTTAGAACTTGATTTAGAGATTTTTATGTACTTTAAAATATGCAAAGATTGCATATTTAGTCACAACCATCTTTTAGGTTGTCAGCGTAAACTCATTAGGTTACAGACGCTCAAGCATGTCAAAGGCAATATTTACCTACTTTCCAATTTCTTTGTACTGATAAGAAAAATCTAAGCGGATGCAAACTTTTATTTCTTTACAATTTCTCCTTTCATTTCGTCTTGAATAATATGGTTTTATTCGAACACAGGTTCCATTGATGTTTTGTTCTAACTATAAAACACTACTAAAACAATGTATATTTTCTGTTAAATCTTTGATTACATCGTTGTCCACAAACACCCATGATCATGTTGCAGAATGCCTACCACTAAAAGTTAGTTTGGTTAGGTTAGTTGCTTTCCTGTATATATTATCAATGCTGCCATATTGACTGATATCAAACAGTAACTCTAGCCACTTGTCTAATTTATCTACAGAATCATCGCGATCACTTTTTCATCTGTGAGTAACCACTTTGTGTTGTAAGTTTTTGTTAACAGAAAAGATGAACAGATGCTAGTGTTGTAGTCCAAAACTTTTCTGAATTAAGTCTCTATAAGATTTAGTGCAAACACATTGTGTTCCAACAATCAGAGACTCCACAAATTATCCAATTATGCAGTTCGTTCAAATACATCAATCGTGCCTAAAACATGATTGATTTAAGTTGATTATGTTAAATGTTTACTTGTGCATCATACACTAAATAAATATACATACTATGTGTATCTACATATTCTTTTATGTTCATTTGCAGGCAGATATATGGTTGCACATTAACCAATATATATCCACTACCATGCGATCTGTTATTATGTGTACTTCTAAAATCAAATCAGATATGATGTTTTGCCGTAAAAAAACGTTTTAACACTTACGTTGCTAATTTTTGTTCATGTTCTTCATCAACGAAATACTAAGTGCCTTCTGCAAACTGTTGCCTCAGTGTGAACCTTGGTAATCAACCATGTTTGTCATACCTTCTGTAGTTACTTAGATTTTTTTCTTCTATTCTTGATTTGTCAAACTTGTTTCGATTACATCCTCTGCTCTTTTTCCAAAGTATCGAAACATATTTAAATTCATTCTAGGTAAATCAAGTGTGACGGTTGTTAAATTTGCATAGGCTACTGTGTTGACGATTCTCTCTGTAATGATTTTAGTCATAACAGAAAGCGATTCCATTTTTGTTATTGTTATTTAATTATTGTGCAATTTGTTATTAAGTAATCATATCTTACTGGGAGCAAATGTTAGCATTTCGAAATCTTGATTTCCACCGTCTAGTATATCATATGTTTTTGCATGTGTTGTGTTAAATCTAAAATTCCGTGGAGGTGTGCAATGATACAGCAAGCAGTGAAGTGCTAGTATCCGAAAGTCTAATGTTTGTTACCTGCCCCTGATCTTAACTTTCTTAATTTATCGTTCAAAATACCTTTTTCAGCCGTACATTTGCCTGACCGTATGCCGTAATCACAAATATATTTCTATCAAGTAGATAGTGTAGTCATTCAACTTGGAAAGATAATCACTCCGATAGGAAACGGTGAATCAATCTTCATCTCAAATTGTTTAATAATTTATTGTTAGCATCCATTATCATCACGCCAAGTGACATGAAGGAAACTTTCTGATACAATCAATTCAATCAACATGTTTTGACTTAGATTTTAAATTGTTATATGTAAGTTTGTTCAGATCTAATGGTGGTCTGTGAATATGTGATACAATAAAATGTTGGATTAAAAATATTTCACTCATTGTGGTATCTGTTCCCGCTTGTAAGAAGTTATGTATTCAACATACATTGCTTTCCATTCTGCTAAAAGGTGTTCCAAGAAGGTACACTGCAGAGTGTGCTTGAAGCACACTGACACATAACGTCGGGCACTGCACAATGAAGGCTACGCTCCGCACATTCCATTTTGCTATATAAATAACACAAGTTTTGCTTTCTGTTTACCAAAAAATATGTAAGTATTAAAAACACTTACTCCAGTCACAATTGTAATAAACATAAACTCGTATTTAAAAAGAAGGTTGGTAAAAATCACTCAGTTTCACTGTCGGGGTTCTTCGAAAATTTTACCTTATTTCGTAGTTAGCAGAGGCATTGGTGTTTGTCTTAGATTAATCAGGATAAGTATATGCATATTAATCAAAAGTATCGTCAAGGTTATTTTAATACTGAGTGAGCAAACCATGTTTTATCAATTTTCATTCAAGTAATCAAGTGTCATGGTTCCCTGTTTTCTTCAAACTATAAGTTCGTCAATGTAATTGTCCGATGCCTTTGATATATATTTTTTATTAGCTCCATAGGCATCACATACTTAGAACAGATAGTTGCTTGACAGTTAGCTATTGCTTCTCCAACAATTCGTCCGTTTAATGCCAGTTATTGTGCTGTAATATGCAGCAGAGATACATGTATAACAAAATCTGCCCGTATCCCTCAAACGCAGAGAATCAGTGCCAATCAGAATAAAGATTGTGCATCTTGTACACGCCATAGCTATGCTATTTCTTTGCATTAGAGTAGTAGGAAAGACCGACCTTCTGTGCCACTTAATCCGTTCTATCCAATTCAAACCGGTTAACCAGTATTCATCCAGTTTAGCCAATTTTCACATCTAACACGGTGACCATCCACCAGTATTTTCTTTTTAAAACTCCTAGGCCGCCACCTTCCTACCGTCCAACTAACTACGGAAAATGCTAGGCCACTGGTCTTGACAAATTTATGAAAAGAAATTTAACCATATAGGCCACTGGCCATCACTATTCGATTAAAAATCCTGGGCCATTTTATGAAAAAAAAAAGGCTCACTTTTCTTCAAAAATTATGAAAAACCTGCCCTGCTAGCCTTCACAATTTTATGAAAACAACTGGGCCACCTGGCTTCAAAATATTATGGAAAGTAATCTGGGACACTGCTATTAAGAACGTGATGACAAATACCCATTGATCACTGGTCTTCAAATTGTATGATCAATCAGAGGCCACTGCCCTTCAAAATATGAAGAAAAAACCCACCAAGCCAGGGGTCTTCACACTTTTATGAACAAAGAACCCGTGGAGTCTAAATTTACAGGTTAATATGGAGTTCGATACGGCATTAAGCGTATAGTTTTATCGATCAGTTTACCCCAATGTTAAAATATAGAACAATTGGTTCTGTCGATTGATCTGTTTTTTTATGAAAAAATCATGAGTAGTGATATTAATTATCATCAAAGCTATCTTAAAGTCACCCAATTTACGACATAAGATAGTTGAACCTTCCACATCCACAAAACACTGTCTGAAAATTCATATTATGTAGAAAATTATGTTAGAACGAACGCTGCTTAATTTCGTGGCAATAAAATAGACATGAATATTACTTCGTGGCTTTAATTGATCAAAGACGCGACTTTTATTGATCGATCTGCCTGTGAGAGAATATAGCACCTGTCGCTTTGGTTTTGCTTGTTTACCAGACACTGTGTGTAGAAGTAAGTGAATTTGATTTGTCAAGCTATACTAAATGTATATAGAAATAGGACACTACGAATAATTTTAAGATAGAATCTATAACTATACCTGTCTATGTGATAATTTAATTGAATGCATATGAGGATAGTTAGTCTTGATTGACCTGGCCTGAGTTCAAACTCCGCGTGGGTTTAATCCATCAAGCAGTCCAGTTAATAAAGTACGTGGCTTTCTTTATATGTCTGCTTGTGCCAGGATTTTACGGAATTATTTTATGGACTAAATAATACAAGCATATACAATCATTTTGATAGTTTGCAAAATGCGTATGTAACAGTTATTTGTCTTAGCTTGTTAACAGCCTGAGCCGTAAATATGAATCCTTATGTGGACTAGAAATTATAATAATAATAACTGAGTGGTATGGTTTTGTGATGGCACAATCGCTCTAGGTGCCAGCCTTGTTAATCAAAGGTTGTGCGATTGAAACTAGATCTGAGCCTAAAATATTTAGCATATATAACTGAGTACCACCTTACTACCTAAAGCAAAAACCGCGTGAAAAGGAAAAAAAATACTTTCGCCAAAATAATAACAATTTCAAAGAAAAAACAAATAAAATACATACTGTAGAGGTATGGTAAGCATAAATAAAAAAGAAAAGAAAATACATACTTCTGAGGTATGAAGAAGCATGACATAGAATTTCGTGTATGCAAAACAAAACATACTACTACACAATGATGAGACATGACGCATACTCTAGTATCATTTATTTTCTTTGGTCTCAATTGTCGTGTTATTTTCGTGTTTTTGAAAATACAAGACATTTTTGTGGCTACTTGATTTCGTGGTTTTGCCTGTCAAAGTTTGCATATTTGAAGGCATTTCATTTCGAGGATTAACATCAAGAAATACCTCAAATAAAGAATACAGAAGAAAAAAACTATGAGGGCAACAAACAACGGTAATTTCAATGGTTAAATAGTACTACCACCTGTATGAGCACAAATCAAACACCCGTCAAGATAAATCACTTACACTCAACATTAACGGTAGCCGACGCAGACAACAACAATAAGCTACTAATCAGTTATTTAAATACATTTGTATGATCTCTTCCTAAAACCACTGTCCATAATGTGGCACCATGAATCACTTGGCTTAAGAGTAGTAAAAATCAACTTAGATCCCCATCGGTTTGGCTAATATCATCATTCCACATATGAACCAAACACGTAACCAGTTGCTCCTTCCTCAATGCAATTAACAAACAATGTCAACATTTGATGTGTTCAGAGCCTATCAAAGTGCGAATATGCTAACTAAATTGTAGAACAATTGAATCATTCCTTTGTTGGAGTCAGCCAAGTATACGAACCAACTTCAACCACTAGACTTTACATAAAGCATCGTCAATGAAACTGATTGAAGCTGAATGGATAATTGCGGCTCAAACAAAAATGTATGAAAGATCGAACCTAATTATCTGTGGTTTTGAGAATATTGTACTTGTTTAATTCAACAATTTCATGATTATTTACCCTACAAACATTTGTGTGTACCAGTAAGCTTGAGTAATGCGATGTTGATTCAGTGGTTTTGTATGATAATCAGTGAGGTGTGAGCTTCAATACTGTGTCGTAATTAGTTTATATAAATCCACGAAAACTGGTACCCCGCGAACATTAGTGATACTACAGTAATCTGGTGCATCGTAAAACAAGGAGGTCAAAATTTTGATAGCGGAAAGTAGGAAAAAAGATCTGCAAAGAAATGGGACCTATTTCAGTGGGTAAGTGTTTTCTTTCATGTGTCTATCCACAGCCAACAAGTTTTAGGTAGTAATATGTGCATAGATCTTTAGATTCACTGCATAACGATATTGAAAATAATACAATTTAGATATACGCACTGGCTTTTTATCCTGTGCTGTTTAGGTGCATAGTAGGTGTAGGTGTCCTATGACTTTTCTTAAAATTTGAAGATCACTGCTGTTGGTCCTTTTTCATAACCCTTGAAGACAAGGGGCTAAATTTTTCCATAAAATGTGAAGACCAGTAATCTTACAAGCTGCACGTTATATCACCTTTTGTGTCCTCAGACATAGGACCCAATTCGACATGGTTGTTTGATTGACACTTGTGTGCTACAATACTGTTTTTCTGTACCTTGACATATCATGCAAATTAAAATCATGTTATTATTTAAACCTGTGTATTGCATTCCTGTTTTACACTGTAATGTAGTTTACACTACAAAACCAATTTCACAATTCACAAACGACCACTTCCCCCAAGTACCATTCTTGTTTTCTAATATATATATATATATATATATATATATATATATATATATATATATATATATATATATATATATATAAAGATTGTTTATAAAGTTTCAGAGAGTACTGGGATTTTGGAACGTTATAATCGAGAAATGTTATATCCAGATTCTTTATTTTTTAAATGTTATGTACTTGTCCATGTTGCTGACAGTTGGAAACAATTTATACTATTATTATTACTGTCAGAACTCGAATGTAATGGTAATACAATTTTCAAAAAACAACATACATTTGTATAAATACATGTTCTCCTGAAGAGAAAAGAATAAGATAAATCAGTAAGTTTTTCCATCTGATGAAAGTATCAACATACTTGTACATGTATCAACCGGTGAATCAGAAAAAAAAACACTTAAAAATGAAAACGTCTTTGTTCAATAAATTAATGACTAATAAACAAGTCATTTATTAATTTGGATGGAAAGATATTGTCAGTAGTCATGTGTTTTCTATTAATCTGAAAATAGTTACTCAAGTATTTCTGCCGAAATCATTTTTTGACCCGTCTTTCCTTTTTATCTCACCTCCACCAAAGGACGGTCGATTTTTAATCAAAGAATCTAAAGCCATCATGGACCACATTTGATCACTTTATTACTTATAACACCACAAAAAACATCCTCCATTTGGCATAAACTCTCCAGATTATAACAATACATGGATCACATGGATCCAAGGCTCCTGCTTGAAATTCAGTGTGGCTTCAGGAAAGGACGAGGGACCACAGACATAGTGCTTACAGCTCGTCAACTCCAGGAAAAATAGCAGTAACAGATCTCCAACCTATACACGACTTGAGTCGACCTGACAAAGCTCGTTGACACAGTCAGGCGTTGGGGTTTCTGGAAGATCATGGCAAAATGTGATTGCCCAGACAAATTCATTGGAATTGTTCGACAATTCCATGATGGCTTGTTCGCTCGCATCGTGAATGTCAGCGTCATCGGGGCCATTCCCAATCACCAATGTAGTGAAGCAAGGTTGAATGTTGTCCCCAACACTCTTCAGTATGATGTTCTCTGCCATGCTTACAGATGCCTTCCGTGACTATGACGATGGAATCGACATCAGATACTAGGCTGATTTCAAACTGTTCAATTTAAGGAGACTAACAACAAAGATCTCAAATGGAATTTATTACGTCAAGGCGACTCAATTTACTTACTTGGTTTGAGGGTCAACTATAAAAATATTTACATTTGTTCCATTTTGCTCTAGGAAGTAATTCTTTATTTGAGGTATTTCTTGATGTTAATCCTCGAAATGAAATGCCTTCAAATATGCAAACTTTGACAGGCAAAACCACGAAATCAAGTAGCCACAAAAATGTCTTGTATTTTCAAAAACACGAAAATAACACGACAATTGAGACCAAAGAAAATAAATGATACTAGAGTATGCGTCATGTCTCATCATTGTGTAGTAGTATGTTTTGTTTTGCATACACGAAATTCTATGTCATGCTTCTTCATACCTCAGAAGTATGTATTTTCTTTTCTTTTTTATTTATGCTTACCATACCTCTACAGTATGTATTTTATTTGTTTTTTTTTTGAAATTGTTATTATTTTGGCGAAAGTATTTTTTTTCCTTTTCACGCGGTTTTTGCTTTAGGTAGTAAGGTGGTACTCAGTTATATATGCTAAATATTTTAGGCTCAGATCTAGTTTCAATCGCACAACCTTTGATTAACAAGGCTGGTACCTAGAGCGATTGTGCCATCACAAAACCATACCACTCAGTTATTATTATTATAATTTCTAGTCCACATAAGAATTCATATTTACGGCTCAGGCTGTTAACAAGCTAAGACAAATAACTGTTACATACGCATTTTGCAAACTATCAAAATGATTGTATATGCTTGTATTATTTAGTCCATAAAATAATTCCGTAAAATCCTGGCACAAGCAGACATATAAAGAAAGCCACGTACTTTATTAACTGGACTGCTTGATGGATTAAACCCACGCGGAGTTTGAACTCAGGCCAGGTCAATCAAGACTAACTATCCTCATATGCATTCAATTAAATTATCACATAGACAGGCATAGTTATAGATTCTATCCTAAAATTATTCGTAGTGTCCTATTTCTATATACATTTAGTATAGCTTGACAAATCAAATTCACTTACTTCTACACACAGTGTCTGGTAAACAAGCAAAACCAAAGCGACAGGTGCTATATTCTCTCACAGGCAGATCGATCAATAAAAGTCGCGTCTTTGATCAATTAAAGCCACGAAGTAATATTCATGTCTATTTTATTGCCACGAAATTAAGCAGCGTTCGTTCTAACATAATTTTCTACATAATATGAATTTTCAGACAGTGTTTTGTGGATGTGGAAGGTTCAACTATCTTATGTCGTAAATTGGGTGACTTTAAGATAGCTTTGATGATAATTAATATCACTACTCATGTATTTTTTCATAAAAAACAGATCAATCGACAGAACCAATTGTTCTATATTTTAACATTGGGGTAAACTGATCGATAAAACTATACGCTTAATGCCGTATCGAACTCCATATTAACCTGTAAATTTAGACTCCACGGGTTCTTTGTTCATAAAAGTGTGAAGACCCCTGGCTTGGTGGGTTTTTTCTTCATATTTTGAAGGGCAGTGGCCTCTGATTGATCATACAATTTGAAGACCAGTGATCAATGGGTATTTGTCATCACGTTCTTAATAGCAGTGTCCCAGATTACTTTCCATAATATTTTGAAGCCAGGTGGCCCAGTTGTTTTCATAAAATTGTGAAGGCTAGTAGGGCAGGTTTTTCATAATTTTTGAAGAAAAGTAAGCCGGGTTTTTTTTCATAAAATGGCCCAGGATTTTTAATCGAATAGTGATGGCCAGTGGCCTATATGGTTAAATTTCTTTTCATAAATTTGTCAAGACCAGTGGCCTAGCATTTTCCGTAGTTAGTTGGACGGTAGGAAGGTGGCGGCCTAGGAGTTTTAAAAAGAAAATACTGGTGGATGGTCACCGTGTTAGATGTGAAAATTGGCTAAACTGGATGAATACTGGTTAACCGGTTTGAATTGGATAGAACGGATTAAGTGGCACAGAAGGTCGGTCTTTCCTACTACTCTAATGCAAAGAAATAGCATAGCTATGGCGTGTACAAGATGCACAATCTTTATTCTGATTGGCACTGATTCTCTTGGTTTGTGGGATACGGGCAGATTTTGTTATACATGTATCTCTGCTGCATATTACAGCACAATAACTGGCATTAAACGGACGAATTGTTGGAGAAGCAATAGCTAACTGTCAAGCAACTATCTGTTCTAAGTATGTGATGCCTATGGAGCTAATAAAAAATATATATCAAAGGCATCGGACAATTACATTGACGAACTGAAGAGTTTGAAGAAAACAGGGAACCATGACACTTGATTACTTGAATGAAAATTGATAAAACATGGTTTGCTCACTCAGTATTAAAATAACCTTGACGATACTTTTGATTAATATGCATATACTTATCCTGATTAATCAAAGACAAACACCAATGCCTCTGCTAACTACGAAATAAGGTAAAATTTTCGAAGAACCCCGACAGTGAAACTGAGTGATTTTTACCAACCTTCTTTTTAAATACGAGTTTATGTTTATTACAATTGTGACTGGAGTAAGTGTTTTTAATGCTTACATATTTTTTGGTAAACAGAAAGCAAAACTTGTGTTATTTATATAGCAAAATGGAATGTGCGGAGCGTAGCCTTCATTGTGCAGTGCCCGACGTTATGTGTCAGTGTGCTTCAAGCACACTCTGCAGTGTACCTTCTTGGAACACCTTTTAGCAGAATGAAAAGCAATGTATGTTGAATACATAACTTCTTACAAGCGGGAACAGATACCACAATGAGTGAAATATTTTTAATCCAACATTTTATTGTATCGCATATTCACAGACCACCATTAGATCTGAACAAACTTACATATAACAATTTAAAATCTAAGTCAAAACATGTTGATTGAATTGATTGTATCAGAAAGTTTCCTTCATGTCACTTGGCGTGATGATAATGGATGCTAACAATAAATTATTAAACAATTTGAGATGAAGATTGATTCACCGTTTCCTATCGGAGTGATTATCTTTCCAAGTTGAATGACTACACTATCTACTTGATAGAAATATATTTGTGATTACGGCATACGGTCAGGCAAATGTACGGCTGAAAAAGGCATTTTGAACGATAAATTAAGAAAGTTAAGATCAGGGGCAGGTAACAAACATTAGACTTTCGGATACTAGCACTTCACTGCTTGCTGTATCATTGCACACCTCCACGGAATTTTAGATTTAACACAACACATGCAAAAACATATGATATACTAAACGGTGGAAATCAAGATTTCGAAATGCTAACATTTGCTCCCATTAAGATATGATTACTTAATAACAAATTGCACAATAATTAAATAACAATAACAAAAATGGAATCGCTTTCTGTTATGACTAAAATCATTACAGAGAGAATCATCAACACCGTAGCCTATGCAAATTTAACAACCGTCACACTTGATTTACCTAGAATGAATTTAAATATGTTTCGATACTTTGGAAAAAGAGCAGAGGATGTAATCGAAACAAGTTTGACAAATCAAGAATAGAAGAAAAAAATCTAAGTAACTACAGAAGGTATGACAAACATGGTTGATTACCAAGGTTCACACTGAGGCAACAGTTTGCAGAAGGCACTTAGTATTTCGTTGATGAAGAACATGAACAAAAATTAGCAACGTAAGTGTTTAAAACGTTTTTTTACGGCAAAACATCATATCTGATTTGATTTTAGAAGTACACATAATAACAGATCGCATGGTAGTGGATATATATTGGTTAATGTGCAACCATATATCTGCCTGCAAATGAACATAAAAGAATATGTAGATACACATAGTATGTATATTTATTTAGTGTATGATGCACAAGTAAACATTTAACATAATCAACTTAAATCAATCATGTTTTAGGCACGATTGATGTATTTGAACGAACTGCATAATTGGATAATTTGTGGAGTCTCTGATTGTTGGAACACAATGTGTTTGCACTAAATCTTATAGAGACTTAATTCAGAAAAGTTTTGGACTACAACACTAGCATCTGTTCATCTTTTCTGTTAACAAAAACTTACAACACAAAGTGGTTACTCACAGATGAAAAAGTGATCGCGATGATTCTGTAGATAAATTAGACAAGTGGCTAGAGTTACTGTTTGATATCAGTCAATATGGCAGCATTGATAATATATACAGGAAAGCAACTAACCTAACCAAACTAACTTTTAGTGGTAGGCATTCTGCAACATGATCATGGGTGTTTGTGGACAACGATGTAATCAAAGATTTAACAGAAAATATACATTGTTTTAGTAGTGTTTTATAGTTAGAACAAAACATCAATGGAACCTGTGTTCGAATAAAACCATATTATTCAAGACGAAATGAAAGGAGAAATTGTAAAGAAATAAAAGTTTGCATCCGCTTAGATTTTTCTTATCAGTACAAAGAAATTGAAAAGTAGGTAAATATTGCCTTTGACATGCTTGAGCGTCTGTAACCTAATGAGCTTACGCTGACAACCTAAAAGATGGTTGTGACTAAATATGCAATCTTTGCATATTTTAAAGTACATAAAAATCTCTAAATCAAGTTCTAAAATGCAATCAATATAATATTCATTTGGAATTTCGAGAACATTGTATCCTGACCTGTCTTGCATTTGCTCTGCCATCGTTCTAACCGGCATAAACTGATTTATGGCATATCCCTACATTTATGTACAATCATGATTGACACTGATGTTGGCCGTTTGTAATGAACATATTTTTCATTAATCACTGTCCTGGTAATATTCATCATTTGCTTTCACGTAAATATGTTTTATCATGCTAACTCCTCCCCGTACTCCACTTTCAATCGTCGGAAAGATGTAATAGGCTGTGACAATTTCAATCATCAGAAAGATGTCATAGACTGTTACAATTTCAATCATCAGAAAGATGTCATTGACTCTTGCAATTTCAATCATCAAGAAAATGTCATTGACTGTCGCAATTTCAATCATCAAGAAGATGTCATAGACTGTGACAATTTCAATCATCAGAAAGATGTCATAGACTGTGACAATTTCAATCGTCAAGATCATGTTATAGACTGCTACAATTTCAATCATCAGAAAGATGTCATTGACTGTGACAATTTCAATCATCAAGAAGATGTCTCAGAATGTTGCAATTTCAATCATCAGAAAGATGTCATAGACTGTTGCAATTTCAATCATCTAGAAGATGTCATAGACTGTTGAAATTTCAATCATCAAGAAGATGTCATAGACTGTTGCAATTTCAATCATCAGAAAGATGTCATAGACTGTGACAATTTCAATCATCAGAAAGATGTCATAGACTGTGACAATTTCAATCATCAGAAAGATGTCATAGACTTTTGCAATTTCAATCATCAGGAAGATATCATAGACTGTGACAATTTCAATCGTCAACAATATGTCACAGACTGTTGCAATTTACATCATCAGGAAGATGTATTAGACTGTTACAATTTCAATCATTAAGAAGATGTCATAGACTGTTGCAATTTGAATCATCACGAAGATGCCAATGACTATTGCAATTTCAATCATCAGGAAGATGTCATAGACTGTGCTTTCAATTATCAGAAAGATGTCATAGACTGTAACAATTTCAGTCATCAAGAAGATGTCTGAGACTGTTGCAATTTCAATCATCAGAAAGATGTCATTGACTCTTGCAATTTGAATCATCAAGAACATGTCATTGAATGTTGCAATTTCAATCATGAGGAAGATGTCATGGACTGTGACAATTTCAATCATCAAAATGATGTCAAAAACTGTTGGAATTTCAATCATCATAAGGATGTCACAGACTGTTGCAATTTCAATTATTACGAAGATGTCATAGACTGTGACAATTTCAATCATGAAGAAGATGTCATAGCCTGTTGCAATTTCAATCATCAGAAAGATTTCGTAGACTGTTGCAATTTCGATCATCAGAAAGATGTCATTGACTGTCGCAATTTCAATCACCAGGAAGATGTCATTGACTGTTGCAATTTCAATCATCAAGAAAATGTCGTAGACTGTTGCAATTTCAATCATCAGAAAGATGTCATAGACTGTTGCAATTTCAATCATTAAGAAGATGTCATTGACTGTGACAATTTCAATCATCAAGAAGATGTCATAGACTGTTCCACTTTCAGTCATCTGAAAGATGTCATAGACTGTGACAATTTCAATCATCAGAAAGATGTCATAGGCTGTTACAATTTCAATCATCAGGAAGATTGCATAGACTGTGACAATTTCAATCGTCAAGAATATGTCATAGACTGTTGCAATTTCAATCATCAGAAAGATGTCATTGACAGTTGCAATTTCAATCATTAGGAGGATGTCTTAGAATGTTGCAATTTCAATCATCAGGACGATGTCATAGACTGTTCCACTTTCAATCATCAGAAAGATGTCATAGACTGTGACAATTTCAATCATCAGAAAGATGTCATAGACTTTTGCAATTTCAATCATCAGGAAGATTTCATAGACTGTGACAATTTAAACCGTCAAGAATATTTCATAGACTGTTGCAATTTCAATCATCAGAAAGATGTCATAGACTGTTCCAATTTCAATCATCAGAAAGATGTCATAGACTGTTGCAATTTCAATCATCAGGAAGATGTATTAGACTGTTACAATTTCAATCATTAAGAAGATGTCATAGACTGTGCTTTCAATTATCAGAAAGATGTCATAGACTGTGACAATTTAAACCGTCAAGAATATTTCATAGACTGTTGCAATTTCAATCATCAGAAAGATATCTTATACTGTTGCAATTTCAATCATCAGAAAGATGTCATTGACTCTTGCAATTTCAATCATCAAGAACGTGTCATTGAATGTTGCAATTTCAATCATTACGAAGATGTCATGGACTGTGACAATTTCAATCATCAGAAAGATGACATAGACAATGACAATTTCAATCATGAAAATGATGTCAAAAACTGTTGGAATTACAATCATCAGAAGGATGTCATAGAATGTTGCAGTTTCAATCATTACGAAGATGTCATAGACTGTTGCAATTTCAATCATCAAGAAGATGTCATAGACTGTTGCAATTTCAATCATCAGAAAGATGTCATAGACTGTTGCAATTTCGATCATCAGAAAGATGTCATAGGATGTTTCAAATTCAATCATTAATCAGAAAGTTGTCATTGATTGCTGCAATTTCAATCATCAGGAAGATGTCATTGACTGTTGCAATTTCAATCATCAACAAAATGTCGTCGACTGTTGCAATTTCAATCATCAGAAAGATGTCATAGACTGTTGCAGTTTCAATCATTAAGAAGATGTCATTGACTGCGACAATTTCAATCATCAAGAAGATGTCATATTCTGTTCCACTTTCAGTCATCAGAAAGATGTCATAGACTGTGACAATTTCTATCATCAGAAAGATGTCATAGACTGTGACAATTTCAATCATTACAAAGATGTCATAGACTGTGACAATTTCAATCATCAGAAAGATGTCATAGACTTTTGCAATTTCAATCATCAGGAAGATATCATAGACTGTGACAATTTCAATCGTCAAGAATATGTCATAGACTGTTGCAATTTCAATCATCAGAAAGATGTCATAGACTGTTGCAATTTCAATCATCAGGAAGATGTATTAGACTCTTACAATTTCAAACATTAAGTAGATGTCATAGACTGTTGCAATTTGAATCATCAGGAAGATGACAATGACTGTTGCAATTTCAATCATCAAGAATATGTCATAGACTGTGCTTTCAATTATCAGAAAGATGTCATAGACTGTAACAATTTCAATCATCAAGAAGATGTCTGAGACTGTTGCAATTTCAATCATCAGAAAGATGTCATTGACACTTGCAATTTGAATCATCAAGAACATGTCATTGAATGTTGCAGTTTCAATCATCAGGAAGATGTAATGGACTGTGACAATTTCAATCATCAGATGGATGTCAGAGACAATGACAATTTCAATCATCAAAATGATGTCAAAAACTGTTGGAATTTCAATCATCATAAGGATGTCATTGACTGTTGCAATTTCAATCATGAGAAAGATGTCATAGACTGTTGCATTTTCAATCATTAAGAAGATGTCATAGACTGTGACAATTTCAATCATCAAAAAGATATCATAGACTGTTCCACTTTCAGTCATCAGAACGATGTCATAGATTGTGACAATTTCAATCATCAGAAAGATGTCATAGACTGTTGCAATTTCAATCATCAGGAAGATGTCATAGACTGTGACAATTTCAATCGTCAATAATATGTCATAGACTGTTGCAATTTCAATCATCAGAACGATGTCACAGACAGTTGCAATTTCAATCATCAGGAAGATGTCTTAGAGTGTTGCAATTTCAATCATCAGAACGATATCATAGACTGTTCCACTTTCAACCATCAGAAAGATGTCATAGACTGTGACAATTTCAATCATCAGAAAGATGTCATAGGCTTTTGCAATTTCAATCATCAGGAAGATTTCATAGACTGTGTCAATTTCAATCGTCAAGAATATTTCATAGACTGTTGCAATTTCAATCATCAGAAAGATGTCATAGGCTGTTGCAATTTCAATCACCAGGAAGATGTATTAGACTTTTACAATTTCAATCATTAAGAAGATGTCATAGACTGTTGCAATTTGAATCATCAGGAAGATGCCAATGACTGTTGCAATTTCAGTCATCAGGAAGATGTCATAGACTGTGCTTTCAATTATCAGAAAGATGTCATAGACTGTAACAATTTCAATCATCAAGAAGATGTCTTAGACTGTTGCAATTTCCGTCATCAGAAAGAAGTCATTGACTCTTGCAATTTCAATCATCAAGAACATGTCATTGAATGTTGCAATTTCAATCATCAGAAAGATGTCATAGACTGTGACAATTTCAATCATCAGTAAGATGTCAGAGACAATGACAATTTCTATCATCAAAATGATGTCATAGACTGTTGGAATTTCAATCATCATAAGGACGTCATAGACTGTTGCAATTTCAATCATTACGAAGATGTCATAGACTGTTTCAATTTCAATCATCAAGAAGATGTCATAGACTGTTGCAATGTTTTCAATCATCAGAAAGATGTCATAGACTGTTGCAATTTCAATTATTAAGAAGATGTCATTGACTGTGACAATTTCAATCATCAAGAAGATGTCATAGACTGTTCCACTTTCAGTCATCAGAAAGATGTCATAGACTGTGACAATTTCAATCATCAGAAAGATGTCATAGTCTGTTGCAATTTCAATCATCAGGAAGATTGCATAGACTGTGACAATTTCAATCGTCAAGAATATGTCATAGACTGTTACAATCTCAATCATCAGAAAGATGTCAAAGACAGTTGCAATTTCAATCATCAGGAAGATGTCTTAGACTGTTACAATTTCAAACAGCAGAAAGATGTCATAGACTGTGACAATTTCATTCATCAGACAAATGTTTCAATCATCAGAAAGATGTCATTGACTGTGACAATTTCAATCATCAAGAAGATGTCTTAGACTGTTGCAATTTCAATCATCAGAAAGATGTCATAGACTGTTGCAATTTCAATCATCAAGAAGATGTCATAGACTGTTGCAATTTCAATCATCAGTAAGATGTCATTGACTGTTGCAATTTCAATCATCGGGAAGATGTCATTGACTGTTGCAATTTCGAACATCAGAAAGATGTCATAGGCTGTCGCAAATTCAATCATCAGAAAGACGTCATAGACTGTTGCAATATCAATCATTAAGAAGATGTGTTATGTATGATGTTTATATAATATTATAAATATTTTAGGAAATTATAAATGTTTCTTCACTTTAATATTTGCTTAAATCTTAATGTTATCAGGAAAAACATGTTTAACTAGTGTCCTTGAATTAGGTTGTTTTGATCAATATGTTTTCTCAATTTGAAGGTCAAGGTTGAATTTTGTTTACAAGTAAAAATTCCATTAAGATGTCTCATATTCTAGAACATTCTGTCATGTGACCAATCTTTATATATGCCATGTTTGGTGGACATTTATTCAGTTTTGACATTACCATCAGTCTTGTAAAGAGCTATTACAGTTGTGAAAATTCATTCCAAATTCTAAGAGAGGAATTATTTTAAATATTCATTGGATTATAACAGTGCTCATAAACTTTTGGATTTTGGATTTTTAATTGATGATTTTGGAATTTAACTGAACTTATTCAGATATTTTGGAATACTTCATTTTGACATCAGCACATCAAGATTTCTAGTACATCAGGACTTTGGAGACCATTGGCACATCATAGCATTCAAGGACACAGCCGTGAATTCGGAACATTCTATATTTAGGACTTGTGATTAGAACAATCATTCTTATTGGATTATTAGGATTTCAAAACACATTACTGTAAGTGACTTTTTGATTTTTCATTTTAATTATCTAGTAATAAATTGCTTGTTGATTTTTACTTGATTTGTTGGTTTCACTTTCTTTCTGTTACATTTTTCTTAGACCATAGAGTCGTAACAGAAATTGAGGGCTCGTCATCCGGGATTGAATTTCTTTAAAGCATATTAGAGATATTAAATTTATCTTTGAAATTCATATTGATTTTGTCTCGGAGAACTTTTTTTTGTCTTTGGCAAAGATTTTTAATAGATAAATTTTTGTTGTGCGAAACCAACAAGCATTTACAATGGCATCTAATGTTCAGAATTTTATTTCAAAACCTACCCAGGAGGGGTTAGAGTGTATGAGAAAGGATGAGTTGCTCGAGCTTGCCAGAAAATACAGTCTATCTGAGGCAAAAGTATCATTGACAAAACAGGAAATAAAGATTATTTTAATTCAATATTTAGTAGGAAAGGGAATTTTTGAAAATAGTGCTTTAAGTTCGAAGAGAAAGCCTGTATCTGGTTCTGACAGGAAATTAAGGGAATTAGAGTTAAAGAACCAAATGGATTTAGAATTGGCAAAGCTTCAGATTCAGAGAGAGAGAGAAAGAAGAGAGGCAGATACAGATGGAGAGAGAGAAAGAAAAGAGGCAGATGGAGAGAGAGAAAGAAGAGAGGCAGATACAGATGGAGAGAGAGAAAGAAGAGAGGCAAATACAGATGGAGAGAGAGAAGGAAGAGAGGCAGATACAAATGCAGAAAGAAGAGAGACAAATCCAAACGCAGATGCAAAGAGAAGAAAGGGAAATGCAATTTAAGTTAAGAGAATTAGAACTGGCAAACAGAGCACACTCCACTCCTTTAAACACAAGTTCAGGTTTTGATGTTACTAGATATATTAGGTTAGTACCCCCTTTTCAGGAAAAAGAAGTAGATAAATACTTTCTTCATTTCGAGAAAATAGCTGAAAACTTGAAATGGCCCAGAGAGCATTGGACTTTGTTATTACAAAGTGTACTTATTGGCAAAGCTCGTGAAGTCTACATTTCACTGTCAGTACAACAAAGCACTGATTATGATGTGGTTAAGGAGTACATCTTGAAAGCTTATGAGTTGGTACCAGAGGCATATCGAAAAAGGTTTAGGAATTGTAGAAAAGAAACTGGACAAACTCATGTCGAATTTGCAAGGGATAAAGAACAACTATTTGATAGGTGGTGCTCAGCCAAGAAAGTTGATCAAGCTTATGATAACCTCAGACAGCTCGTATTAATTGAAGAGTTCAAGAGGTGCATCCATAGTGATGTTAAAACCTATCTTGACGAGCAGAATGTGGAAAATTTGTAAAATGCTGCTCGTATGGCTGATGATTATTCCTTGACTCACAAAATTTCTTTTGGCAATAAGTCGTCCTCTCAGCAGTTTTCTGGTAAAAAACCATTTCAATCTCATTCGAGCACTTCCAAAGTTCACAACAGCACAACTGTTAGGAATCAAACATCTGATAAGACTGATCAGAAATCCTTATCTCTTCCTACGTGCACTTATTGTAAAACGAAAGGGCACGTTATTTCTGATTGCTTCAAGTTGAAAAATAAGCAACAGAGAAAAGACAGAGCTTTTCCAAATGCTCTTATTTCTACGAGGTCAAGGTCACGGTCTTGTATTGAAAGCAATACATTTGTTGGGTCAAACAAACCCCAGTCTGATTCTATTTTAGAGGCTTATGAACCATTCATGTCAGAAGGTTCTATATCACTTATTGGTGATTCTGCCAAACCTATCCCAATTAAAATATTAAGGGACACTGGAGTTTCTCAGAGTCTTTTATTATCAGGTACTTTGCCTTTGTCTGAGGATTCTTCTTCAAGTGAAAGTGTTCTTGTTCAGGGAGTAGAGTGCGGCTTTGTAAATGTTCCTCTCCATTGTGTAAATTTGGCATCAGACTTAGTTTCTGGACCTGTGACTGTTGGGGCAGTGACTTCTTTACCCATAGAGGGTGTTCATTTATTACTAGGCAATGACCTAGCTGGAGATAAGGTTGTGGTTAATCCACTTGTAACTGACAAGTCTTGTTTGGATCAGAAAGTTGATCCTGTCGAAACTGAAATCCCTGATTTGTACCCTGCTTGTGCAGTTACTAGAGCTATGGCAAAAAGAGCTCTAGAGAGTGATGTTGATCAGGATATTATTCCTTTAGCTGACACATGTATTAGTCAGTCTTTTGATGAGGTCACTTTTTCCTCAGGTATTGATCAATCAAATGGTATTGATCACAGTGATCCTCTTTTGGCAACTCATTCTCTTTGTTCTAATCAGGATGACAAACGACAATCCCTTGTCGTTGAACAGGAGCAAGATCCCGAGATATCTTGTTTGTTTCAGAGGGCTATTAGTGAAACTGAAGCTACACAAGTTCCAGTGTGTTACTTTGTGAAAAATGGGGTCCTTATGAGGAAATGGAGACCACCTGATGTACCCGCTGGTGACGAGTGGTCAGTGAGCTATCAAATTGTTGTTCCTAAGTCATATCGACAGGAAATTCTTAATTTAGCCCATGAAACTCCTTTGGCTGGTCATTTAGGAGTCCGTGAGACTTATCACAAGATCTTGAATCATTTTTATTGGCCGAAACTCAAAAGTGATGTTTCTAAATACTGCAGATCTTGTCACACTTGTCAAATGGTAGGAAAACCCAATCAGAAGATACCTAAGGCTCATCTGCAACCTATTCCTGCATTTGATGAACCATTTAGTAGAATAATGGTAGACTGTGTTGGTCCTTTACCTAAAACCAAGTTAGGCAACCAATACTTGTTGACCATCATGTGTGCATCTACAAGATTTCCAGAGGCAATTCCTCTGAGAAATATAAAAACTAAAACTATTGTGAAAGCTTTGGTGAAGTTTTTTACACTTGTTGGCCTTCCCAAATCTGTCCAGTCAGATCAAGGGTCAAATTTTATGTCTGGAATTTTCCAACAAGTTATGCATGAATTAGGCATCCAACAGTTTAAATCTTCTGCCTATCACCCTGAAAGTCAAGGTGCTTTGGAAAGATTTCATCAAACTTTGAAGAATATGATTCAATCATATTGCTTTGATACAGAAAAGGATTGGGATGAGGGTGTTCATTTGTTGTTGTTTGCTGTTAGGGAATCAGTTCAAGAGTCGTTGGGTTTTAGTCCCTTTGAACTAGTTTTTGGTCATACTGTCCGTGGACCATTGAAATTATTGAAAGAGAAACTTCTTTCAAATGAAGATTCAAAGATTAATCTTCTTGATTATGTCTCTGATTTCAAATACAAGTTGTCAAAGGCCTGTGAAGTAGCAAGAACTAATCTTCACACTACCCAGTCAAAAATGAAATTAAGGTATGACAGAAATTCACAGGAAAGGAGTTTTAAACCTGGTGACAAAGTTCTGGCTCTCTTTCCCATACCTCAGAATCCTCTTCAGGCTAAATTTTATGGTCTTTATACCGTTGAAAAGAAAGTAAATGACTTAAATTATATCATTAACACTCCTGGGAGACGGAAACAGAAACAACTTTGTCATATAAATATGTTAAAGGAATATTTTGACAGAGATAGCCCAGCTAATTATTCAGTTAATTTAGTTGTACCTGTCCCACACAGTGAAGATATCAACGATGGAGTACGATCAGACTATAGTGACTCTGGTATAACCAATCTTCGGAATTCAGAAATATTGAACAACCTAGACCAGAAACTTTCACATCTACAACAACAGGAAAGAAATGAACTAAAACAGCTATTACATGAATATGAGCACTTGTTTCCTGATGTTCCAACACGAACAAGTAAAATTTATCATGACGTTGACGTTGTAGATTCTGCGCCTGTGAAACAGCATCCTTATAGGATGAATCCTCTCAAACAGAACTATCTGAAGAAAGAAATTCAGTATTTACTGGAGAATGATTTCATAGAACCAAGTAAAAGTAACTGGAGTTCACCATGTATTCTTGTTCCCAAGCCAGATAATACATTCCGTATGTGTACTGACTATAGAAAAGTCAACAGTGTCACCAAAACTGATTCATTTCCAATCCCAAGAATGGACCATTGCATTGATAAAATTGGAAATGCGGAATATGTCACCAAGTTTGACCTTTTAAAAGGATACTGGCAAATTCCACTGACGGAAAGGGCAAAGGAAATTTCAGCATTTGTAACTCCAGATGGACTTTATCAATATAAAGTCATGCCGTTTGGAATGAAAAATTCGCCCTGCAACGTTTCAACGTCTGATGAACATGATAACATTTGGTCTTGATAATTGTGACGCTTATATCGATGACGTCATTATCTACAACAACACCTGGGAAGATCATTTGGAAACCATTCGAAAATTCTTTGATCGACTCAGCGATGCGAATCTGACAATTAATTTGAGCAAAAGTGAGTTTTGCCATGCTTGTGTCTCATTTTTAGGAAATATTGTGGGACAAGGTCAAGTTAAACCTATGGAAGCTAAGGTCAAAGCTATCTCTGAATTTCAAGTTCCAATTTGTAAAAAGCAACTGATGCGATTTCTAGGTATGGCTGGATATTATCGGAAATTTTGTTCCAATTTTTCCAAAATTGCTGAACCTTTGACAAGTTTATTGAGTAAGAAAACCAAATTTCATTGGTCTGACAAGTGTCAGGAATCTTTTGACAAGTTAAAGGCCATGCTTAAGAATGCACCAGTTCTTTCTGCACCAAATTTTAGCCAATCATTTAAATTATCTGTTGATGCAATTGATGTAGGGGTTGGTGGAGTATTGATTCAGGAAGACAAAAGTGGTGTGGATCACCCTGTGTGTTATTTTTCTAAAAAACTAAACAAGCACCAGAAAAATTATTCCACAATTGAGAAGGAATGTTTGGCTTTGATATTGGCTTTACAGCATTTTGAAGTGTATGTCACCTCAGCTCTTTCTCCAATTATTGTGTACAGTGATCACAATCCCCTTACTTTCATCAACAAAATGAAAGATAAAAATCGGAGATTGTTGAGATGGAGTTTGATATTGCAGGAATATAACATTGACATTAGACACATCAGGGGAAAAGACAATGTGATTGCAGATGCACTCTCACGTGCCTAGAAATGTAATATTGCTTGATGAAATTAAGTCCAGTATCATAAAACATGTTCTTATGTAATTTTGGTTATTATAGTATTAGATGTATATTCAAAAGACAGCTTTATTATATAAATCTTTCTTTTTCATTATGAGGGGAGGTGTTATGTATGATGTTTATATAATATTATAAATATTTTAGGAAATTATAAATGTTTCTTCACTTTAATATTTGCTTAAATCTTAATGTTATCAAGAAAAACATGTTTAACTAGTGTCCTTGAATTAGGTTGTTTTGATCAATATGTTTTCTCAATTTGAAGGTCAAGGTTGAATTTTGTTTACAAGTAAAAATTCCATTAAGATGACTCAAATTCTAGAACATTCTGTCATGTGACCAATCTTTATATATGCCATGTTTGGTGGACATTTATTCAGTTTTGACATTACCATCAGTCTTGTAAAGAGCTATTACAGTTGTGAAAATTCATTCCAAATTCTAAGAGAGGAATTATTTTAAATATTCATTGGATTATAACAGTGCTCATAAACTTTTGGATTTTGGATTTTTAATTGATGATTTTGGAATTTAACTGAACTTATTCAGATATTTTGGAATACTTCATTTTGACATCAGCACATCAAGATTTCTAGTACATCAGGACTTTGGAGACCATTGGCACATCATAACATTCAAGGACACAGCCGTGAATTCGGAACATTCTATATTTAGGACTTGTGATTAGAACAATCATTCTCATTGGATTATTAGAATTTCAAAACACATTATTGTAAGTGACTTTTTGATTTTTCATTTTAATTATCTAGTAATAAATTGATTGTTGATTTTTAATTGATTTGTTGGTTTTACTTTCTTTCTGTTACATTTTTCTTAGACTATAGAGTCGTAACAGATGTCACTGACTGTGACAATTTCAATCATCAAGAAGATGTCATAGACTGTTCCACTTTCAGTCATCAGAAAGATGTCATAGACTGTGACAATTTCAATCATCAGTAAGATGTCATAGACTTTTGCAATTTCAATCATCAGGAAGATTTCATAGACTGTGACAATTTCAATCGTCAAGAATATTTCATAGACTGTTGCAATTTCAATCATCAGAAAGATGTCATAGACTGTTGCAATTTCAATCATCAGAAAGATGTCATAGACTGTTGCAATTTCAATCATCAGGAAGATGTATTAGACTGTTACAATTTCAATCATTAAGAAGATGTCATAGACTGTTGCAATTTGAATCATCAGGAAGATGCCAATGACTGTTGCAATTTCAATCATCAGGAAGATGTCATAAACTGCGCTTTCAATTATCAGAAAGATGTCATAGACAGTAACAATTTCAATCATCAAGAAGATGTCATAGACTGTTGCAATTTCAGTCATCAGAAAGATGTCATTGACTATTGCAATTTCAGTTATCAAGAACATGTCACTGAATGTTGCAATTTCAGCCATCAGGAAGATGTCATAGACTGTGACAATTTCAATCATCAGAAAGATGTCATAGAGAATGACAATTTCAATCATGAAAATGATGTCATAGACTGTTGGAATTTCAATCATCATAAGGATGTCATAGACTGTTGCAATTTCAATCATTACGAAGATGTCATAGACTGTTGCAATTTCAATCATCAAGAAGATCTCATAGACTGTTCCACTTTCAGTCATCAGAAAGATGTCATAGACTGTGACAATTTCAATCATCAGAAAGATGTCATAGACTGTTGCAATTTCAATCATCAGGAAGATTGCATAGACTGTGACAATTTCAATCGTCAAGAATATGTCATAGACTGTTGCAATTTCAATCATCAGAAAGATGTCATAGACAGTTGCAATTTCAATCACCAGGAAGATGTCTTAGACTGTTACAATTTCAAACAGCAGAAAGATGTCATAGACTGTGACAATTTCACTCATCAGACAAATGTCATAGACTGTGACAATTTCAATCATCAGGACGATGTCATAGACTGTTGCAATTTCAATCATCAGGAAGATGTCATAGACTGTCACAATTTCAATCATGAGGAAGATGTCCTAGACTGTTGCAATTTCAATCATCAGAAAGATGTCATTGACTGTCGAAATTTCAATCATCAAAAAGATGTCATAGACTTTTGCAATTTCAATCATTAAGAAGATGTCATTGACTGTGACATTTTCAGTCATCAAGCAGATGTCATAGACTGTTCCACTGTCAGTCATCAGAAAGATGTCATAGACTGT
Organism: Margaritifera margaritifera; assembly: GCA_029931535.1. Lineage (NCBI taxonomy): Eukaryota > Metazoa > Mollusca > Bivalvia > Unionida > Margaritiferidae > Margaritifera > Margaritifera margaritifera. Next base: position 17,005 of record JAQPZY010000533.1, on the reverse strand, counting down.
GACAATTTCAATCATCAGAAAGATGTCATAGACTGTTGCAATTTCAATCATCAGGAAGATTGCATAGACTGTGACAATTTCAAACGTCAAGAATATGTCATAGTCTGTTGCAATTTCAATCATCAGAAAGATGTCATAGACAGTTGCAATTTCAATCATCAGCAAGATGTCTTAGACTGTTACAATTTCAAACAGCAGAAAGATGTCATAGACTGTGACAATTTCATTCATCAGAAAAATGTCATAGAGTGTGACAATTTCTATCATCAGGACGATGTCATAGACTGTTGCAATTTCAATCATCAGAAAGATGTCATAGACTGTTTCAATTTCAATCTTGAGAAAGATGTCCTAGACTGTTGCAATTTCAATCATCAGAAAGATGTCATTGACTGTCGCAATTTCAATCATCAAGAAGATGTCATAGACTGTGACAATTTCAATCATCAGAAAGATGTCATAGACTGTTGGAATTTCAATCATCGTTAAGATGTCATTGACTGTTGCAATCTCAATCATCAAGAAGATATCATAGACTGTTGCAATTTCAATGATCAGAAAGATATCATAGACTGTTGCAATTTCAATCATCAGAAAAATGTCATAGACTGTTCCACTTTCAATCATCAGAAAGATGTCATAGACTGTGACTATTTCAATCATCAGAAAGATGTCATAGACTTTTGCAGTTTCAATGATCAGGAAGATTTCATAGGCTGTGACAATTTCAATCGTCAAGAATATGTCATAGACTGTTGCAATTTCAATCATCAGAAAGATGTCACAGACTGTTGCAATTTCAATCATCAGGAAGATGTATTAGACTGTTACAATTTCAATCATTAAGAAGATGTCATAGAGTGTTGCAATTTGAATCATCAGGAAGATGCCAATGACTGTTGCAATTTCAATCATCAGGAAGATGTCATAGACTGTGCTTTCAATTATCAGAAAGATCTCATAGACTGTAACAATTTCAATCATCAAGAACGTCTCATTGAATGTTGCAATTTCAATCATCAGGAAGATGTCATGGACTGTGACAATTTCAATCATCAGAAAGATGTCATAGACAATGACAATTTCAATCATCAAAATGATGTCAAATACTGTTGGAATTTCAATCATAAGAAGGATGTCATAGACTGTTGCAAATTCAATCATCAAGAAGATGTCATAGACTGTTGCAATTTCAATCATCAGAAAGATGTCGTAGATTGTTGCAATTTCGATCATCAGAAAGATGTCATAGGATGTTGCAAATTCAATAATTTATCAGTAAGATGCCATTGACTGCAGCAATTTCAATCATCAGGAAGATGTGATTGACTGTTGCAATTTCAATCATCAGGAAGATGTCATTGACTGTTGCAATTTCAATCATCAAGAAAACGTCGTTGACTGTTGCAATTTCAATCATAAGAAAGATGTCATAGACTGTTGCAATTTCAATCATTAATTAGATGTCATTGACTGTGACAATTTCAATCATCAAGAAGATGTCATAGACTGTTCCACTTTCAGTCATCAGAAAGATGTCATAGACTGTGACAATTTCAATCATCAGAAAGATGTCATAGACTGTTGCAATTTCAATCATCAGGAAGATTGCATAGACTGTGACAATTTCAATCGTCAAGAATATGTCATAGACTGTTGCAATTTCAATCATCAGGAAGATGTCATAGACAGTTGCAATTTCAATCATAAGGAAGATGTCTTAGACTGTTGCAATTTCAATCATCAGAACGATGTCATAGACTGTTCCACTTTCAATCATCAGAAAGATGTCATGGACCTGTGACAATTTCAATCATCAGAAAGATGTCATAGACTTTTGCAATTTCAATCATCAGGAATATTTTCATAGACTGTGACAATTGCAATCGTCAAGAATATTTCATTAGACTGTTGCAATTTCTATCATCAGAACGATGTCCATAGACTGTTGCCAATTTCAATCATCAGAAAGATGTCATAGACTGTTGCAATTTCAATCATCAGGAAGATGTATTAGACTGTTACAATTTCAATCATTTAAGAAGATGTCATAGAGTGTTGCAATTTGAATCATCAGGAAGATGCCAATGACTGTTGCAATTTCAATCATCAGGAAGATGTCATAGATGTGCTTTCAATTATCAGAAAAATGTCATAGACTGTAACAATTTCAATCATCAAGAAGATGTCTGAGACTGTTGCAATTTCAATCATCAGAAATATGTTATTAACTCTTGCAATTTCAATCATCAAGAACATGTCATTGAATGTTGCAATTTCAATCATCAGGAAGATGTCATGGACTGTGACAATTTCATAATCAGAAAGATGTCATAGACAATGACAATTTCAATCATGAAAATGATGTCAAAAACTGTTGGAATTTCAATCATCATAAGGATGTACATAGGACTGTTGCAATTTCAATAATTACGAAGATGTCATAGACTGTTGCAATTTCAATCATCAAGAAGATGTCATAGACTGTTGCAATTTCAATCATCAGAAAGATGTCCTAGATTGTTGCAATTTCGATCATCAGAAGATGTCATAGGATGTTGCAAATTCAATCATTAATCAGAAAGATGTCATTGACTGCTGCAATTTCAATCATCAGGAAGATAGTCATTGGACTGTTGCAATTTCAATCTCAGGAAGATGTCATTGGACTATCTGCAATTTCAATCATCAAGAAAACGTCGTAGACTGTTGGCAATTTCAATCATCAGAAAGATGTCATAGACTGTTGCAATTTCAATCATTACGAAGATGTCATTGACTGTTGCAATTTCAATCATCAGGAAGATGTCATAAGATGTTGCAATTTCAATCATCAGAAAGATGTCATAGACTGTTGCAATTCGATCATCAGAAAGATGTTATAGGATGTTGCAAATTTCATTCATGTATGCTGTTTGTTGGCTTTGGAATGCGGCTTTTTCAATCATCTGGTAAAGTTGTGGCATTGACGGCTGCAATTTACTATCAATCACTAGAAAATTGGCGTTGATCTGCGGGGTAAGAATAAGACGGAGGGGATTGAGGGAATGTGGTGGGTTTGCTGAGGGGGGAGGAGACGAATCAATGGGAACGGATCTGAATTGAGGGGGTAAAGCGGGCTGTAAGGGGGGGGCGGCTAGGGTTTTCTTTTTTCATTTGGGAGGTGGGGGTAAGGTGGGGGGGGAGGCTATGGGGGTGGTGGGGGGCACCCGGGTGACACCCCAAAAACAACCAAAAAAACAAAACCATCAACAAACCCGTGTTCAATGGCTCGACAGGTAGGTTTTTTTTTTTTCTTTAATCATGGTCTTCTTCAGTCTATGACGACCCCCGCCCCCCCCCGCCCCGCGGGGTATGTAAGGTGGGAGGGGTGGGGGGCTGCTTGGGAGGAGGTTGGCGAGGGGCGTTGTGGGCGGGAAGGGCTTAACGCGGGGGATTGGGGATTGAGCCTGTAAGGGGTGGGGGGGTGAGAACAGCGTATGACTGTTGTGTCAGGGCGGGAGGGGGGGGGCGATTCGTGCTTTTTGTTTTCTCCCCCCCCCCCCCCCCCCCCCCCCCCCCCCCCCCCCCCCCCCCCCCCCCCCCCCCCCACACCCCCCACCCCCCCAAACCCCCCCCCCAAACCCCCCACCCACCCAACAAAATACGTCTCCCGATAGAAACCAATGCGCAGGCATACCGGCACGGGAGATCGGCTTGACTGTTGCATTGGTTCAATCATACACCGGGGACCACGGGGGGGGCGCGATTAGGGGCAGAGGGGGGTAAGAGGGGGCGCAGGGGGGGGTACCGCGGGGGTCACGGGGGGGACCTCTTAGGCTCAGGGGGGTCATGGAACGTTGTGGGACGCCTTCACGGTTTGGGGCGATAGGGGGGGGGGCGACGCGTTTACGTAGAAGTAGTCGGATGAGAGCAGGGCGGGGGGGGGGTTTCAATCGTTAATTTAGAGGGGGCCTGTGCTTGGTCCATGAGACTTATGGGGGGGGGATGCTATCGGGTGGAGCTGGGGTGAGACTGAGGGCGAGCGTATCTATCGGCAGGGGGCCATTATTTCATACATGGTCGGGAACGGTTTTACTACGAAGGGGTGGCAGCGGTGGTTGGGGAGGCTCGGTTTTTACATGGAAGTGTTAGCGTAGGCAGGGGCAGTATGGCGGGGGAAGAGGCGGGAGTAGAGTTGTAAATTCAAGCTGTAAGGATGAATGCCATACTGGAGGTTATAGGGGCGTCACCACGTAAGAAGGGTGGGGAGAGACACACAGGAGGGTTGCGCCTCCGCAATGTAAATAGTTAACTCGTGGGCGGTGGGAGGTGTGGGGCCTGCACCACGGGCGCATTCCCTCGCGGCACTCGCCTTTGGCGGTGCGGTGTAGTAACCACGAGGGCATCAGGCAAAGCGGGGACCGCGCAAGGGGCGGAGGGGACTGACAACAAAATCACGGCCTACGTTTGCCCCCCAGGCGGAGCCCATCCAGGCAGACAACGAGGGTTGGCGGGGGGGTTAAGAACTATCAGGGTGGGGGCACGGGGGGACTCATCAGAAAAGTGGCCTGTAGTGGGGGCACTAGTGGGGCGGGGGCTAAGTTGGAGGTGGAGGATCTAGTTTCGGAGGGGTGTCGGGGGTCGGGGAAGAGGGGGGTAGGAGAGGAGAAGAGGGTCCACGGGGGGGAATGGGGCGGTCGGTGCATCTACTTCTGGGAGCAGTCGGGGCGGGCGATATCGAAGGGAGGGGGGAATGGGGGCGGGTGACGAGGTATCCAGAGGGTGGGCGGCGGCGGATGCAAATCTATGGTACCGCGGGCTATTGTGAGGTGGCTCGCTGGGGGACACTGCACTGGTGAGGTCTAGGCAGGACTGGCAATTTTAGACGGCGGTTAGGCCGGGGGTGGGGCGCGGGTAGGGTGGATTCGTTGGGCCATGTGTTGGGGTATGTACTCGGGGTGCACTCACATCCGGGTAGGGTGGTATTTCGGGAGCCTCATTGCGGCGGCGGTGGTGGAGTTGAATTCAGTAGATACAAACAGACAACAGCGTGCAGCGGGGTGTTCGCACCAGTGACACACATCAGAGTAGGGGGGGGGGGTTTGGGGGCCCCAGGTGGGCGAGTGGGCGAGATCGGAGCGGGGGAGAACGGGTCTAGGGGGCTATTACGGGGGGCGGGGGGGGAACTTCGCAGGGAGGATGTCACTTTATTTACTTATATGTGGGGCCGGTGGCCTGGGAAGGCGTGCTCCAAACAGGGTGAGAGGGGCGGTTGGTATTACCGGGTTAGCGTCGGGTAGTGCGGCAGGGGGGGAGTCGTTACCTAGGAAGCCAGACAGCTGGGGTCACGGGTCAGGACGCAGAGGGGTGATAGGGGGGCCGAGGGATTGTGCGCGTCGGTGGACTGTACAGGTGGGTTTGCATCATCAGGGATGTACTTACGGCACGGGGTTGGAGAGGAGGGCGTCGGTGGTATGAGGCACCATGGAGTCTGCGATAAAGCACAGTGGTGGGGTGGGGTTATTGGGGGAGGGGGGTGTGGGGCCCCTCCTCACGGTGCCGAATCACGAACATACGGGTGGCACCTAGCTGGGAGATATATTGCAAACGTAGGGACCTGGAGTCTACTTTTTTTCTCTTTCCTCCACACTTTCTTTTTTGCCTCTTCAAGAAAATTTCGTAGACTGTTGCAATTTTCAATCATCAGAAAGATGTCATAGAATGTTGCAATTTACAATCATTAAGAAGATGTCATTGACTGTGGCTGTTATGTATGATGTTTATATATATGTTGTAGGTTTATTTTGGAAAATTATAAAATGTTTCTTCGCTTTATTATTTGCTTGAAATCTTGATTGTTTGTTCAGGAAGGGAACATGTTTAGCTAGTGTCCTTGAATTAGGTTGTTCTTGATCAATATCGTTTTCTCAATTTGTAAGGTCAAGGTTGATTTTTGTTTACAAGTAGAATTCCATTAAGATGACTCATATTCTAGAACATTCTGTCATGTGACCCAATCTTTATATATGCCATGTTTGGTGGACTTTTATTCAGTTTTGACATTTACCATCAGTCTTGTAAGAGCTATTACAAGTTGTGAAAATTCATTTCCATAATTCTAAGAGAGGAATTATTTTAAATTAAATATTCATTGGATTTTAACAGTGCTAATAAACTTTTGGATTTTGGATCTTTTAATTGATTGATTTTGGAATTTAACTGAACTTATTCAGATATTTTGGAATACTTCATTTTGACATCAGCACATCTAAGATTTCTAGATTTCAGTACATCAGGACTTTGGATACCATTAGCACATGATAATAACATTCAAGGGACACGAGCCGTGATATTCGGAAACATTCTTATAATTTAGGACTTGTGATTAGAACATATTCAGTTCTTATTGGTATTATTTAGAAATCGTTCAAAACACATTACTGTAAGTGAACTTTTTGATTTTTCATTTTAATTATCTTGTAACTAAATTGGTTTGTTGATTTTTTACTTCATTTGTTGGTTTCACTTTCTTTCTGTTTACATTTTTCTTAGACCATAGAGTCCGTAACACTGCTGACAATTTCAATCATCAGAAAAGATGTCATAGGACTGTTGCAATCTCTTACAATCTATCATCAAGATTGCACAGACTGTGACTATTTCAATCGTCAAAAAGATATATCATAGGACTGTTGCAAATTTCAATCATCAGAAAGATGTCATTGACAGGTTTCAATTTCAATCATCTTGAAGATTGTCTTAGGTCTGTTGCAATTTCAAATCATCTGTTAAGATGTTCATAGTCTGGTTCCACTTCAATCATCAGAATAGATATCATGACTGTTGCAATTTCACTCATCAGGTAAGTGTCTTAGTATGTTTACAATTTCAATCTTGAGAAAGATGTCCTAGACTGTTGCAATTTCAATCATCAGTAAAGATGTCATTGACCTGTCGCAATTTCTATCATCAAAGAAGATGTCATAGACTGTGACATTTTATCCATCAGAAAGATGTCTTAGGTCTGTTGGAATTTCAATCACGTTAAGATGTCTTTTGACTGTTGCAATTCTCATCATCAAGAAGTTATCTCATAGGACTGTTGCAATTTCAATGATCAGAAAGATATAATTGACTGTTGCACAATTTCATATCATCATGTAAAGGATGTTCATAGGACTGTTCCACTTTCAATCATCAGAAAAAGATATCATAGACTGTTTGCAATTTCAATCATCAGAAAAAGATTGTCATAGGGACTGTTTCAGATTTCAATCTTGAGAAAGATGTCCTAGACTGTTGCAATTTCCAATCAAATCAGATAGATGTCATTGACATGTCGCAATTTCAATCATCAAGAAGATGTCATAGTACTTTGACAATTTCAATCATCAGAAAGATGTCTTAGACTGTTGGAATTTCAATGCATCGTTAAGATGTCATTGACTGTTGCAATCTCAATCATCAAGAAGATATCATAGACTCCGGCTGCAATTTCAATGATCAGAAAGATATCATAGACTGTTGCAATTTCAATCATCAAGAAAGATGTCATAGACTGTTCCACTTTCAATCATCTGAAAGATGTCATAGGACTGTGGACTATTTCGAATCATCAGATAGATGTCCATAGAACTTTTGCAGTGTTTCAATGATCAGGAAGATTTCATAGGCTGTGACTCAATTTCAATCAGTCAGAAGAATATGTCAGATTAGACTGTTGCAATTTCAATCATCAGAAAAAAGATGTCACAGGACTGTTGCAATTTCAATCAATCAGGAAGATGTATTAGACTGTTAACAATTTCAATCATTAAGAAGATCGTTCATAGAGTGTTTGCAATTTGAATCATTCAGGAAGATGCCAATGGACTGTTGCAATTTCAATCATCAGGAAGATGTCATAGGACTGTGCTTTCAATTATCAGAAAGATCTCATTAGGACTGTAACACAATTTCAATCATCAAGAAACGTCTCATTGAATGTTGCAAATTTCAAATCATCAGGAAGATGTCATGGACTGTGACAATTTTCAATCATTCAAGAAAGATGTCGATAGAACAATGACAATTTCAATCATCAAAAATGATGTCAAATATGTTGGAATTTCAATACATATAAGAAGGATGTCATAGACTGTTGCAAATTCAATCATCAAGGAAGATGTCATTAGACTGTTGCCAATTTTCAATCTTCAGAAAGATGTCGTAGATTGTTGCAATTTCGATTCATCAGAAAATAGATGTCATTGAGATGTTTTTGCAAATTCAATAATTTATCAGTAAGATGCCATGGACTGCAGCAAATTTCAATCATCAGGAAGATGTGATTGACTGTTGCAAATTTCATTCAGCAGGAAGATGTCATTGACTGTTGCAATTTCATATCATCAAGAAAACGTCGATTGACTGTTGCAATTTCCAATTCATAAGAAAGATGTCATAGACTGTTGTTTTCAATTTGCAATTTCATTAATTAGGATGTTCAATTGGACTGTGACAATTTCAATCATCAAGAAAGATGTCATAGACTGTTCCACTTTCAGTTCATTCAGAAAGATGTCATAGACTAGTGACAATTTCAATCATCCAGAAAGATGTCATAGACTGTTTGCAATTTCAATCATCAGGAAGTTATCTGCACTTAGATCTGTGACCAATTTTGCTCAATTCGTCAAGGAATATGTCATAGACTGTTTGGCAATTCTCAATCATCAGGGAAGATGTCATAAGACAGTTGCAATTTCAATACATAAGGAAGATGTCTTAGACTGTTGCAATTTCACATCCTTCAGAACGAATGGTCATAGGATGTTTCCAACTTTCGAATTCGCATCAGAAAGATTGTCATGGACTGTGACAATTTCAATCACATCAGAAAGATGTAATAGTACTTTTGCAATTTCAATCATCAGGAATATATCATACGACTTGTGTACAATTTGCAAATCGTACAAGAATATTTCATAAGAACCTGTTCGCAATTTCATATCATCAGAAAACCGCATGTCATAGACTGTTGCACAATTTCACCCCCCTTATCAGAAAGATGTCATAGGACTGTTGCAATTTCAATCATCAGGAAGATGTATTAGGCTGTTACATATTTCAATCATGGCTCTCGCTATAGTAGATGTCATAGAGTGTTGCAATTTGAATCCATCAGGAAGATTTGCCAATGACTGTTTGCAATTTCATATCATCAGGAAGGATGTCATAGACTTGTGCTTTCAATTACTCAGATAAAAATGTCATAGACTCGTAACAATTTCAATCATCAAGAAGATGTCTGAGGTCTGTTGCAATTTCAATCATCAGGAAAATGTATGTTATTAACTCTTGCAATTTCAATCATCAAGAACATGTTCCCATTTTTGAATGTTGCAATTTTCAATCATCAGGGAAGATGTCATGGACTGTGACAATTTCAATAATCAGAAAAGATGTCATAGACAATGTACAATATTTCCAATCATGAAAATGAATGTCAATAAACTGTTGGAATTTCATCATCATACATAAGGATGTCATAGACTGTTGCAATTTCAATTATAATTACGAAGATGTCATAGACTGTTTGCAATTTCATAATCATCAAGAAGATGTCATAGGACTGTTGCAATTTCAATCATCAGATAAGATGTCCTAGATTGTTTTATTGCAATTTCGATCATCAGAAAGATGTCATTAGAATGTTGACAAATTCAATCATTAATTCAGAAAGATGTCATTGACTGCTGCAATGTTCAATCATCAGGAGAAGATGTCATTGACTGAGTTGACAATTTCAATCATCAGGAACCTGATGTCATTGACTATTGCAATTTCAATCCATTAAGAAAAAACGTCGTAGACTGTTGCAATTTCCAAATCATCAGAAAGATTGTCATAGACTGTTGCAATTTCAATCATTACGATGATGTTCATTTGACTGTTGACAATTTCAATCATCAAGAAGATGTCTTTAGACTGGTTGCCAATTTTCATATCATCAGAAAGAATGATCATAGACTGATTGCAATTTCGGATCATCAGAATAGATGTCTATAGGATGTTGCAATATTCAATCATTAATCAGAAAGATGTCCATTGGACTGCTGCAATTTCAATCATCAGGAAGATGTCATTGACTGTTGCAATTTTCCAATCATCAATGAAAATGTCGTAGACTGTTGGCCAATTTGCAATTTCAATCATCAGAAAAGATGTCATTAGAATGTTGCAATTTCAATCATTAAGAAGATGTCATTGACTGTTGTTATGTATGATGTTTTATATAATGTTGTAAGGTATTTTGGGGGAAATTATAAATTGTTTCTTCGCTTTAATATTTGCTTGAATCTTGTTGTTTGTCAGGTAAGGGACATGTTTTAGCTAGTGTCCTTGAATTAGGTTTGTTTTGATCAATATAGTTTTCTCAATTTGAAGGTCAAGGTTGAATTTTGTTTACAGGTAGAATTCCATTAAGATGGACTCATATTCGTAGAACATTCTGTCAATGTGACCAATCCTTTTATATATGCCATGTTTGGTGGGACATTTATTCAGGTTTTGACATTACCATCAGTCTTGTAAAGAGCTATTACAGTTGTGAAAATTCATTTCCAAATTCTAAGAGGGAGGAATTATTTTAAATATTCAATTGGATTATAACAGTGGCTCATAAATCTTTTGGATTTTGGATTTTTTTTAATTGGATGATTTTGGATTTTAACTGAACTTATTCAGATATTTTGGGAATACTTCATTTTGACTATCAGCACATCAAGATTTCTAGTACATCAGGACTTTGGATAACATTAGCACATCATAAACATTCAAAGGTACACAGCTCGTGAATTCGGAACATCGTCTATATTTAGCCGACCCTTGTGCTTCATTAGCGGTGAACAATCATTCTTATTTGGTTGTATTAGGATTTCAAAATAAACATTACTGTAAGTGACTTTTTGATTTTTTCATTTTTAATTAAAACTTGTAATAAATTGTATTGTTGATTTTTTACTTCATTTGTTGGTTTCACTTTCTTTCTGTTACACTTTTTCTTATGACCATAGAGTCGTAACACTGTGACAATTTCAATCAATTCAGAAAACGGATGTCAGAGTAGGGACTGTTGCTATTTCAATCATCATCATAGATTGCTAAGCTCCCACTGTGACAATTCCCTCAATAGTCAAGAATATATCATAGTGACTGTTGCAATTTCAATCATCAGAAAGATGTCATTGACAGTTTCAATTTCAATCATCTTGATGATGTCTTAGACTGTTGCAAATTTCAATCATCAGTAAGATTGTCATAGACTCCCGTTCCACTTTCAATCATCAGGAAAGATATCATAGACTGTTTGCAATTTCAATCATCAGAAAGATGTCAATAGGACTTTTGCAAATTTCAATTCATCTGGGAAGATTTCATTGACTGTTGACCAATTTTCATATACGTCAAGAATATTTCATAGACTGTTGCAATTTCAAATCATCAGGAAATCGATGTCATAGTACTGTTGCAATTTTCAATCATCAGAAAGATGTCATAGGCTGTTGCAATTTCAATCTATCAGGAAGATGTCATTAGGGTCTGTTAAAATTTCAGATCCATTAAGAAGATGTCATAGACTGTTGCAATATGAATCATTCAGGAAGATGCCAATGACTGTTGCAATTTCCAATCATCAGGAAGATCGTAGGTATAGACTGTGCTTTCAATTATGCAAAAAGATGTTCATAGACTGCAAAAATTTCAATCATCAAGAAGATGTCTTAGGACTGTTGCAATTTTCCAGTCATCAGAAAGATGTCATTGGACTCTTGCAATTTCAGATACACAAGAACATGGCATTCGAATGTTGCACTCATCTTCGAATCATCAGGAAGATATTTTCATTAGACGTGGTGACAATTTCAATCATCAAGAAGATGTAATTAGACAATGACAATTTCAATCTCATCGAGACAAAATGAATGTCATAGACTGATGGAATTTCATTCAATCATAATGGATGTCATAGGACTGTTGCAATTGCAAATCATTACGAAGATGTCAATAGACTGTTGCAATTTCAAATCGATCAAGAATTTTTTCATAGGACTGTTGCAATTTCAATCATCTAGAAAGATGTCATTAGGACTGTTGCCAATTTCACAATCATCAGGATAGATCGTATTAGACAGGTTACAATTGTCAATCATTAAGGAAGATGTCATACGACTGTTTGCAATTTGAATCATCAGGAAGATGCCAAATGGACTGTTGCAATTTTCATATCATCAGGAAGATGTCATAACTTGCGCTTTCAATTATCAGATAAGCATGTCATAGAATGTTGCAATTTTCAATCATCAGTAAAGAATGTCATTAGACTGTTGCTATCTATTTCAGTCATCAGAAAGATGTCATTGACTATTGCAATTTCAATTTATCAAGAACATGGTCACTGAATGTTGCAATTTCAGTCATCGGGACGAGATGTAGCGAGCTTCAGCTAGACTGTGGACAATTTCAATCAATCAGAAAGATTGTCATAGAGGGAATGACAATTTCAATTTCATCGAAAATGATGTCATAGACTGTTGCCGAATTTCAATCATCATAAGGACTGTCATAGACTTTTGCAATTTCAATCATTACGAAGATGTCATAGGGCTGTTGCAATTTCAATCATCAAGAAGAATTCTCATTAGAACTGTTCCACTTTCAGTTCATCAGAAAGATGTCATAGACTGTGACAAATTTCAATCATCAGAAAGATGAAATATAGACTGTTGCAATTTCTAATCATCAGGAAAAAATTGCAATAGACATGTGACAATTTCAATCGTCAAGAACTTATGTCATAGACTGTTGCAATTTCAATCATCAGAAAGAGATTGTCATAGACAGTTGCATATTTTCAATCATCAGGAAGATGTCTTAGACTGTTATCAATTTCTAACAGCAGGAAAGATGTCATAGACTGTGACAATTTCAATCATCAGACAAACATATGTCATAGACTGTGACAATTTCAATCATACAGGGGGTGGACGGATGGTTCATTAGGACTGTTGCAATTTCAATCATCAGGAAGATTGTCATAGGACTGTCTCAATTTCAATTATCAGGATAAGATTTAGTGTCCTAGACTGTTGCAATTTCAATCATCAGTAAGATGTCATTTGACTGTTCGAAATGTTCATATCATCAAAACGATGTCATAGACTTTTGCGCAATTTCAATCATTAAGAAGATGTCATTGGACTGTGGACATTTTCCTGTCATCAAGCAGATGTCATAGGACTGTTCCACTGTCAAGTCATCAGAAAGAGGCCTCATTCAGTCCACCTGTGACAATCATTTCAATCATCAGAAAGATGTCATAGGACTGTTGCAATTTCAAATCATCATCAAGATTGCACAGATCTGTTGACAATTTCAACTCGCTCGTCAAAGTATTATATCATAGACTGTTGCAATTTCAATCAATCAGAAAGATGGTCATTGGGACAGTTTTCAATTTTCACTCATCTTGAAGATTGTCTTAGACTGTTGCAATTTTCAATTCATCAGCTGCTCTAGATAGCATTAATGTCATAGACTGGTTCCACACTTTTCTAATCATCAGAAAGATATCATAGACTGTTGCAATTTCAATCATCAGAAAGATGTCATTAGACTTTTGACAATTTTCAATCTATCAGGAAGATTTTCATTGACTGTGAACAAATTTCAATCGTCAAGAATATTTCATAGGACTGTTGCAATTTCAATCATCAGTATGTGAGTGAGTTGTCATAGACTGTTGCAATTTCCAATCATCTGAAAGATGTCATAGGCTCGTTGCAATTTCAATCATCTAAGGAAGATTGTAATTAAGACTGTTAAAATTTCAATCAGTTAAAGAGATGTCATATAGACTGTTGCAATATGAATCATCAGGAATGATGCCAATGACTGTTGCAAATTTCAATCATCAGGAAGAATGTCGTAGACTGTGCTTTTCAATTATCAAAAAGATGTCATAGAACTGCAAAAATTTCAATCATCAAGGAAGATGTCTTAGGACTGATAGCAATTTCAGTCATCAGAAAGATGTAATTGAGTCTTGCAATCTTCAATAACATCAAGTAAACATGTCATTGAATGTTGCAATTTCAATCATCAGGAAGATGTCATTGACTTGTGACAATTTCAATCATCAAGAAGATGTCATAGACAATGAACAATTTCAAATCTTGAAAAATTGATGTCAGTAGACACTGATGGAATTTCAATCATCATAAAGGATGTCATTTAGACTGTTGCAATTGCAATCATTACTGAAGATGTCAATAGACTGTTGCAATTTCAATCATCAAGAAATATTTCATAGACTGTTGCAATTTCAATCATCAGAAAGATGTCATAGACTGTTGCAATTTCAATCATCAGGATGATGTATTAGACTGTTACAATTTCAATCATTAAGAAGATGTCATAGACTGTTGCAATTTGAACTCATCAGGAAGATGCCAATGACTGTTGCCAATTTCAATCATCTGGAAGATGTCATAAACTGCGCTTTCAATTATCAGAAAGATGTCATAGACTGTTGCAATTTCAATTCAATCAGATAGATGTCATAGACTGTTGCAATTTCAGTCATCAGAAAAGATGTCATTGACTATTGCATAATTTCAATTATCAAGAACATGTCACTGAATGTTGCAATTTCAGTCATCAGGAAGATGTCATAGACTGTGACAATTTCAATCATCAGGAAAGATGTCATAGAGCATGACAATTTCAATCATGAAAATGATGTCATAGACTGTTGGAATTTCAATCATCATAAGGATGTCATAGACTTTTGCAATTTCAATCATTACGAAGATGTCATAGCTGTTGCAATTTTCAATCATCAAGAAGATCTCATAGACTGTTTCCACTTCTCGTCATCAGAAGATGTCATAGGTCTGTGACAATTTCAATCATCAGAAAGATGAAATAGACTGTTGCAATTTCAATCATCAGGAAATTGCATAAGACTGTGACAATTTCAATCGTCAAGAATATGTCATAGACTGTTGCAATTTCAATAATCAAGAAAGATGTCATAGACAGTTGCAATTTCAAGCATCAGGAAGATGTCTTAGACTGTTACAATTCAAACAGCAGAAAGATGTCATAGGACTGTGCAATTTCAATCATCAGACAAATGTCATTAGACTGTGACAATTTCAAATCATCAGGACGATGTCATAGACTGTTGCAATTTCAATCATCAGGCAAGATGTCATTAGACTGTCACACAATTTCAATTTTGAAGAAGAGTTGTTCCTAGGCCGCGTTGCAATTTACAATCATCAGAAAGATGTCATTGTACTGTCGAAAATTTTCAATCCATCAAAACCGATGTCATAGACTTTTTGCAATTTCAATCATTAAGAAGATGCCGTCATTGACTGGCACATGCGTCAGTCATCAAGCAGATGTCATAGTTGTTCCACTGTCAGTCATCAGAAAGATTTCATAGGACTGTGACAATTTCAATCATCAGCAAGATGTCATAGGACTGTTGCCTTTTCCAATCATCAAGGAAGATTGCATAGACTGTGACCAATTGCCAAACGTCAAGTATATGGGTCATTAGTCAGTTGCAATTTCATATCATCAGAAAGATGTCATAGACAGTTGCAATTTCAATGCATCAGCGGAAGATGTTTTAGACTGTTACAATTTCAAACAGCAGAAAGATGTCCATAGACTGTGGACAATTTCATTCATCAGGACAAAATGTCATAGACTGTGGACAATTTACTTATCATCAGGGACGATGTCCTAGACTGTTGCAATTTCTAATCATCAGATAGATGTCATAGGGACTGTTTCAATTTCAATCTTGAGAAAGATGTCCTGGGACGGTGTTGCTATTTCATTCTTCAGAAAGATGTCATTGAACTGTCGCAATTTCATTCATCAAGAAGATGTCATAGACTTGTGACAATTTCAATCTTCAGAAAGAAGTCATAGGACTGTTGGGAATTTCAATCATCGTTAAGATGTCATTGACTGTTGCAAATCTCTAATCATCAAGAAGATATCATAGACTGTTGCAATCTCAATGATCAGAAAGATATCATAGACTGTTGCAATTTCAATCATCAGAAAGATGTCAGAGAATGTTCCCCTGTCAATCATCAGAAAGATGTCATTGACTGTTGGACTAGTTCAATCAGCAGAAAGAGAACTTGTCATAGACTTTTGCAGATTCAAGGATCAGGAAGATTTTCATAGACGTGTGACAATTTCAATCGTCAAGAATATGTCATAGCCTGTGTGCAATTTCCAATCATCAGGAAGATGTATTAGGACTGTTAACAATTTCAATCATTGAAGAGAGATGTCATAGAGTGTTGCAATTTGAATCATCTGGGAAGATGCCAATGACTGTTGCAATTTCAATCATCAGGAAGATGTCATAGACTGTGCTTTCAATTATCAGATAGATGTCATAGACTGTAACAATTTCATTCATCAAGGAAGATGTCTGAGACTGTTGAAATTTCAAATCATCAGGAAGATGTCATTGACTCTTGCAATTTCAATCATCAAGAACGTGTCATTGACTGTTGCAATGTCAATCATCATTAGAGATGGCAGGGACTGTGACAATTTCAATCATCAGAAAGCTGTCATAGACAATGGACACTTTTCAATCATCAAAATGATGGTCAAATACTGTTGGAATTTTCATCATCAGAAGGATGTCAAAGGATGTTTGCAATTTTCAATCATCAGAAAGATGTCGTAGATTGTTGCCTTTCTCGATCATCAGAAAGATGTCATAGGATGTTGCAAATTCAATAAATTATCAGAGAAGATGCCATTGACTGCAGCAATTTCAATCATCAGGAAGATGTCCATTGACTGTTGCAATTTCAATCATCAGGAAGATGTCATTGGACGGTTGCAATTTCAATCATCTGTCTTCTCGTACGCCTTGACTGTGTCCCTGCAATTTCAATCATAAGGGAAAGATGTCATTAGGACTGTTGCAATT